>CM040117.1:145811911-146156087 GCA_022559845.1 Amorphophallus konjac | reverse complement strand
AGTTCTTAAGAAGTTTGGTTTTGACACTCAGTTCATTAATATGATTGAAAGCTTGATTAATAACTGCTGGTTCTCAATAGCATTAAATGGAGAACTAGTTGGTTTCTTCAAATCTACCAGAGGCCTCAGGCAAGGTGATCCCATTGCCCCCATCCTTTTTATTCTGGCCCAAGAGTCACTTAGCAGGCTGCTCAAGGACCAATTTGATAAAGGTAAAGTGGGTTGGTATTCTGGGCCCCGGAGGTGCCCACCCATATCCCACCTATTATTTGCTGATGATACATTAATATTTGCCAATGCTAGTGCCACTTCAATCCATCAACTCATGCACTCATTAAAAACTTATGAGGAAGCATCAGGGCAACTGATCAACACTAGCAAGAGTGGTTTTCTTCTACACTCAAACTGCAACTCCACCCTCAGTAGGAAACTAGAAAACATAACAGGTTTCTCTAGACAAACCTTTCCTCAAAAATACCTGGGCTACCCTCTGGTCTTGGGCAGATCCAAGAAAGTTGTCTTTGCTGGCATCATCACCACCATTCAGAAATGAATAGAAGGTTGGCAAGCTAGATTACTCTCACAGAGTGCTCGGTTAATTTTAATCAAACATGTTCTGTCATCCATCCCAATTTATATCCTGGCATCCACCCCTCTACACGCAGGCATACATCAGATGATGGACAGATCCTTTGGCAATTGTTTTTGGGGCTCCTCTAATTATGGCAACCGTAAACATTGGAAATCTTGGAATTCTGTATGCAAACCTATTGTTCAGGGCGGTCTTGGGATTATGTCCCTAAGACATATGGATCTTGCACTTCGGGTCAAAATGCTATGGAATGGTCTCCATTCTCAATCCCTTTGGGCAGAGTTTTTTAGGGCCAAGTATATTCAGAATGCTCATCTCTCTGAGGTTAATTTCAAAAGCATGAAGGGCATAAATAAAAGTAGCTGGACTAAAGCAAAAATAATCATCCAGGATAATCAGAGGGTCATTCTGGGTGATGGGGCTCAAACTAATTTTTGGCTGGATACCTGGCTGGGAAACAGAACTCTTGCTTCCTATATATGCACTGATAGCACCATCAACACAAATGCAACTGTAAAAGACATACTCATGACTCCAAGGCCGGAGGACACTAATGCATTGGAACTTCACCTACCAGCTGAGATCAGGAGAACTTTGACACCATCCATTCTGACTCCTCATTCAGATCACTTCATCTGGTCATTATCAGGAAATGGTGACTATTCTGTCTCATCCGTTTATAAAAATCTGATGCAAACTCGACACTCGCAGATTATGGAGATGAATGTAAACTGGAATCGCATTTGGTCCCCATGGATTCCAACCAAAATTTCGCTGCATATATGGAAAGTATTCTTCAACTGTCTGCCCACTGATCAGAATGTTAAAGCTTGTGGTATACCTATATGCTCCAAATGCAATTGCTGTCAGATCCATAAAGAAGAGGATACAAACCACCTCTTTATTAATAGTGACTGGGCTGTGAACATCTGGTCTTTCTTTCAAAACAAAGGTCTGGAGCTAGGTGGTCGGACAGTCAGAGAACTTATTTCCAAAAATATTCAAAATGCTGCTGGTACATCTCTGTTTAGTCTCTTCATTATAGCTCTGACTGGTTTCAGCTTGTGGGAGATATGGACTACTAGAAACTCTGTCCTCCATGATGGAAAGCCTCCAAAGATCCAGCACATGATCCAAAAAATTCTCTCCCAGGTAAGGCAATCACTAGCAATGTCAAAGCTTAGGGAAGACAAACATGAAAGGAAAATAGTCCTAGCTGCTTGTGGAATTCAGTCAATAAGGAACAACAGTCCAAAGGTGAAGCTCATCAAATGGCAACTCCCACCCTGGCCTCACATTAAACTGAACACTGATGGTGCCTCCAAGCTTACTCAGGTTTCAGGTGGGGGTGGTGTTATCAGGGACTCACATGGATCAATCTTATTGGCTTTTTCCCATTTTTATGCTCAAGCCAGCAGCATGATGGCAGAGGCTAGAGCACTTAAGGATGGTCTGAAATATCTGAGAACTATTACTACACACCCGAGCATCATTGAATGTGACTCCCAAACCCTGGTCCAAGTTATTAACCAAAAGGTTCCCTGTCCTTGGGAAATATTGAAGTATGTGAGGGAAATCCGGGTCCTCCTCAATGCAAATGATACCATCATTCATATCTTCCGTGAAGCGAATAAGGTGGCAGATTCATTGGCCAATCTAGCTTGCACTAACAAATGTAATCTTTATTTTTCCTCACAGCAGCAGCTTCCTAGTGCTATACGAGGCATTGCCCGGTTGTATAAGCTAGGAATGCCTAGCATCCGTACAATGTAATTCTTGTGATCCTTTTTATGAATAAAAATACCTCCTAGCTATGCATTTCTAATGCACCTAGGAAAGGTTTTTGATAAAAAAATAATGTATAGACTTGAAGAAACTGAACTGAAGAGTCGACGCATCAGCTCAAGGAGTTGACGCACTACTGTGGAGACTGTGCAGACAGAGTGTAGACAGAATTAAATAGAGCATGTTATCTGACAACCATATGAACTCCATTCACTTGCATGATAAAACATGAATTAATCGAGCAGAAAAAGGAAAGCATTATGATCAAAGAATGACTGAATAATAGCATGATGACACACACAGCAAGATGACTCACAGTGATTAACTCACATCAAAAACCAATCATCAAAATCACCATTAAAACCACAGGGGCACAACACTCTACAAGGATGAACTCTGGTTATCCAAAGAACTGCAAGTACATAGGTTAAACTGAGAGAAGTGCCTCTCATAAATGACAACCAGTCTGAATCAAAACACAGTGATAAAGAGCCATAGGATGAGCAGATTCAACAATTAGTGATAATTGAGATAATGAACTTTTCAGCAAGATACCAACTTCATAAAGCATAATTTTTAGTTATAGATTCCTCCATTATAGAAGCTTATGAAACCTTGATTGTCAGATGTGGTTTAAGAATTATGTGAACCGAAATTTTTCAAAGAGAAATTGTACTCATATCTGAACCAACTCTTAATGAAAAGGAACTACAAGCTCATATAAGATTCTAGTTCAACCAACTTCCATCTTACTTAGTTTACTTTCCATGACAGCTTTAACAGAAACATAAGTGAATGCACCTGAATTTTAATTGTTCTTTCAGAAATTGATTTACACAAATTCAAATTTTTTTAATGAACAATTTTGGTTCATCAGCACCTTTTGACGTGGGGAAACACCTTGATCAGAGGCCAGAATCCCCAGTTACTCAGTGTGACAACCGTATTGATTCTTCCATTTTAGAGAACAGAGGTAGCATTAAAAGTATCTTTGGCATGAGGATACACCTTGATCAGAGGCCAGAATCCCCAGTTACTTAATACAACTATGCCATTGCTCTGCCATATTTTCACAATAATTTCCAATCATCTCTTTAAACAGAGTTAACCATGGTACTTCATGACTCAATCCTTTGGACAAGTTTCTCAGTAACCACAGTCATTACTCTGTCCATACTTTTACTCAAAATGGATTCAGAACAAATTAGATGTTTAGGAACAACCACATACACTATATATCTCAGTCAGCGTAGACATGGATATCAACTTTTCAGATTTCAGAAAGTCTTACATGAATTTACATGAAGCAGACAGTTAAAGTTTATTAAGAGGTTGAAACAGATATTTTCAAGTTCCTTGTGACCAAACAAGAGTACATAAGACTTAAACCAGTTCCAGTTAACAAATGTTCTTAAGCATGTATAATGGAAGGTTCCTCATTGAAGATGTTTTAACTTTTATGAAGTAGTATTCAGGCTGAAGATTTACTTCATATCTCAGCTTAGTAATTCAAGTGAGAATATTCAACAGACAGCATGGATTCTGAAAAATTGTAGCAAAGGAGCTGCTCTTGAGCATAGAAGTTCAAGGATGACTGAATAGAAGTGAATCTCTCATTCAGCAGATTTAGGAGAGACAGACAGATACCGATAAGGTATGAATTCAAGTTTTGAACAACTTCAGAAGCAGTCAAGAAAGATCATTTGATACCACTTTGATGATGGAATCACTGACACTATAGAATTGACAAGATGAATCAAGTAGGTGGATAGGAAGAGTTCAGATAAAAACACAACTGAACGGATTAAGCATGCTCCCCCTATCTATATACAGTGAGACACTACCTTCCCCCCCCCTTTTTTTTTGATTTTTCAAAAATAAGTGATATGCTATGCTATGACTCCCTTTAACTAAAAACAATAAATCATCTTATATGTCATGAAGACAATGCAGATGATGAATGACTATGCAACAATAGATTTAACATGCTATGCAGTAAATCTAAAAACAGTTGTGTGATTTCAAGAGTAAGAATAATGCTCCCCCTAAATGTATGCATTCAATCTATCTTTTTGGCATTTTCAATGTAATGAAATGCAATGCAATTAACTACATGTATGCACGGGCATGAAGCAAAATATTCACATGAGGATGCAGACATTCTCTGATATGTAAATTTGACCCTTGGTACTTGGCGGAGAACTTGGTCTAAAAGACCATCTCACACAAAGTAAGAACCTCCAGACATATTTCCTCTGCCCTTTAGTAGCTTACTATTTGATATACCAAAGTGGTCATACATGACAATGCAATACCAACAGTCCTATATGCATCAGATTTTCAATGATTGTGTGTCAAGTGCATGATTATGCAATACTCATATATGCACTCAGCTCAAAGTACAAACAAGAAAGCCCACAAAGCTCAATGCAAGAGTCAAATCAAACAAAAAGCATGTATGCATGAAACTATGACTTATCAGATCAACCATAAATTTCATTTGAACAGATGTGAATAATTTACCTGAATGGGGTTTTATCAACTTGGGTGCCTTGGTTTATTCCCCCCCTTTTTTTATTCTTCATCTTCCAAGGCACACCTGCAAGTTAGCACACTATGTTGCATGGCCAGGTACCCAAACAGTCTTGGGTCCTGCATGGTTAATAGTGACACCTTTGGCAGGTGTTCTAAACAACCTTTTAGCATTTAGGTCATCAGATCTCATCAGATGGCAATTATTCATTGAATGACCTAATATACCATAATAATAGCAAGAGGCAGCAGATTTCAGATTTGATTTATGCACATTCTGATTAGTATGAGTTCTATGTGCATATGTATGAAATTTTCTATTAACAGAATTAAGATTCTGTTTACCAACATAAGCCAGCCAACAGTCAGCAGCTCTATGGCCTGGCTTCCCACATTCAAAACATGTAAGTGTTTTCTTTTCAAACACAAATTCATTTCTATCAGAAATGTTTCTATTGACTGAGAATTTACCAGATTTATAGTTAGGCTTCCTTCCCTGAGCATGCCAACATTGGGCTGCAGTGTGGCCCATCTTGCCACAGTGAAGACATGAGTTAGAATTTCTTCCACCAGCCCTCAGCCAGCATTCGGATCTCTTATGACCCAATTTTCCACAATTGAAGCATGTCATATGCTGGTTTATTGAATCAAATTTGTTCTTGTTAACAGCATGACTGTTTGCATGAAATTTAGCATGATATGAATGTGATTTTTCCTTATCACTTGCAAACCAGCACTGTGCAATTCTGTGTCCTAAGTTACCACAGTGGAAACATTCAATTTTCTTTTCTGAATTGAAAGATTTCTATCATGAGGTTTCCTAGCAGTCATATCATCCTTCTCCATCAATTTACATTCATGCATCAGATGACCAAATTTATGACAATAATGGCATGACATTATCTTTTTAGATGCATGTGAGTGTGTGTGAGAATTGTGATCAACATGCCCTAGTGAACCCTTTTTATTTATTTTCTGTTTTCCAATCTTTTTCTAATTTTTGTTCTATTTTTTGGTTTTCTGAATAATGGGATGTCTATCTTTTGAAGTGGTGGCTACATTTGAAGATTTTACAAAAGATGTCATCAACTTGCTCTGAAATTCTTTCTTGTTAGCATTATTGTAGCCCAGCCCTTCCTTCCTAGTGTTGATTTTTACACCTAGTAGCTTGTCTAGGTTTTTCTGCCCACTTATGAATTTTGACAAAGTATTATTCAGATCATTTATTTCAGATTGAAGAGAAGAGACCTGATGTTCATAGTTGACTATATCTTCTTCATAGACCAGAATTTGTTGATGCATCACATCATTCAAAGTTTTAAGGGTATCAATTTCTGATTTCAGTTTGAGCTCATTTTGATTTTCATCAACATATTTTTCTTTTTCAAATGTCAGCAATCTCTCTGACATGGTGGAGTTCAACTGTTTTAGTTTCTCAATTTCCTCCTTTAGACTAGTGTTCTCATGCTCAAGTTTATCATCATCAAACAAAACATCAGTTAGGAAACTTGGATATTCTGATTTAGTGTTTTCAAACTTTTCCTGAAATTTTAAGTTCGCAACACTAACAGCCTTGAACTCTTCATTGATCAATTTGTTTTCATTCTCAAGACTGATTAGTTTTTGTTCAGATTCTTGACATTGGTTTCTGAGTTTAGTGTTTTCAGATTTAACATGATCAAGTTCTGATTGGATTCCATCTAGTTTCAACACTTGTCTTCTGAGTATCTCATTTTCAGTTTTCAGAATTTCAAGATTTTCAAGATTTTCAGTTCCAGAAATAGGATCCCCTAGACTTATTAACTTCTTTATCAGACTTTTATTCTTCTTCCTCGATTTTTCATGGGAGTTTAATAGATTAGCATAGGCATCTTCTCAGTCATCTAAAGGGAAACTATCGAAAGGATTGATCACCACTTCAGCATCTTCAAATTCATCTTGATCAGTGCTATGGTCGCTCTTATCAGCCATCAGGCAGCTTGTTGGGTCCCGTGAGGTGTAAACGGATCTAGAAGGGGGGGTTGAATAGATCCTATCATAAGTTATGGCCTATTTAAAAACTCTTATCTAGCGGAAGCTTAAACCACTCTTATAAAGTGAATGAATCACTTAGGCACAATGCACAGCGGAATTAAGTAGAGTGGCTCAAATGGAAAGATTTGAATTACAAGCTATGAAACGTCCACACTTCTTTAAGTGAATTACAAAGCATAACACATAGATGAACATGCAATAGCTTGCAACAACCGTGCGTGTGTGTGTATGCTATGTTGATCACTCAAAGTGCATATGTATGTGAGCAAGATAACCAAGTATGGAAGCACACGAACCTGTGAATGGGGTTAGAAGATATAGAGCAATCACACACAATAAACAACCCACAACACAGGGATTTTTAAGGTGGTTCGGTTGCAACCCCGCAACCTACATCCACCCCTCACCAAAACCCGGTGAGGCTTCCTTGCTGATACACAGCTTGACCCGGGGACACGCCCCAAACCACAAAACAGAGAAACCCCTCTTTCTGTCTTCCTACACACAAAGCCGGCAGGGACGGCTACACCGCAAATCGGAGAACTCCCGATTGCCTTCCTACTAACCACCGGTAGGGACGATTCTCAATTCCAAATGTTTGAATGAAATGGAAAACGAACAAATATGAAATCACTCAAACAAGATATAGAATATGCTTAAGAGAAAAGATATTGTCTGAGGTTTGTTGGAGCTTGAATCTCTTGAGGATTTGATGAAGAACTTCTTCCCAGAGTACTGTTCACAGCTACAGTAACTCGAACTCCTCTTCCTTGAACACACCCTTGCAGCCTCCTTTGATTTTCCTTGTTAGCCTTACTTTCTTCTACTCTTCATTGGAGGTTGCTGGATTGAGATATGAGCTTGAATCACCTTGAGTTGATGGAGAGATTGTTGGATGTAGCTTTGATCTTCTTTGAATCTCCTTGAGTTGATGAAGAGGTGTATGGATGTAGCTTTGATCACCTTTGCAAGCCTTGAATGCTTCTTGCTTGATTGGAGGTTGCTTGGCTTCAGATCTCACCTTGAATCACCTTGGAGGGATGAAGAACTCCTGCCCGAAACACTGTTCACGGAGGTGCTACAGTGCTCTCGAAATGGCCTCCCTTGATTCACTTCATCAACTCTATCAACTGGGATTTCTAACCCTCTCATGTTGGTTTTATAACCCTTGGAATGGTCCTTGGACACCATCCAGACCAGATCCACAAATCATGGGAAGTTAGGTAAGGTTTGATTAAACAAATGCATGGAAAGGGGCTAGCCACGAGGTTGATTTCGAAGTCAAACAAGGCTGCATCGGGGCTGGCGGTCGACCAGAATTCATGGGCTGGTCGACCGGAACCTACTGCAGCCAGAACTTTTCAGCTCTGGCAAAACCGGTCGACCGGAATTCATGGGGCAGTCGACCGGAATGCCACAGACCTCGAACCTTTTAGTTCTGGGAAATTCGGTCCACCTAGTTACAGTGCCGCCGGTCGACCTAAAGCTACAGTAAATTCTAGATTAACACAATTCAGCCCCAAATGTCATTGTAACCCTTTCGAACTCTGTGGCATCAAACTCCTTTGATCTTGGGGAATATATATTGAGTGTTTTGGCCTGCAAAATCATATAAAAAGGATTAGAACTTTAGCTCAATAATCCATATAATAAATGTATGAAATACACATATGCAATCTCATGAATTAGTTATATGTGAACACTTTGAATCACAAGTGTTCTGAGCTAAAGATCAAGAGATAAGAGCTCAACCACCCCAAGTAAAATATCCATGAAACACACTCATGGAATTTCAATAACAAGAAGGATAGAAAAGCTCATTCTCAAATTAACCATCCATATCAAAAGATCAAGTTCATATGACAATGAATTTAAACGAATGGATGATCATCATGTAACCCAAAGATTCAAGATTGATGTGAGCATTCAAGAACCACATGTTCCTTGGTATTAATGCAATGTGAGAACATATAATGCAAGTTGTGAATGGGCATCATGAAACCAAATACATGGAGAGTGATAAACAACAATGACTAATAGTGTTAAGCCATTATCAAAACCAAGAATACCACAGAACTCATATGACTATAGAATGATGTCGAATGACCCAAGAGACCACAGAATGACTCAAATGACCTCAGAGACACAACATTCTCCCCCTTTTTGATGATGGCAACTATGAGTCATTCTGAACTATGAGTCATTATAAACTCACAGGGCAACTATGAGTCTAAAGAATAAGAAGAGGAATCTTACCACATTCACCACATGCATTGAGTAATGACTTCACATAATCTTACCTTCTTACCTTACCACATCCTTTGATGAATGACTCACATAATCTTCTTTGATGAATGATTCACATAATCTTCTCCCCCTTTGACAACATCAAAAGATCCAGAAAAGAGAAAGAGAGACGCACACAAAATGATGTGGAAATACATGCCAATGGATGTACACTTATTAAGATTGACAAAATAACCAAAGAGAACAACCAATTGTGGAAAGCCAGTTATAGGACTGAGACCAATGAATGATATGGAGGTATCGAACATGGTGGTGTCCCGTGACTTTGGCAAAGACAAAGTAAGTGTGAGAGGTGGAGCCACAGCAGCATGATTCAATTCCTCAAATAGGAGATGGATAGAGCAGCCAAGGAGCAAATTTTGATTTCAAATTTTGCAGATTTTTAGTGATTTTCTAGTTTTCAGATTTTTTGGATTTGCTAAGTAATGCATGGAAATGATAGATGCAAGCTACAATTGTATGAAGTCAATACATGCATGCCACCCTATTACATGAAAACATGATGCCAATGATGCTAGGTCTTATGCCACATGCCAATGAATGAGAAAGCAATGTGATATCACTTAACAGAGGACACCAATGATTTCGGATGCGACTTGAAAGGTGCATCAAGATGATACCACTTGTTAGATGATACCACTTGTTTAGTATGATGATGTAATCATGGCAGCCTGAATGATTTATGTAGATATGGCAGATGAAGGTAAACAATAAAGTTTATGTAACATGTGCAGCTCAAGATCCATGATAGTGAAGCATGTGAATGCAGATATGTATGCATGGATATACAAATGCATGGAGAAGTAAAGTGTATGAATGCTATGCATTAACCCTCATGATAAATGAATGTTCTCTCTCCCTTGGATTCTCCCATATCCACAATGCACTCTCCCCCTTTGACAACGCACAAAGGCAACAAATGGCAACATCTCCCCCTTTCTCCCAAGTCCATAGCAAGGACTCACAACAAGACATTCTCCCCCTTTGCCAATAGCAAAAAGGAGGGATACGGCATAGTGGTTGACAAAGGTCCTAGAGATCAGAGTGGAATGGTAGTGGAAGAGCAAGCCATTATATAGAAATTAGAAACATGCCAGGAGCAATATATATGGTTCAAAGCTAATGAAAACCAAGATCATCAATAGAGTTTAAAAAGTATCGACATCCATGGTTTAATAGAAATGAACCAGAAGCACATATCTTGACAGTGTTTAACCTTCCCTTGTCTTATACATCCATATTCAATAACCACAAAGGGAATAACACAAAAACTAGTATTGCGGCTAAACAAGCATGACTAAAGCATGGAATTTTATGAGTTTTACAAATTTTATTTTCAATATCGTTTGAATTTGAAGGCACATGACTCATATGTTACGAACAATCAAGTCTAGTACATGCCTCCTAGCCGTAAGAATACACGTTGTTTAGACGCTAGTATCCCTAGGTATTTGGCAAGACTGACTGTTATGCTTCAGAATGAACAGAGATAGCAACATCACGTCATGACATATCCAAACTCATTTCTTTGATGAGAAGATATATTTCTCAGCAATTATGCCATTGCTCTACCTAGAGTCCAAATGAATTAAGACAGAGATAACAGAGACACATCATGACATATCATTCGTCACTTGATTTGATGACGGGACATATTTCTCCGTGCAAC
The DNA here is from genome assembly GCA_022559845.1 of Amorphophallus konjac. Lineage (NCBI taxonomy): Eukaryota > Viridiplantae > Streptophyta > Magnoliopsida > Alismatales > Araceae > Amorphophallus > Amorphophallus konjac. Next base: position 146,145,168 of record CM040117.1, on the reverse strand, counting down.
ACTATCATTGCTCTGCAAATTGATTTTCAAGAATTCCAGCTCATCAAGATGTTTAGAAACAATACTAAGCTCTAGAGTATCACCAAAGTTGTCAAGACATTTGGATTTTTAGATTTCAGAATAGTTATTCAAGGCACAACATGCAATCTCAAGTTAAGGTCTATTAAAACCACAAAATATGGATGATTTCAAAAGATATATCAAAACTTCAAGGAAATCATTAAATCAGAACCATTTTCATTGAATGGACAATCATCAGTTCATATAATAGAAAGCTCTTACACTGTAGTGATGTCTATCTCTTGAACTTATTATCACACTAGAGGCCATTGAGGTTCAGATGCAAAAAGGACGAATGAACCAAGAAGAACAACACGACTCCCCCTATGAATATGCAATGAAAGCATGCAAGGAGTGATATTTGCAGTCACATAGAATGATGAATGTCAATGAGAGGTTTACTTGACCCATACAGGGGTTGACCTTATGAAATATGAAATGCATGAACCAACATAATGCATGATTTTACACTTATGAAATGCAACATAATGAATATGAACCATATGCACGAATGCCTTAAGAAGACAACTCCCCCTAGATATATGGCCTATATGCGATAGTGACGCATGGTACTTAGTGGAGGTGAAACCTCACGCATGTTGAGTGCTTCGAGGCAAGCATAATCTGCCCTTCCATACATCAACATTTGATATACTCTGGCCATGCACGAATGATATGATGTAAAATGATTCAAGCTAGGTTGATGTTGACTCCCCCTGAATACATGCAAGGGTTGGCAATGAACTATGCAGCCTAAGATTTATATGAATGCACAATGCAATTAAGATGCTGCAAAATGATTATGCATTATCATTTGTCTTCTAAACATGATGTGCATTAAGGCATGTGTGATTACAAGATGATGCAAACACAAATCATTCACAATTGATTTTAAACTGAATGCAACATGATGATGCCAATTGCTAGACTCCCCCTTTGAACAATGCTAACATGAATAACGAGTTGAAAATGCAGCCATGACATGCATCATCAAAACCGAAGTCCAAGAATTTCATGTGGCTTATAGACTTATGCAACTCATCATCACATTAACTTCATCAGCATAACAAATTTTTCATGAGTTAAATAGCTGAAATCAAGCATGGTGTAAACAAGTTATCAAGCTCAAAAGTTCATCTCACACCTTGGGGGTTTTGTATTTCAAAGAGCAGTTCAATTTGCAGATTCTAATGACATTGGACAGACGTATGATGCACTATCTACATGTCAAGACTGAACATGCAAGATGACTAAACTTAAGAGGTTTATGTAAATACCTGTGCCTTGAGCTTTTATTTACCTTATGATCCTTTGTTCAGCTCCAAGGCATCCTGCAACCAAAATTCTCATTTGAAATTTTTAGGTACCCAAGATTGCTTGGGTCCTTGTGGGTTAGCAACATGTTTAGCATCTTAGCCCACCTTTTTCAGGGCAATCACATCATCCTCCTTCATTGTGAGGCAATCATATATCTCATGCCCATTTTTCCCACAATAGAAACAACACACAAAAGATTGATTTTTCTTTTTATGTTCATGTGCGTGTGCATGTGGATTATGCTTTTGTGGGTGAGCATGGGATATACCTTTCATGGCATGAAGGTGGTGCTTTCCCTTCAAATGCCAGCACTCTTGGATAGTATGGCCAGACTTACCACAATGAGAGCAGCAAAGAGAAGCATTTCTATTAAAGGCCATGGGGTGTGTCGACCTGTCTGGATAGGAATGTCGACACTTCTGATTCTCCATGTGGTTCCGTACAGAATTTTGTTGAGCAAGCCCTCTGCCAGTGTTGACCTATTTCTTTCCTTGCCCTTTCACTTGCTGTCCTGCTCTAAGCTCATCATTTCTCAAGATCAAACAATCATGCATAGTGTGGCCATGTTTACCACAATAATAACAATTTACATTCATTTTGTGGAAGGCATGGTATTTGGCATTGGGCATGTTATGGTGCATGTTTGGATGAGCATGCTGAATTTTGCTTTTCTTTCGAGCAGTATGCCCCTTTTGGTGACCACAGGAAGTGGTGGCTTCCGGTGATCCAAAATCTTGGATTTGGGCAAACATTGACAGGAAATCATTCAAACCTTGAATTTCATTTTTAAGTGAGGAAATGTGCTGTTTAGATTCAACAAGGCCCTCTTCGCATGCTGCCAATTGCTCATTGAGCATGACATTTACTGCTTTAAGATTTTGATTTTGTTGTTCTAAAGCATGCAAAGTTTCAGAGTGATCATCAATGATAGATTTGCCTTTTTCATGTGCAGCTAGTTTTTCATGCAACTCTTCTTCAGCTTATTCAAGTTCAATTTTCTTTTCCAACAACTCTCTATTCTCTTCTTTCAGAGAATCAATCAGATTTTGTTGCCATTCAAGATCATCATGAAGACCAACATTTATGTTTCTCAAGAATGAACATTTTTCACATACAAAATTCGCAGAGCATGAAACAGAATTTTTATTTTCTTCAATCAACCTCTCATCATGGATTAGCCCATCGGCCATAGTTTGATCATTAGAGATTGACTTAGGTTGGTTTTGAAGTTTTATTACAATTTCTTCCAACCTAGTGATTTCATCATGAAGATTTTCATTTTCTTCCCTTAGACATGCAATGCTTTGTTTATGCGTATCTAGATCAATTGAGAGAGTATTGTTAAGCTCTTTAACAATAGAACACTTTTTACAAAACAAGCTTTCATTTTGGTTGATTTTCTTGAGATCCTTTTTCAAATTTTTATTTTCTGATTTGACCTTTTTGTATTGAGTAATCAACTCACCATAGGCTTCCATAAGCTCTTCAAAAGTGAATTCCTCAGAGTCAGAGTTTACCTGTGATGAAGATGCATTGCTAGACTGTTCTATACGGTCGGCCATGAAGCATTCTTGTTCTTGTTCTTTCCCTTCATGGATTTTAACCAACTTGTCCAATACTTGCTTGGCTGTGCTGCAAGAGGACACAAGATGAGTTAGTCTTAGATCAACTGCAGCTGCAATTAAGTTATATGCAAGACGATTATCATTATGTTTGGTCTCATGTTCGGCTAGCCAATCAATTGAATTTGATGACAGCTCATGAGGACCATTGTATATGAGAGTCCACAATTGTGGATCTATGGAGCTAACATAGATGAACATTCTTCCAACCCATGTAGAAAAATGTGAACCATCATAAATGGGTGGAGAAGCCATCGAAGTAAGTGTAGCATGTGAATCCATCTAAATAACAAACACCGAGATCTTTCCCTGCAGATCGTTGGATCTGGGAATGACAGAGCCTCGCTCTGATACCACTTGTTGGGTCCCGTGAGGTGTAAACGGATCTAGAAGGGGGGGTTGAATAGATCCTATCACAAGTTATGGCCTATTTAAAAACTCTTATCTAGCGGAAGCTTAAACCACTCTTATAAAGTGAATGAATCACTTAGGCACAATGCACAGCGGAATTAAGTAGAGTGGCTCAAATGGAAAGATTTGAATTACAAGCTATGAAACGTCCACACTTCTTTAAGTGAATTACAAAGCATAACACATAGATGAACATGCAATAGCTTGCAACAACCGTGCGTGTGTGTGTATGCTATGTTGATCACTCAAAGTGCATATGTATGTGAGCAAGATAACCAAGTATGGAAGCACACGAACCTGTGAATGGGGTTAGAAGATATAGAGCAACCACACACAATAAACAACCCACAACACAGGGATTTTTAAGGTGGTTCGGTTGCAACCCCGCAATCTACGTCCACCCCTCACCAAAACCCGGTGAGGCTTCCTTGCTGACACACAGCTTGACCCGGGGACACGCCCCAAATAACACAACAGAGAAACCCCTCTTTCTGTCTTCCTACACACAAAGCCGGCAGGGACGGCTACACCGCAAATCAGAGAACTCCCGATTGCCTTCCTACTAACCACCGGTAGGGACGATTCTCAATTCCAAATGTTTGAATGAAATGGAAAACGAACAAATATGAAATCACTCAAACAAGATATAGAATATGCTTAAGAGAAAAGATATTGTCTGAGGTTTGTTGGAGCTTGAATCTCTTGAGGATTTGATGAAGAACTTCTTCCTGGAGTACTGTTCACAGCTACAGTAACTCGAACTCCTCTTCCTTGAACACACCCTTGCAGCCTCCTTTGATTTTCCTTGTTAGCCTTGCTTTCTTCTACTCTTCCTTGGAGGTTGCTAGATTGAGATATGAGCTTGAATCACCTTGAGTTGATGGAGAGATTGTTGGATGTAGCGTTGATCTTCTTTGAATCTCCTTGAGTTGATGAAGAGGTGTATGGATGTAGCTTTGATCACCTTTGCAAGCCTTGAATGCTTCTTGCTTGATTGGAGGTTGCTTGACTTCAGATCTCACCTTGAATCACCTTGGAGGGATGAAGAACTCCTACCCGAAACACTGTTCACGGAGGTGCTACAGTGCTCTCGAAATGGCCTCCCTTGATTCACTTCATCAACTCCATCAACTGGGGTTTCTAACCCTCTCATGTTGGTTTTATAACCCTTGGAATGGTCCTTGGACACCCTCCAGACCAGATCCACAAATCATGGGAAGTTAGGTAAGGTTTGATTAAATAAATCCATGGAAAGGGGCTAGCCACGAGGTTGATTTCGAAGTCAAACAAGGCTGCATCGGGGCTGGCGGTCGACCAGAATTTATGGGCCGGTCGACCGGAACCTGCTGCAGCCAGAACTTTTCAGCTCTGGCAAAACCGGTCGACCGGAATTCATGGGGCGGTCGACCGGAATTTCACAGACCCCGAACCTTTTAGTTCTGGGAAATTCGGTCGACCTAGCTACAGTGCCGCCGGTCGACCTAAAGCTACAGTAAATTCCAGATTAACACAATTCAGCCCCAAATGTCATTGTAACCCTTCCGAACTCTGTGGCATCAAACTCCTTTGATCTTGGGGAATATATATTGAGTGTTTTGGCCTGCAAAGTCATATAAAAAGGATTAGAACTTTAGCTCAATAATCCATATAATAAATGTATGAAATACACATATGCAATCTCATGAATTAGTTATATGTGAACACTTTGAATCACAAGTGTTTTGAGCTAAAGATCAAGAGATAATAGCTCAACCACCCCAAGTAAAATATCCATGAAACACACTCATGGAATTTCAATAACAAGAAGGATAGAAAAGCTCATTCTCAAATTAACCATCCATATCAAAAGATCAAGTTCATATGACAATGAATTTAAACGAATGGATGATCATCATGTAACCCAAAGATTCAAGATTGATGTGAGCATTCAAGAACCACATGTTCCTTGGTATTAATGCAATGTGAGAACATATAATGCAAGTTGTGAATGGGCATCATGAAACCAAATACATGGAGAGTGATAAACAATAATGACTAATAGTGTTAAGCCATTATCAAAACCAAGAATACCACAGAACTCATATGACTATAGAATGATGTCGAATGACCCAAGAGACCACAGAATGACTCAAATGACCTCAGAGACACAACACAGCTGTCCTCATTCATCCTCTGAGCTAGCTTCAACTGATCCAGAATGTCCTTTGCAGACCTGCAATCATAAAAACAAGAATGTAGAGCCTTGTCAGTAGCTTCTTTCATTAATCTCAAAACTTTCTGATTCTCTCCATTTCTTGATCTGTCACTTTTAGTCCATTAGGACTCTTCCTGTGGCAGTCTATGAGGACCATGTGAAATTAACTTCCACAGATCCAGATCCATCAATTCCACATAATTGTGTAGACTGCTAACCCATGAATTAAAGTTAGAACTATTGTAAACTGGTTGAGAACCCATGGATTAAATCGGCAAGTAGATTTATGCAGCAGAGAGTAAATTCAGAAATGCACCAAGGGACAACATGATCCTCTGCAGATCGTTGGATCAGATCAATCAGAGAACCGTTCTGATACCAATTGATAGGATGCAAGGCCTGGATACAGAGGGGGGGGTGAATGTATCCTGCTCCAAATATCGCCCAATTAAAACTCTAATGCTCAAGTATGCGGAATTAAAAGTAGTTGATGAAATGTGCTGAAAATACTTAGAAGGAACTCAGCAAGACAACACAAATCTATTAGCCCTCACACACTCCTAAGCAAACATCTAAAGATCGCAGCAGAGAAAATAACATATAGAGAAAAACACACCACAAGAGAACACCAAGATTTTTTAGGTGGTTCGGTCCAAAGACCTACGTCCACCCCTCACTCTAAACCGGAGTGAGGCTTCCACTAGCTAGGCTAGAAACTGCAGACTCAGTCTGCAACAAATTGCTGCCACACAGCTTGACTAGGGGAACAACCTCCCCTCTTCCTCCCAACCAGAGGGACACCCCAAGTGACTCACAGCCACTTGGAAACTAGAGACACAAGTCTCTCTTCCTCCAGACCAGGAGGGAACACCTAGTCTTGCAACCACAAGACCAAAACCGGAGGATCAATCCTCCCTTCCTCCAAATCGGAGGGAAACCTAGAGACCTCTCGGACCTCTCTTCCTCCCAACCGGAGGGAACCTGACCTCACACAAGAGAGTTGGAAGAACAACTGCTGAAGGTTTTAAAGGAAAAGCAAGAAAAAAAAATGCAGCAACAGAAAGCTGGAAAAAGTAAACTCAGACTGTGGCTCTCGCAGGAGCTGGCTGGCCTGGATTTGATCCACGGCCCAGCAGGAACAGATCTTCAGTTGAAGCTTCTATCACTCTAGCTCTCTCTTCTTCTCTCTCTTCTTTTTCTTCTCTTTCGCAGGCTCTCTCTAGCTTTTCTTTTCTCTTCTTCTTCTTTCTTCTTCTTCTTCTTCTACTTCTGCTCACTGCCTCTCTGCAACTCTCTTCTTCTATATCAATCACTCTCTTTCTTTCTGATCTCGATCTCTTTTTCTCTTCACTGTTCTCTCTTTTCTCAGATGGAGGTAGCTTGGTATTTATAGCTGTAGCATGTAGGGCGTTATCATCGAATTACGTGCCAGGTGGCAACCTCGGATCACGTGCACTTCATAGGCTTCACGAGTAGTACCTGTCACACAGTCATAAGAAGATATCAGATGATGTATAGACTTGGTTCAGGCTATTTAACAAAGTGTGTACAGCCATGATGCAGCTTGAGTGTATAGACTTGAAGGTTAACTGAGTGTACAGACTTCGTGTGAAGTATATGAGTGTATAGACTTGAACACTTAACAATCGAGTGTATAGACTTAGGCTAACAATCGTGTGTATAGGGTTGAAGGCCTAACAATTGAGTGTATAGGCTTGAACGTTATATCGAGTGTATAGGGTTGAAGGTCAACTGAGTGTGTACAGACTTCACAGAAGGCTATTCAGACTTTTAACTTCTGAAGAGTATATACTCTGCTGAAGATCGTTCAGTTGATGAACAAGCCACAGGCTGTATAGACTTCACACAAGACACATGCTGTATAGACTTTGATGCAAAGGCTTAACAACGAGTGTGTAGACTTGAATGCTTGGAAGGATGTATACACTTCGTCTTTGAAGGTGATGCACACATGCTGAAGTGTGTATAGACTTGCTGATCAAAGGAACAGAATGTATAGACTTGGTTGAAGACAATGCAATGTATGGACTTTGATGAACCTATGCATTGTATGGACTTAACGAACCTGAGACACTGTACAGGCTATGATGCATAAGCAATGTATAGACATGGTGAGCTACAAAGCACAATGTGTAGACTTGAAAGGGAAAGGGCTGTACAGACTTGAGCAATGCAAAGCCAATCGGATGTATAGACTTCACATGCCAAAACAACTGAACCGTGTACAGACTTGAACAAGCAAAGTCTGTACAGACTTGAAGATTCACGATGTATAGACTTTGGCAAGAGATTGGTTGTACAGACTTCAACACAGCTGCGATGTACAGGCTTTGACAAAGCAGCGTTGTACAGACTTGATGAAGCTTCAGATGAATGAATGTGTAGACTTCCCAAACGAATGTACAGACTTCAGAAGATGAAGACTCTGTATAGACTTGAGTGCCTGAAACAGTGCTCTGTACAGACTCGCCATCGACCAATGTATAGACTTGAAGAAGCTGAGTGAACAACGTATAGACTTCACGTGGAAGCCCAATGTACAGACTTGAGCTATGCAAGCTACAGTGCCGATGTGTAGAGTTTGGCTAGACAATGCTACAGGGCCGATGTGTAGACTTTGTGAATGTTCAGACTTAAATGCTCGACCAGTGTACAGACTTGCCACCGACCAATGTATGGACTTGAAAGGCTTGAACACGACGATGTGTAGACTTTGGCCAGAACGTAGGGAAAGATATGAATGTATAGGCTTGGCCAGATCGTAGGGAAAGCCGCCAATGTTCAGACTTGATCATCCAGCAGTGTATCGACTTTGTTTCGAGCAACGTAGGTAAAAGATACAATGTATAGACTTGGCAGGTTGACCCATTGTACATACTTTGAAGCCAAAGACAATGTGTAGGCTTGTGAAGCATGAGGCCAATGTACAGACTTGGCGTTCCACTGTGGATGTATAGACTTGAGTGAAGTGAACGGATGTTCAGACTTTGAAGATCCACTATTGATGTATAGACTTGAGTGAAGTGAACGGATGTTCAGACTTTGAAGGTTCACTGATGGATGTATAGACTTCGAAGGATGAATGAACAGTCAATGTATAGACTTCACTTGAGTGCATTGGCTGTACATAATTTGAGCAATGCAAAGGCACTTGAACATTGTACACACTTCCAATGTACAGACTTCATATGAACAGTCCAATGTGCATACTTCCCTTCGATGCATCTACAGTGCAATGTATTGACTTGACGAACATTATGCAATATATGGACTTGATGAACAGTGCACTGTATGGACTTTGATGAAGGGCCCAATGTATGGACTTCGCCTGAAATGCAGGAACCTGGGCGCTGTACAGACTTGAGTTTTCAACAGACCGATGTACACGCTTGGAAGGTATTGAAGGCAATGTACAGACTCTACCAATATGCAGACTTTGCCTAAAATGCGGTGTGTAGACTTGAGATATGATGCATGAACAGATTGGCGTTGTATAGACTTGGGGGGTCGACCCATCTGGAAGGGGGGTCGACCCATTGAACAGACTGACATCAAGATATCCAGATAACAAGCAATCCAGATAACAATCAATTATGAAATGCATCAGCAATAATGAAATGCACCAAAGCACACACCACACAGCCATATTTAAATGCAGCAATAATTCAGATAAGATTTTCAATGAAACATTCATATGCACCACAAACAGAATTGTATGCATTCAAATGACTTATAGTGTTTACTATCATCAAAATCACAGGGACACAACACTCCTCACAAGATTCTCCCCTAACACGGAACTCCGACTCATCGGTACAACCGAATTTTCCCTTTATAAAGTGCACCGGTGTTGTACTCAAATCGGTCTCCCTCGCCATTCATTTGTACTGTTATCCAGCCTTCCTTCTTTGAGGAAGAGGGAGCTGAGTACGGAGGTAGACGCAAAGGATGTGAAGGATATCAAAGTGTCATGGAAGGCAAGCATTGTAAGGAAGGTGATATTGAGCATAGGGGAAGAGCGTGAGCTGTGGAGAGCTTATGTAATTGAACTGGGGAAGTTGAGGCCCGAAGTGCCCAAATCCTAATGTAGCCCATTTTGTTCCAATGAAATAAACACAGAGCCCTTAATGCCATCACGATCTCTCTCACCTTCTCCCCTCTCTGAACTTCCTCACTTTCTTAGCTCATTCTAATCCCTTAAGATTCTATCTCACCCCATGGAGCGTGGTGGACGGAGCCGAGGTGTGAGGAGAGGAGGCGGTCACCCCCCCTCGCCCAAGGAACGTTGTGGAAGGGCGAGAAGAGGTTGCCACGGAGGAAGAAGGTCCTCTTTTGGCCAGGCCATTGAGGGCTCTAAGGAGCTGGTGGCATTGAGGCACGCAGAGAGGGAGAGAGTGGAGGAGGAGAGGGCAGAGTGGCAGTGAGACTGGGATGAGGGGAAGGCACTAGAGGCCTAAGTGAGGGAGCTCCGGTTGCACCTTGGCGAGGATTGCCACCAGAGGGGACGAGAGCACGCGGTGTGTCTCCATCAGTCTGGCCCCTTCTCTGTTGGTAGCCTTCTAGACCCCTCAGCCGAGGAGCGACGCGTTACCAAGGCTGACTTGGGGTTGTGAGGTGAGGCAAGCATTGCCTTGCAGACTTGCATGAGGCCTCCCAGGGACTCCCGCCTTCGGAGGGAGGAGAGGGATGACTAGGAGGGCCGTGATGATAGTTAGTGAATTGCTTGTACACCAACTCCCTTGCTTATGATGCACATGCCAGTTTATATAGATATGTGAATGGAATAACTTGTTTCCTACTACTTGTTCTGTTTATTGGTGTTTTGCTTCCCTTCTACGCCTCCTCTCTTCTGTTCCCATGTGATATGTTTGACAAGACTTCACCCCAAAATGGGGAATCGTGTCTCGTTGTGGCCACTATTTTCAAAGGGGATCCATCACCGATTTCAATGATGGAGGCCCTTAGTGTTCCTTCTCTTCTACGCCTCTTCCTATTACACTATGCCGACACGATGTGCTCAACAGACTTCTCCTCAAAACGTGGAATCGTATTCCACTGTGGCCACTATTTTCAGAGGGAATCCATCACCGATTTCAATGATGGCGGCCCCTAGTCCTCTTTTCCCACGCGGATGTCTCTCATTTTCTTATTTGCATTCCAAATTATTCACAATATGACAATGGGCATGGGGAATCTTTAGACCTTATAGGGGCGGCGAGTCAACAAATCACGCCTCCGAATCATTTACTCCACACGACGAATTGACACACGAGAGTGAAGGGAGGGTGCCTCGTCACGAGGGGCACTGTTAGAGATGGCAGTGAGAGTTCCAGATCGCCTCCCTTCCAATCCTATAATACTTATCCTATCGCTCGACTTTGAAGCATCGGTGTAGTGAGAGCTGATTTGAAGAGCAAAATCTTTTAGGAAGGGGAAGGAGCGAGAGTTTCTTAAGCTTCCGGATGGAGGGCGAGTCTAGTTTCAAGGTGGAGGGTGAATCTTCCCACTCCTCTAAAAGAAGTAGATCTGGAAGCAGTTCTAGGAGGCTCTCTGATATTGAAGGGCACCTCAGTGAAAGGATCCAATCTCAGCTTGTAAGTGAACCCCTTCTACTTCCTCCCTTGTTCTCTGGCCCTTTCGCAAGTGCACCCCTTTCTCATTTCCTATGTACGCGCAGGGCATGATGCGGTCACACATCTCATGGGAGTTGGTGGTGGCCACATATCGGGGTCTTCCGGACTTCCAAAAAGCCCGGCAAGACATGATGGGGTTTGGAGCCTTCCTTCGGGTTGAACCAATTAAGTTTGACCTCGCCCTCATCCAAGCTTTATGCGAAAGATGGGACCCGGTGAGTCGGGCACTCCTGATGCCCTGGGGGCATATGGTGCCCACTTTGGAGGATGTGGTCCGAATTACGTGCCTCAAAGTGGATGGCGAGGTAGTAACCGAGGTCACCTACACTGATTATCGAGAAGGTGCTCAGAAACTATTGAGGTTAGACTTAACTGGTCGAAAGAACAGGTCAGTAGCCAGGGCGTCCATCATGGTGGCATTGGGGCTTACTGACACTCATCCTCGTAATGACGAATCCCTGGAGGAGTTTATAGAGAGGACTGAAAGGGGGTGCCGTGCCGTATACTACGTGGATTCTAGCAATTGGGAGAGGTCAAACATGGATTTAAGAAGATTTCTCTTTTTCCTCCTAGGGAGGTTGCTACTTGGCTCAAAGGGAGACAACATTCATTGTCGTTTCCTGGAGTTCTTAGTAGACCTCGAGAGGGTAGGGCAGGATGCATGCGGAGCTGTCGTGCTAGCACACATATTTACAGGTCTGTCCCAAGGGTCAGACCGGGAGGTGATAGTGAGTGGCTTTACGCCACTCATTCAAGATAATATTTTTTCTTTTTCTTTTTTATTTTTGATGTCAATGACACATGATGGCGCAGCTATGGAGCTATTATTACCTCCCAATGGGGGGGGCTCGGCATTGGCGACTAGTGACGGTGCCGTTAGCTAGACGGTGGCAACCCATCATGAGCACAACACCTCTATCCTACCAACTGATGGTGTTAAGACGCGAGCTGTAAGAGTTCTCTACAGTGATGGTAGGATTCTTTTTTCTCTTTTTTTGTTTTTTTGTTATTTTTGTTTTTGTTATTTTTGTTTTTGACCAGCTAAGAAGATATGTGCAACATAACATAGGTGAACTGGAGGCCTTATTCGGGCATGGTCGACGTCGACCAGCCGTGGGTTATAACAAGCCGTGCCCGGTTTGGACGGGATCTCTGTCTCCATTGTTTGAATGAAATCGAGCCACTTAGGCTACGATTGGTCATGAGGACCCTAGGCCTTGCGTAGGAATGGGTGGATATGACCGCACCGCCTCGCTTCTGGAAGAAGACACGCGGGCCGGCAACCTACGTTGATTGGCGGGTGCACTTCCCCGAACAGTATGAAGATTGGCAACGGGGTGGCACACTCATGGATTCACATGCACAGGACAACGAGGATTACTTGCGCCTTTACATGGTAATGTATGCAGAGCGGCTCCATCCTGAGGGGCTTGTGGAGGTGAAATGCAAGCAATTTTTTGTGTGTAATATATTTTTTGTTTTTTATTTTTTATTATTTTTTATTTTTGTTTTTACCCTCCCTCCCTTTCTTTTGAATGTTGACTCACGTGGCATGGCTGCAGGATGCCTGTGACACCATGATAACGAACTTGCGAGCTCGCTTGGTAGACAAGGTGCAACAGTTGGGTGACACCCGTGAAGCTTTGCGTTCCTCAGTAAGCCTCGACGCACATGTTCTCAGTTATAGCTTGAGATTCCTGGCGCTAACCCCTCAATGTCACCTCATGTGTGTTGCAGTGCACCCAGCTCGACGTGGTCTCATCGGAAATGGGAGCAGATGGTGTTTCCTCTTCTTTATGGATCCCTACTTCAGAATTAGCTGGGGGATGGTGAGGAGCGCTATCGAAGAGCGCGAGAGTGTGGCTTTCGTGTTAGTAGCTTCTTCGCTGCCCCCACCGACCGATGGGGAGCGGAAACGGGAAGAGTAATGCAGGGCGGCAGAGGTACCACCTCATACGGTTTGACGACACCCTCTAGGGCTCCTCGCCTGGAGAGTAGTGAAAGGAGTAATGTTGAGGGAGAGGGTGGAACTTAATGTACATATTCTGGAAGGGAATAATGGAATGTTCGGTTTGCTGTTCTCTGCCACCTTCTTGCTTTTTAATCGTGCTCACATTGCTTCAGAGAAACAAGTTAGTTTTTCCGTTCCGGCTTGGCCCCTTGCTCAATGAGTGGGTGATTGTTTTGAAGCTAGCCTTGATAACGAGTCAAGGGGCCAAGCCTTTATGAATGAAGGCAAATGTAAAAACGACAGATGTGCATGGCATGCAATCATGCAAATGCGAGTGGGAATTAAAAAGAATGAAATGCAGCACACAAATGTGATCACACAAAATGTATTTTTTTGTTTTGATTTTTTGAGTTTTGTTTTGTTTTATATATTTTTTGTTGTTTTTTTTTTGACTCTATGACTCAAAATTTTTTTTGTTACCAATGTCTGGTGATTGCCCATAAGGTGCCTGACTTCCATGAGGATGGGGAGTTTCTTATTAACCTCCCAGGTATCCTGAGCGTGCATCTAGGTTAATTTGGGCCTCTAGACTCCTCGAATGACAATCCTGCCGGTTAAGACTTATCCTAATGACAATACCGTCATGTCATACTTAGGCTCCCAATTGCTTTCGACCACATGGATACACCCAAAAAGTGTTCGTGGTAAATAAATTGCCCGACCTGGGTCTATTTCGCACAACTCTAGATGGTATATAATGGAACACCCTAGAACCCTAACGGCCAACCGGACGACGCTGACCCAGAATCATATGCCGTCGCACCCATAGGTGATGTGCTTGCATTGGCCTAAGCTCTAGGTTATACTAAGAAGACATCAAGGTGGTAGAAAAGGGTCTTGCCCTGTCAGAAACACCAAGATTCCTTCGCGGTGATGACTTTTGCTTTTCAAAGTTGACAACCAAAGGTGTGTTTTTACTAAAACGAGGTTGCAGGCCTTAGCGGGTTTCACCCTTCTAAACCTCCATTGTGCCTTCATCTTCGAGGGAGAAGGAAGAGTGTGGGGGGCAAATCACCTGAGAGGACCGATAAAACCGTTAACCTTGTGAGCCAATAGAGGCCTACTCGACTCTCCCCTTTTGGGCAACTTCAGACCAAGTCTCGAGCGTGTTGTCCCTAGGTTCTCGTATGGATAAGAAGGGGGGTTGAATTGTCCCCGCCAAGCGCAACGGTAATTTTTAAATTTAACACAGCGAATTAAAATAACTACCAGCGCATAAGATAATTGAACGAAATATAAGCTATGAAGAAATTAATTCTCTCATGCTTACCGTTCTCCCATGATCAACAAGAACAATATAAATCAAGCAAAGCTCAATCACACAGATGTGGGACAGATTTTTTAGGTGGTTCGGGACCACGACGGGCTCCCTACGTCCACCCCTCACCAAACTAGTGAGGATCCACTCGCTTCAATGAAGCACACGGAGCTTTCGCTCCAAGAGACATAGAGACGTCGTCTCCTACACGATCCACAAGGGATCAAAACCCACACACACACAAGCCGCAACACCTGCGGCACAATATCACCACAACCGTTCACAGACGGTTCACACAATCACAGACACAGAGTTTGGAAATAATGGATGTGTTCAATACAAGCTTGTAAACCAAAAGAAAATGACTCAAATAGATGCAAATAGGATGTAGAGATGAATCCCCATGAGTAGAAAGGGCTATAGAAATATTTCTCTTAGCCTTAGGTCAGAGGGTAGCCGGATGTCGACGATGAGAACGTCCACGCGTTCCCCTTCTCGTTCCACTCCTTTTCTTCTTCACACACGAGCTCCGAAATTATCGAAGTAGATGAAAACCTGGAGTCTTTGCTCAGCTCCTCTCCTTCTCCCTTTCTTCTCTGCAAGACAAATAGAGAATGTTAGAACACTTAACACTTAGAGAATTTCTCCCAAATTCGTAGGTTATTTATACAACCAAGAGAAAGGTATGAAAAGACCATAAAGCCCATGTTAAAACCCTTCCAAAAGCTAATATATGTGTGAATGCTCTAAGGGTATTAGGGTCAAGTTAGACCTCAAATGGATACCATTAAGATGGGTTTCGGAGTTCACGTAATGGGTCTCCTGCCGGGTTCGGTCGACCTTTGCAAAAGGACCAGTCGACCGAATTTTGCAGGGATTTTCTCATAGCACAGTGGAAATTTCGGTCGACTAGGAGCATAGGGTCGATCGATCGGAAATTTACAGACATCCATTATTTCAGCTCTGTTAAATTCGATAGACTAGAGACCTAGGCTGGTCGACCGAAGTTCAGTAAAAACCAGATTTTTTGAAGTTTTAAGAGGCTAATGCAACGGATTGATATGCATGAAGTATACACACTATACTCTAATGTGAAAACAACTAAATGACTACTATGAACCCAATTCACATCAAGAAAATCTCAATCAAACCAATCAACAAAACATCCTAAAGTTTAATTGACATGAATGCTCAATGTGATGCTAAGTTTCAACTAATGTTTGCATTACAAACCAAGAACTGATTTCACCTTTTAAAACCACTAAAAGAAAATGCAAGGATGCTCTTTGAAAACCAATGAGACACACCTAGCATGAGTGACCTATTATCATGAATGTGAGCAAGGTGTGAGACCCAGAAAGCTCATTTTCAACCAACCTTCACAAGTTATGATTAGTCAATTTGCAAGTTCAACATGCGAAGAATGATATGCATGGAGTATGTATTTGCAATCACAATAGTTATACCTAATCACCAAACACCCATGGCTCTCCACAAATACACAAGAGTGAGCATTAGTTACCTTTTCAATCCCAGTAACAATTTTTACAATATTATGTCTTACCATTCCCTTTTGGTAGTCATTGCGTGGGATTTTCAACCTGTTTGGTCATGTTGATGACGCGGTACATGTTCATTCAATCCTTTGACTTCAAAAGAGTATTCACCATAAATTTCAGTCCTACAAGGCATAGTTATCATATTGTGTATGAGATCCTTGAAGACCATTCATTCATCAATAGATGCATTGCACACCACATGCACACAAACATGCACACAAGTTTTGTCAACATTAAAACTGAACCATCAAACTCACCTAGGGGTCCAACAATCTCCCTTTTTTTAATGATGACAAAACATGCATTGTGTGCCCAAAATTTGATAACAAGCTAGAAAGTGTGTTTGTGCATGGTTCAAGATAGTTTGAGTGAAGGGTAAAGAAAATGCACTTGGAGATGGTATAAACAATGCTAAAGCTGTGCAAATGAACATTTATGAGAACTTAAAATCTAAGTCCATTATAAACATGTATAAAAATCTGAAAATCTATGTATGATCTATGTATGCACACCTATTTCACTATTTCTCCCCCTTTTTGACATTACCAAAAACTACTTGACAGTAGGGTTATTAAAATGATTATAAACATGTATGAGCTGATATGAAAGAGTGTTCATGCAAGCACGCAAACAAGCAAGCATGAGTCTCAAGCAAGCATATACATATATTTATATAACTCCCCCTTAATGGGGTGAACAGATAAAGAGTGAACAGTTAATTCAAAATCAAATTGTGTCCCATGAAGCATAATCAAAAAAGGTAGTGCATTCATACGATAGAGGTACTGCATAAACCATGATAAGAATAAATTCAAAATACACATTCATCACAATAATATCCAGTAGAAATATATGAAAATGAGCAATGAACTTCAGAATTATATGGATATTAGTAGAATTTTTAGAAAACACTAGAGGGTTATTTCCTTTCTACACTTCCATCTCGATCCTCGACTTTTGGTAGCTTCGCACAACCCCCTTTTTATTTATTTTTCTTTTATTGGATTTCACCATTTGGCGTGAGTCACCTCATGTGTCTCAATGGGGTTTCCCGGCTACTAGGATTCATCACACAATGTGGATATTTGTTTCACCTTTCGACGCGAGTTTCTTCATTTATTTCAGTGGAGAATCCCGGCTACTCGGTCTGACATTCCACTTATTGAAGCTTGTGGGGTAGGCAGCTTTTTCCTCGCGATTCTCTTAATTTCCATGTAGAAATTTGTTTCACTTGAAGTGTTAAAAAGAATTTCTAAAATCCTTATCAATCAAAGTCATATGCATCATTTTTGAACAAAGTATGTGGGTAATTACTTTGTATGTAGAAAGTGAATTTGTCTAAACATAATTATGACTCCCCCTAAATGTATGCACAATAAGAAATAAATCCTCCACCTTTGTAAATGACACAATTCACAAAAGATTAAAATCGCTGCATGATTATTTAACAAGGAGGTGAGTGTAGTGCCCAGATAGTGCGATGAAATGTGGTTGTGTGTGTGTTGGTGGGCAGATGGAGATGGTATCCTGGGTACCTGCAGAGGAACAAAACAAAGAAAACGTTAGAACGTCGTGATCGCTAGAGGTGTTTACCTGAACCTTACAGGGGTGATGATCGTGGGGAGATAATCCAAATAGGGAGATGATGGGTTTCCTCTTCCTCATCCTCGGCCGACCAAGGGCAAGGAGCCCTGCTATCTCCCTTATGCTGAAGTCCTGCAACGTAGCTCAAAGAAAGAAGAAAAAGAAAGCCATTAGTAAAACAAAATGTGTAGTATCTACTCAAATAGAACGAACAGAATGGGAATGATGGTGGCAAGGTTACCTGGGGGTGGTGGGAAGGAGGGATGGCCGAGGCTTTCGAACACCCACCTTCCCGTTTGTTTTGGGAAGAAACCTCTAAGTGTAGGAGCTAAGGGATTACACTACATACGGTGTACTTACCTGGAAGCTGTGATGCAAGTAGGAAGTAGGAACTAAGGAGTTCAAACCAAGCAAGGGAAGCAGGAGGAAGACGATCGATGCGACTCTTCTTGCTCGGAGGAACTCCACAATGGCTTCCACCTCGATCCCCCCCGAAAATGGCCTCCACCCCGCTCTCCACATTAGAGAGTGACAATTTTGTCCATTGAGCCCGGAGTTTCAAATTGTAGGGAAAGATCGTGCAGAACGGGGGGAAGAACGTGCCCACGAGCTGAGCCACGTTCCCTAACCGAGTAAACAGAGGAGGGCGGCCAAGTCTTTAGCCTCCTTGAAGGGGAGGGTGGCCAGGCAGATAGCCACCCAGCAGGGGAGGGCGTCCATCGCCCTGGCCGCCCAGGACTGGGGGCGGCCAAGTCTTTGGCCGCCCAAACCATGCTCTTTGGGCCCCTTAAGTGGATGAGGTGATGGGAATCGACGCCGAGCACTAATTTTTATTTTTCACTTGTGTCCTTTTATTTGTATTTATATCCTTGGGATAACATGTATGCAATTGTATGGCTTTATAAGCCAATGTGTCATTCTCTAAGGATATTTGAGTTTTTGTGCAAAAGTCAAGTAGGACCAGCAAGGGGCCCCCATCTCCTTTCCTATTGGTCCACCTAAGCCTTAGGGCCCATGTGGGGCCAGTCAAAGGTCCAAGGTGGGCTTCTAGATGGCTTGACCATTCAAGGAGACAATTGGATTAAAAAGTCCAATATTCTAACCCTTAAAGTCCAAGATGCTTACCCCTTATAATATAGTTTATCCCATGTTGTATTTTTTATTTATTTTGGTCATTTGACCACATGGGGAAGAAAATCCCCTCTCTCACACGAAATTCTCAGCCCTCCACCCCTTTCCATTCTCTATATAAGCCTATGTATAGTGTCATTAGAGATTTTAATGAAGAATTAAGCATTTTTGTCAAGAGCAAGCCCAAGGGCACCCCTTGTGTCTCTCCTCCCCTCTTGTAGATGAATTTCTGCCATTCTAGGGTGTCAAGCCCTCCTCTTGGTGTGACTCCAAGAACTCCACCTCTGCTGGATGCGACTTCCGGCCACCGCCTTCCGTTCGTGCCGTCAACGTGCCGCCACCGCCGCTTCACCGGAGTTCTGTCTCCATCAGGAAAGAACCCCAATCCCAAAATTCTAGTTATTTCTCTTGTTTTCAGGTCGAACCCTAATTTTTAGAGTTTGTTCTGCTCGTCTCCCCTAACCTCCAGTTCAAAATTTGAGTCATTTGAACGTCATTTGGTATTTTTTCCATATTTATTGTTCTTCCCCCTGTAATCTGCCATTCTGTAGATCTACGGGATAAAGTCACATTGTTGTAATTTTCCCACCCACTTATAAATTTCCAAAAAAATCACAACAATTCCTCAGTGTTCCTCACATATACCCCCCTTCCACCATAATTTTCGTGGAGTCTATAAAAATCATTTCCCACTCGGTCAAAGGTCAGTCTCAGGAAAAACACAGTCTGCCCTGTGTGTCTGTCAGCCCGAGTCAGAAAATAAAATAGTGTTACAGTCATTCTCATCTTCAATCCGTTAAGTGGATGGAGCTGTGAAACATATATGTTGTAATTCTGTGAGTTCTCTTTCCAACGGTACCAGCCACGCCTCGATCGTCCTCCGGATCTGAGCATCATAATTCTTGCCGCCGAGGCGCAAAAATATGTTCTTTGTGCAGATCAGAAAATTCAGTCTAGGATTAAATCGTGCAAAAATATCAAAAGTCAACTCCTGGAACCGCCACTTAAGGGAGTCGATCAGGGACATGCCGCCATCGTCCCAGCCAAGCGGCGCCTTCAGAAGACCTCAGAAGGGTGACGTTCCTTTGGAATCTGCGCCTTGCTGTCCAGCGAGTCAGAACTGAGTCGGCGCAGTACCGAGTTGGCGCAGGACCGAGTCGACCAGCAGACCGAGTTCGCCCCGAACGTACCTCCAGATTGCTGCCCGTCAACCCAGGGTCGGTCCTCCCGGGCCCCACTTGTAGCCCTTTACCTCCCTGCGTGGAGTGGGCAATAAAATTCATGGATGTAATTAACTTTTTACTGTTGTTACCGGGAGTTACCGTAACTGGCCGGGATCGTCTTCCCCACGTCCGGAGCGTGGAGGTACACTCGCCCCCACTCTTTATCGCATTTTGCTTAGTTTGTATTCATTCGTATATGCCGCTGCGAGTGTAGGTTCCTAGCTTGCTATATTGTTATCACCGCTGTGAGAGTGAGTGAGTGTACCGTCCGGTGACTCAACCCGAGTTAATGCGGAAAAGGCCGATACCCGAGACTCACGGCCTTTTTCTTGACCGTGCACGGTCTAGCGTTTCCCTCGCATAGGGACGATCGCGAGCTAGAGTCCCAGGTCGCGTGTCCGTCCCGCATCAATTTGGTATCAGAGCGCCAGTTGAGTCTAGGGTGTCTAAAAACAAAAAAAAAGAGTCATTTAAGTCGGTCTAAGTGTCACATTTGCATACCATTAGTCGGTATATCAAAAGGTGTTGTCCGAACGTTAGGCTATGCCTATCGGGAAGGCCGCACACTTGCGCGAGTGATCTTCAGATCGATTAACTCCGCCACGTACCGAGTCTTGGTTTAAGTCTAGGGTCCTTAGTGTGCATTAGTTAGTGCATTTCAACTTTGCATTTGCATCGCATTCTAAGTCGTGTCTAGGTGCTTGCATTTGTTGGCATAACATTTTTTTATAAAACAAAAACAAAAAACTGGCATTGCATATCCATTCCTAGGGATCCATTCCCATCTTTTGGCACCTATGGCCAACCCATGCCGACCCGTCCAAGGCGATAGGTCCGTGTCTGAGTACATTCGGTACTATGATAAGTACCAGTTGGAATATGGAGTTGGAGAGGAGAGCACCACGACTATCTTTTAGTTCCGGAGAGATTTGCGGCTTCACTTCCAAATTGAATGTCTTATCCGCGACGCATTCTCTCTGGCGCAGTCCCATAATGTCGCTCTGGAGGTCGAACCATTTGAGTCTTAAAGGTGCCCTTCGAGAAGCATCTACCTTCTAGCCGAGTCCCGATCCGGTCAGACCGCCTACACCACAGCCTTCCCCACCTCAGTCGGGGAACCCCTTCCCTAGAACTCAATTGCCATCTACTTCAGATCTTTATTCGGAACCTTCTTGTTTAGAGCCTCTAAAGCCCGAGCCACCCGTGTTTATAACGGGTACATTTTTCATAGCCTAGCCGCTTCTTAGTTGGCTCAAGGATGGCTTGGCCCCACTTCCTTACCCATCCATGGACCCCACCTTACCTCTAGTGCCCGTCAACTCCTACCACACGACATTCCGGTCTAGTCACCATGTTGATACATTGGGTGACCTTATTATGGGTTTACACTAGCAATGGAAGTTGACGCACTTATTGGCCCGGGGTTTCGACCAACCCACTAGTGGTAGCTTCACTCATTCGGCCTTGGGGTCCATTACCTCCGTGTACACCATGGGTCAAGTCACCACGGAGATTCTTCTATTCCTCCCTATGCCGACCGAGCCTGACTTCGTTCCCTTTTACCCAAGGGAGGAATCTTATTTTCTACACATGACCGTCGTCCCACTGATCACAATGTATGACGGTGACGATGACTTTCAAACGTGGGACTGTGTCATGGGGGAACCCATATCGAAGGGACACACATTCTTCGATCCCTTCGACCCCTTCCTTAGTGAATCCCTTGACCCACCACATCTCCTCCACTTATTCGAGGGAGATCACTATCACCCCCTTTCCCCATGGGCCGGGTCATCTACACCCACCAAGCCCAATCTCGATACACCCACACCCGGCTCTCCTAGCCCTCTCAAGTCTCACAAATCCAAAGGGCCGTCCATGCATAACTGGGTCATACTTGGGCGTCTAGGTGTTCCCCATGCCACCAACCTTCGGGTACATAACATGCATGCATGGCACACATTAGGGTGTCCTGGTCTGCCGTCACCCATGTACGGGTCGGACTAACATTAGGTGTGTCTAGGGTCTTGTGTGTCTGTGCATACATCGAGTCCAGTCGGTTTGTATGCTCGCATTGTTAGTCCCTTTCGAGTATGAGACTTGTTGGACTTTGGGATCAGTTCTACTCCACATATCGGATCTAGTCACATAAGGGACAAGGGGGATTCCTAGTGAGTCTTCGAGCCGCCTTCCCTTCTTTTAAGAGTGACCCCACGCCGGAGTGTCCACCTCTAGCCTCCTCCCCAGCAACGTATGTATATCGAATCTATACGGGATGAGCAGGTGTCGATTACTTGGAGTAGAGTGTACTTCGTGCTTCCAGGTTTGGTGACATATCCGCCGGAGCTACTCGAGCAGCCGTACCCCTTACTCGACGGGGTCAAGTTCTTTCCACTCGGGGAGAGTTGATGGGAATCGACGACGAGCACTAATTTTTATTTTGCACTTGTGTCCTTTTATTTGTATTTATATCCTTGGGAAAACATGTATGCAATTGTAAGGCTTTATAAGCCAATGTGTCATTCCCTAAGGATCTTTGGGTTTTTGTGCAAAAGTCCAATAGGACCAGCAAGGGGCCCCCATCTCCTTTCCTATTGGTCCACCTAAGCCTTATGGCCCATGTGGGGCCAGTCAAAGGTCCAAGGTGGGCTTCTAGATGGCTTGACCATTCAAGGGGACAATTGGATTAAAAAGTCCAATATTCCAACCCTTAAAGTCCAAGATGCTTCCCCCTTATAATATAGTTTATCCCATGTTATATTTTTTATTTATTTTGGTCATTTAACCACATGGGGAAGAAAATCCCCTCTCTCCCACGAAATTCTCAGCCCCCACCCCTTTCCATTCTCTATATAAGCCTATGTATAGTGTCATTAGATATTTTAATGAAGAATTAAGTATTTTTGCCAAGAGCAAGCCCAAGGGCACCCCTTGTGTCACTCCTCCCCTCTTGTAGATGAATTTCTACCATTCTAGGGTGTGAAGCCCGCCTCTTGGTGTGACTCCAAGAACTCCACCTCCGCTGGATGCGACTTCCGCCACCGCCTTCCGTTCGTGCCGCCAACGCGTCGCCACCGCCGCTTCGCCGGAGTTCTGTCTCCATCAAGATAGAACCCCAATCTTGAAATTCTAGTTATTTCTCTTTTTGTCAGGTCGCGCCCTAATTTTGAGAGTTTGTTCTACTCGTCTCCCCTAACATCCAGTTCAAATTTTGTGTCATTGGGACATCATTTGGTATTTTTCTCACATTTATTGTTCTTTCCCCTTGTAATCTATCATTCTGCAGATCTACGGGACAGAGTCACCTTATTGTAATTTTCTCACCCACTTATAAATTTCCAAAAATATCACAATAATTCCTCAGTGTTCCTTACATATACCCCCTTCCACCATAATTTTCGTGGAGTCTATAAAAATCATTTCCCATTCGGTCAAAGGTCAGTCTCAGGAAAAACATAGTCTGCCCTGTGTGTCTGTCAGTCCGGGTTAGAAAATAAAATAGTGTTACAGTCATTCTCATCTTCAATCCGTTAGGTGGATGGAGCTGTGAAAAATATATGTTGTAGTTCTGTGAGTGCTCTTTCCAACGGTACCAGCCACGCCTCGATCGGCATCCAGATCTGAGCACCATAATTCTTGCCGTCGAGACGCGCAAATATGTTCTCCGTGCAGATCAGAAAATTCAGTCTGAGATTAATTCGTGCAAAAATATCAAAAGTCAACTTCTGGAACCGCCACTTCAGGGAGTCGAACAGGACATCCCGCCATCGTCCCAGCCAAGCGGCGCCTTCAGAGACCTCAGGAGGGTGACGTTCCTTTGGAATCTGTGCCTTGCTGTCCAGCGAGTCAGAACCGAGTCGGCACAGGACCGAGTAGGACCAGCAGACCGAGTTCACCCCGAACGCACCTCCAGATTGCTGCCCGTCAACCCAGGGTCGGCCCTCCCAGGCCCCACTTGTAGCCCTTTACCTCCCTGTGTGGAGTGGGCAATAAAATTCACGGTTGTAATTAACTTTTTACTGTTGTTACTAGGAGTTACCGTAACTGGGCGGGATCGTCTTCCCCACGTCCGGAGCGTGGAGGTACACTCGCCCCCACTCTTTATCGCATTTTGCTTAGTTCGTATTCATTCGTATATGCCGTTGTGAGTGTAGGTTCCTAGCTTGCTATATTGTTATCACCGCTGCGAGAGTGAGTGAGTGTACCGTCCCGTGACTCAACCCGAGTTAACGCGGAAAAGGCCGATACCCGAGACTCACGGCCGGTTTCTTAACCGCGCACAGTCCAGTGTTTCCCTCGCATAGGGACGATCGCGAGCTAGAGTCCCAAGTCGCGTGTCCGTCCCGCATCAATTTGGTATCAGAGCGCCAGTTGAGTCTAGGGCTCTAAAAACAAAAAAAAAAGAGTATTTAAGTCGGTCTAAGTGTCACATTTGCATACCATTAGTCGGTATATCAAAAGGTGTTGTCCGAACGTTAGGCTACGCCTATCGGGAAGGCCGCACACTTGCGCGAGTGATCTTCGGATCGATTAACTCCGCCACGTACCGAGTCTTGGTTTAAGTCTAGGGTCCTTAGTGTGCATTAGTTAGTGCATTTCAACTTTGCATTTGCATCGCATTCTAAGTCGTGTCTAGGTACTTGCATTAGTTGGCATAACATTTTTTTATAAAACAAAAACAAAAAAAATAGCCTTGCATATCCATTCCTAGGGATCCATTCCCATCTTTTGGCACCTATGGCCAACCCATGCCGACCCGTCCAAGGCGATAGGTCCGTGTCTGAGTACATTCGGGACTATGATAAGTACCGGTTGGAATATGGAGTTGGAGAGGAGAGCACCACGACTGCCTTTTAGTTCTGGAGAGGTTTGCGGCTTCAATTCCAAATTGAATGTCTTATCCGTGACGCATTCTCTTTGGCGCAGTCCTATAAGGTCGCTCTGGAGGACGAACCATTTGAGTCTCGATTTTCTCAGTTTAAAGGTGCCCTTCGGGAAGCATCTACCTCCCAGCCGAGTCCCGATCCGATCAGACCGCCTACACCACTGCCTTCCCCACCTCAGTCGGGGAACCCCTTCCCTAGAACTCCATTGCCATCTACTTCCGATCTTTATTCGGAACCATCTTGTTTGGAGCCTCTAAAGCCCGTGTCACCCGTGTTTATAACGGGTATGCTTTTCATTGCCAAGCCGCTTTTTAGTTGGCTTAAGGATGGCTTGGTCCCACTTTCTTACCCATCCATGGACCGCACCTTACCTCTAGTGCCTGTCAACTCCTACCACATGACATTCCGGTCTAGTCACCATGTTGATACATTCGGTGACCTTATTATTGGTTTACACTGGCAACGGAAGTTGACCACTTATTGGCTCGGGGCTTCGACCAACCCACTAGTCGTAGCTTCACTCATCCGGCCTTAGGGTTCATTACCTCCGTGTACACCATGGGTCAAGTCACCACGGAGATTCTTCTATTCCTCCCTATGCCGGCCGAGCCCGACTTCATTCCCTTTTACCCAAGGGAGGAATCTTATTTTCTACAGATGACCGTCGTCCCACCGATCGCAATGTATGACGGTGACTATGACTTTCAAACGTGGGACCGTGTCATGGGGGAACCCATATCTAAGGGACATACATTCTTCGATCCCTTCGACCCCTTCCTTAGTGAATCCCTTGACCCACCACATCTCCTCTACTTCTTCGAGGGAGATCACTATCACCCCCTTTCCACATGGGCCGGGTCATCTACACCCACCAAGCCCAATCTCGATACACCCACACCCGGCTCTCCTAGCCCTCTCAAGTCTCACAAATCCAAAAGGCCGTCCATGCATGACTGGGTCATACTTGGGCGTCTAGGTGTTCCCCATGCCACCAACCTCCGGGTACATGACATGCATGCATGGCACACATTCGGGTGTCCTGGTTCGCCGTCACCCATGTACGGGTCGGACTAACATTAGGTGTGTCTAGGGTCTTGTTTGTCTATGCATACATCGAGTCCAGTCGGTTTGTATGCTCGCATTGTTAGTCCCTTTCGAGTACGAGACTTGTCGGACTTTGGGATCGGTTCTACTTCACATATCGGATCTAGTCACATAAAGGACAAGCGGAGATTCCTAGTGAGTCTTTGAGCCGCCTTCCCTTCTTTTGAGAGTGACCCCACCCCGGAGTGTCCACCTCTAGCCTCCTCCCCAGCAATGTGTGTATATCGAATCTATACGGGATGAGCATGTGTCGATTACTTGGAGTGGAGCGTACTCCGCGCTTCCAGGTTCTGTGACTTATCCACCGGAGCTACTCGAGCATCCGTACCCCTTACTCGACGGGGCTGAGTTCTTCCCACCCGGGGAGAGTTGATGGGAATCGACGCCGAGCACTAATTTTTATTTTGCACTTGTGTCCTTTTATTTGCATTTATATCTTTGGGAAAACATGTATGCAATTGTAAGGCTTTATAAGCCAATGTGTCATTCCCTAAGGATCATTGGATTTTTGTGCAAAAGTCCAGTATGACCAGCAAGGGGCCCCTATCTCCTTTCCTATTGGTCCACCTAAGCCTTAGGGCCCATGTGGGGCCAGTCAAAGGTCCAAGGTGGGCTTCTAGATGGCTTGACAATTCACGGGGACAATTGGATTAAAAAGTCCAATATTCCAACCCTTAAAGTCAAAGATGCTTCCCCCTAATAATATAGTTTATCCCATGTTATATTTTTTATTTATTTTGGTCATTTGACCACATGGGGAAGAAAATCCCCTCTCTCCCACAAAATTCTTTTTTTTTTGAAAGCCCTGCCTAGGGATAGGGGTAGGAAGGACCACCAATCTATCACTAGGGGGTGAATTTTATTACTGAAATGGGATAAGCACAATTACATCAAACGAATGCTAGGCATGCCTAGCTTGTCTAGGCGAGCAGCTCCCACGAAATTCTCAGCCCCCACCCCTTGCCATTATCTATATAAGCCTATGTATAGTGTCATTAGAGATTTTAATGAAGAATTACACATTTTTACCATGAGCAAGCCCAAGGGCACCCCTTGTGTCTCTCCTCCCCTCTTGCAGATGAATTTATGCCATTCTAGGGTGTGAAGCCCTCCTCTTGGTTTGACTCCAAGAACTCCACCTCCGCTGGATGCGACTTCCGACCACCGCCTTCCGTTCGTACCGCCAATGCGCCGCCACCGCCGCTTCACCGGAGTTCTATCACCATCAGGACAGAACCCCAATCCCAAAATTCTAATTATTTCTCTTGTTGTCAGGTCGAGCCCTAATTTTGAGAGTTTGTTCATGCTTGTCTCCCCTAACCTCCGGTTCAAATTTTGTGTCATTTGGACGTCATTTGGTATTTTTCTCACATTTATTGTTCTTCCCCCTGTAATCTGCCATTCTGCAGATCTACAGGACATAGTCACCTTGTTGTAATTTTTTCACCCACTTATAAATTTTCAAAAAAATCACAACAATTCCTCAATGTTTCTCACATATACCCCCTTCCACCATAATTTTCGTGGAGTCTATAAAAATCATTTCCCCTTCATTTAGAGGTCAGTCTCAGGAAAAACACAGTCTGCCCTGTGTGTCTGTCAGTCCGGGTCAGAAAACAAAACAGTGTGACAATCATTCTGTTCTTCAATCCATTCGGTAGATGGAGTTGTGAAAAATATATGTTGTAGTTTTGTGAGTGCTCTTTCCAACGGTACAAGCCACGCCTCGATCGGCCTCCGGATCTGAGCACCATAATTCTTGCCGCCGAGGCGTGTAAATCTGTTCTCTGTGCAGATCAGAAAATTCAGTCTGAGATTAATTCGTGCAAAAATATCAAAAGTCAAGTTCTGGAACCGCCACTTCAGGGAGTTAATCAGAGACATCCCGCCATTGTCCCAGCCAAGCGGCGCCTTTAGAAGACCTCAGGAGGGCGACGTTCCTTTGGAATCCGTGCCTTACTGTCTAGTGAGTCAGAACCAAGTCGGCGCAGATCCGAGTCGGCGCAGGACCGAGTCGGACCAGCAGACTGAGTTCACCCCCAACGCACCTCCAGATTGCTGCCTGTCAACCCAGGGTCGGTGCTCCCGGGCCCCACTTGTAGCCCTTTATCTCCTTGCGTGGAGTGGGCAATAAAATTCACGGTTGTAATTAACGTTTTACTATTGTTACCGGGAGTTACCGTAACTGGCCGGGATCGTCTTCCCCACACCCGGAGCGTGGAGGTACACTCACCCCCACTCTTTATCGCATTTTGCTTAGTTCGTATTCATTCGTATATGCCGCTGCGAGTGTAGGTTCCTAGCTTGCTATATTGTTATCACCGCTGTGAGAGTGAGTGAGTGTACCGTCCCGTGACTCAACCCGAGTTAACGCGAAAAAGGCCGATACCTGAGACTCACGGCCGGTTTCTTAACCGCGCACGGTCCAGCGTTTCCCTCGCATAGGGACGATCGCGAGCTAGAGTCCCAGGTCGCGTGTCCGTCCCGCATCATGAGGCCCAATAGCTTTGAGGCTACGAGCTGGGCTTTAAAACTCAAAACATCGGTAAAACAAGTACCACAACTAAGCGTCATTCACACGAAGGTCCATTGGGGATCCGCAGGATGTCCAAAATTAGGCATCTACAAATGCCCCTCCGGAATGCTCGTTTTGCAAGGGATCCCGACGGACTGATAAATGGGTGTTTCGGAAAAGAAATAAGCCTAATGAGGGCAACACACTCAAGGGGATTCTTGAGCGGAAAACAAGCTTCACGCAGGGTCGCATGAGCATCAAGTAATCAAGTAAGTCATTGGTAAAAGGAGGAAGGACAATTGATCTATGAGGACTTGTATCTGCAGCCGCATGGGGCGCCCTAGCATGGCACTACAGGACTTGAGGGGACGAAAATGCAATCTGATGCTCAAGGAGATACAAGACCTAAACAAGGGTAAGTAAAAGTATCAGGATCTGGGAATACAATGACTCGTTGAATCATGAAATACTTAAAACGGCCTCGCATAAATCATATTTTCTGCTGGTCAAATCGGAGTGGACTCACGTAGACTCATTCGTGCAAATTTGGCAAAAATCGAGGGACTTGGAAAACCAGATGCGGGGACCAAAGGACCATGGGTCGACCAGATCAACGTGGCTTCCCTCCTTCTGCATCACGCCTTCCAGGATGAGATGCATGCATTTTTTTGTTTTTCATGCACATGTATATATATTTTTATTTTCAAATGGAGCTACAAAAGGCCTATATGATGCATGCTGGGTTTAAAGTAAAAAACCTATCTAATGCAAAGCCGGTGGGTTTATTTGCTTGCCTCCGAACCAATCGGCCAAGAGTTCAAGAAGTCTGTCATCCCATGCTTGGTGACTGACGTGGTCCGAATCCTGATGGGGGATCCATCGTTCCACATTGTAATTAAGCATAGTCGAGAATTCGAGAAGTCTATCATCCCGTGTTTAGGCAGCAGGTGGCTATCGAATAGCTTAAGGAGTATAAACTCTTCATATTTTTTTTAGAGAGGAACTCAGAGTTTATACGCCCGAAGCTATTAGCCTCCGACATTCTACCTACGATGCAATGTAATGGGGGCCTTATCGCCCTCTGGTCCCATAGCTGTGGAGACTTGTAGCTGCATTAGCACACGTCAATAAAGTTCATCAATGATAATTACAATAGATCAGTAAACATATTTCATCTAATGAACCACTAAACCATACATGATAAATCATACATAGCAGTTACGCATAGCTTCACAAAAGGGGGAGATGAGGGCGGCTACATTGCTGGCCACCCCATGGTCTGGGTGGGTCAGAGTTGTGGTCGCCCAGGCCAGGGGTGGGCGGCACTGGCTTTGGCCGCCCTTCTACTCTTATCCCAGGCCATGGGAGTTCTAAGCTAGGTTGGACTCTTAGCTTACAAAAGGCTACGGGGTAGGGTAGTCCTACTCCATCGTTGAACAAAATGTTGGAGCCAGAGGAGTAGTTCTAAGAAGAGAATAGGCATGGCGTCTTCTTCCACCCCTGTTAGGAGGTCACGAACTTGGTGTTCTCTCTGACGTGCTCGGCCACTTAAGCAACCTTGTGAAGTAGGGCAAGGTATGGTTTGTGTGCAAAGTTGTTATTATTTTTTTATTTTTGGTGTATTTGGAAAGATTTAAGTCTTGTTATTGATTGGGTTTTATCTTCTTTCTTCTCCCTTCTAAATGGTGCAGCCCGTGTCTGCTTTTCCTGGGGCAAGACACGCCCACCGTTATGGCTGGCTCCATGATTTGATGGTGGTAGTCACACCCGCCATGAGGGTATTCATGCACCAATGGCACCTGATCCGCCTGGTCATCATGGCGAAGCGCTTCAACAGCATGAGGTGGAACTGGGAATCATTAGCAGCATTGATTGAGTTGTGGCATCCAGATACGCACACTTTTGTCTTCCCCGAGTTCGAGGCCTTAGTGCTGGTAGAGGAGCTGGACTTCATCTTTCAGTGGAGCGACTTGGAGGTGGGCGAGCTGATTGACCTTCCTCCATGGGATGAGATCCTAGCAGAGATCATGCCAGATAAACACGAGGTTCGCCGGATGACAGACCAGTGAGGGATCCTAGTCGACCACATGGCAGGTTGGCTTTTGGGCCATGTGAAGGACAAGGCAGTGGAAGCGGACCGACTGATGCGTGGTGTGACATTATGCTTGGGTGGGGCGTTACTCTTCCCTATGTCAGGTGACGTGATGAGACGAGAGTATGTGGGGCCCCTAACTCTTCTATTGACAGGACGTTCTCTTTCTCAGGTGGTGCTGGCCCATATGTACTGCGGACTCACTCAAATGAGCCTAGGTGGCAGTGCCATCAGGAGTCTCTACCTTCTGCAGCTGTGGATGGAAATCCACTTGAGTTTTGATTTTGACAGCGAGGCTACTACTACTTCCCGGATCTTCGAGAAGAGCGCCATTTACCTAGCGAGGGCTATCTTTGGTCTTGAGGATCAAGTGATATGCAAGACAACACTACTGAAGACCAGAGATGACTGGCGTGACTACCTGAACTTCATGCCTGAGGACGACTTTGTGTTCGTGCCAAAGATGTATCGACATGAAGAATTTAGGATGCACGGATCGCCAGAGCAGGACTTATGGCTTGTGGGGGCCGAGGACTTGGTGTTGTACCAAGGACACCGCTGCCATCGCCAGGTGGGGTTACCCAGGCGGATCCCATGGGCGTCTTCAAAGGGAGCATTTATTACAAAATGCCTTCTGGGAATTGACGCGGATCGACGGCAACTTCAGAGGATCGGGAAGATGTGGAGACGTCATGCCACCATGGTGAAAGCCAAAGTTGACATCGAGGAGGACAAAGATGATCTTAACCATTATGTGGGCTACCTTCAAAGTTTCAGGCCGACCATGAATGAATTTTTCATGAGGAGGCGTACCTGAATTGAAGTTTGTTTAGCATTTTTCTTTATGGTTATGTTGAAATAAGTGGACTATTTTTGTGTACTTTTCTTTTGTTTTGAACAATGAGTGGTTGATTTTTAAAAGTAAACTTGCATCATTTTTTTGTTTGTGTTGTTTTTTGCTTTTTTTGTATTGCTGAACAGGGAGGAGGGCGGCCAGGGTTCTGGCTGCCTCCACTAAAGGCAAGGCGGCCAGAGCCTTGGTCGCCCTCTGCTTTGAGGGGCTTTTAAAGAAGTGGCCGCCCTCCTCATTTAGGTGGCCCTCGTTGTGGACGTCTTGGGAGCCAGAGTTGTGGAAGGAAGTGTTGTTCTTTGCTGGAGTGAGGTTCTAGCCACTTGGATCCTCTAGATTGGGCAATGAAGAGAAGGAGAGCTCGTCTTGACATCGTGCCCGATCCTTCCTCCTCAAGTGAAGAGCAAGAGGAAGAGCAAGCTACGGCAAACTCCTCTACTCCGGCTATAGCTTCTGTAGACTTGGAGGAGAGTGGAGAGGATGGAGATGGGGAAGGCGAGGCTATCCCCGATGAGGGGCCAACCGATGGTGATGGAGATGAAGATGAAGAAGGTGAGGGTTCAAATGATGGTGAACCCGACCAAGGGAAGGGAGGGCAACAAGAGAAGGTAAGTTTCATGCCCCTACTTCATATTCATCAGATCTGTATGTGAATGTGTCCGATGTGGAGAGATGGAGGTCGGAGGATGGGTTTGACGGGGATGAACCTGTGGGTGGCCAGGGTTCTGGCCGTCCATAGATCTGGGCGGCTAGAGCGCTAGTCGCCCACAGATGGGCTTGGGCGACCAAGCCTTTGGCCACCCACGGAGGTGGGCGACCAGGCCTTTGGCCGCCCTGCCCCAGGGCTGTGAGTTTTTTGAACAAAAGGGAAGAAAGTGGAATGGTTTGGAGGATGTAATGAATCTCTTGTGTTTTCTTTGTCTTGTGTGCAAGGTCCACGAAGGATCAGAGCCCAGGTTACATGGGACTTGGTGTGGACTTGGTACCATGCCCTACCTTCTGGGCAATGGGAGAGGGTGGATCGAATGGGTTTTGGCCCGTTCTTTAGGATCGGACCTTTCCCGGTGGATGCTACCTTCCTGACGGTAGTACGAGAGAGATGGGTGGATAGCTGCAGAGCGTTCATGATGCCATGGGGACATATGATTCCCACGCTTGAGGATGTGGCTTTCTTGACGGGATTGCTAGTGGCAGGGATCCCGGTGCTTGGCCAAGAACTGAAGGATTATTGAGAAGAAATAGAGGACCTGCTCGGGCCGTAGCTGGCTCGATCTAGGAAACCAGTGACCACTCTTCCGCCCGGGAGGATTAGTTCTGCGATGGGGCTCGCGAGAATGGCACGCGGACTGCTAGAGGACCTGGATGTGTACTTGGGGAGAGTGAGACAGAGACTCCGAGCCCAAGGGAGAAGTGAGCAGCAGGAGTTGAGGTTGTTCTTCTTGTACTTCTTTGGGAGGTTGTTGTTCGCTACTGCCTCGAACAAGGTGAACCTCAAATATCTTCTATTGGTACAGGATCTCGAGCAGGGACCCCAACTTGCGTGGGGGAGAGCGATGCTGGGGCACCTCTTCGCCCACTTGGATATAGTGTGCCCAGGTTCGGGGAACCTAGGTGGTTTCACGCCCTTCTTACGGGTACCAGTCTACCCCTTTGCATATGTTGATTCTAAATTTGATTGATTGATGGATGGTTTCTTTGTGTTTTCCCATTTGGGGGTACACTCGGTTCCCACTAGGCCGCGGCAAGATCCTGCGAGCCCTGATGCAGGCGGTCCCTCTTATGGCTAGATGGGAGATGGTCCGGGATCGGCGCCTGGTGGCCACTAGACTCACTGATCTTAAGATGGCTTTAGATGAATACCCTCCCCACCAGGTGAGTGTTCTGGTTAAAAAGAGTTGTGGGATGTTTCAGCATTTGTTATATGTGTTTCGATTAACCAAACATTCAATCTTTTATGTGGCAGGTGATCTGGACTCCCTATGCGGTTGAGGACCTCACCGCCCAACCGTGGGTGAGGGAGGGGCGAGCTTGGTTCCATAGAGATACAATGCTGTGTTGCGTGAACCTAAGGGAGCCGCTCTTCCTTCCCCTAGTGCAGAGGACGCTGGGGTGGCATCAATCACCAGTGGCGATTCCAGCCGAGCACAAGTCAGATCGGGGATGTCGCCGAACTTTAGCGAGCAATCAGGACTGGGCCTCCCGCTACCGTGCCAAGGCAGAAGCGCAACAGAGAGGACCCACACTGGAGCATGACCGGACTGTGAGGAGTAGCGAGACTTACTTAGCGGATTATCTGGACCGGTATGTTGGAAAACTTCGTCTCGACACCTGAGCGGTGAGTTGCTCTTTAGCTTTCAAATGTGATGCTTCCATTTAAGCAATGTAGCTAATTGAGCTTGCGGATGTGATGTGCAGACGTCTGAGACTGAGGCTGTGAGGATACTCAAGGATCGGATAAGCATCCTTAACCAGACGATCGTGAACTTGTGGCACAAGATCCGAGAGATGGTAAGCCAGCAATAACTTGATTGATATTAAACTTGGAATTTGTTGCATTTGACTAACCATTTGCCCCCTTGTCTTGCCAGTGTGGGGAATTGGCCTATGTGTGAGTGAGGGCAGGAGCGGGCGGAGAGGCTGGCCCTTCATCCCAAGTCGACACCCGAGAGGAGTTGGAGGATCGCCTAGCGGGGGCCATCGAGCGAGCCGAGGAGTGAGAGGCTAAGTTGGCCGAGACGGTGAGAACCTAACACTCAAGTTGAAGGCAACTCTTTCTTTCTACATCTTTGTTTGGCCTTACATGATGATTCATTTTCTGCAGAGGAAGGAGTTGGCAGCCACCCCGACCGTCTGTCGGGAACAGGATGTTCGTATAGAGGAGCTGACATGCCGCCTTGGAGAGATGAGCTCCATTGAGAGAGTCGAGGGTCGCCTTGTCGAGGTGAATGAAAGAGAAGCCGAGGCACATGCTCGAGAGATGGTGATGAAAGTTCAGGAGCAGCGAGCCCTTGACCAGTTGAAGGCTCTAAGACGGTGAGTGCTACGGAGATACCAAAGCAGAGGTGCCCCAGGAGGGGGAGCTTGGCCCACGACTCCTTCCGAGTCACTACTGTCCCTATGAGACGTGCATTTCACGATGGAGGAGCTTATGGGTATGATGCCATCTTCTGCAGAGCAGGGAGCGGTCTAGCCAGCCGCGTCAGGTTCGAGGGCTTCACGACCCTCGAGACTGCGAGACATGGGAGGCGGAGACGGAGATGAGGCGGATAGCCGTCGGAGCCAGCCTCGCACCGGTGCAGATTAGGAGGAGAGATAGATAGAGAGACGCATGTGGGTAGCAGCTGCCCCTTTTGTACACTGGGGGTATGCCTCTAGAATCATGTATCGCTAGAATGTAATGGACATATTTTGGAAGTGGAATGAATGATCTTTAGTGTACTTGGCTTGACTTGGCTTTTGCTGCCGTCTTCCTTTTTCACCTGTTTCAACCACACTAACAAGGAAAAGGTTAGTGTAGTATGATTTTAGCCCCCTGCTGAAAGCAGATAATACCTTTCTTGATGCAGGGTCAGAGGGCTAAATCTTATTTAACCAGATTGGAATAAAGAAAAGTAAACGTGATATGCGCATGTAAGCAAGTAGAATGCAAACAAAAGGGAAATATGATCATGCGTATGCACATACGGATGCAAGACATTTTTTTTTGCAATTTTATGCATTTTTTTTATTTTGATTATATAGACTTTTTGTGTTTTGTGCGTTTATGTTGTTTTTGATGAACGCCTGGTGACCACCCATGGGGCACCTAACCTATATGGAGACGGGGGTTTTCTAAGTTACCTCCCAGGTATCCTGAGTGCACATCTATGTTGATTTGGGCCTCTAGACTCCTCAAATGATGGTGCCACCGGTTAAGTCTTATTCTGATGACAATGTCGTCATGCCACGGTTAGACTCCCAGTTGCTTCCGACCATAGGGATACACCCAAAAAGCGTTCGAGGTAAATGATTTGCCCGACCCGGGTCTATTTCCTCACAACTCTAGATGATATATGATGGAACACCTTGGACCCTAATGGTCAACGGTGCGACGCTGATCCGAAATCAGACGTCGTCGCACCTATAGGTGACGCGCTTGCATTAACCTAAGCCCGAGGTAACATAAGAAAGCGTTAAGGGTGGAAAATAGGGGTCTAGACCAACCAGAAACACAGAGACCCCTTCGCAGCAATGGCTTCTATTTTTTGAAGTGGACAACCATATATGTATTTTGCTAAATAAGGCCGCAACTTAGACAGGGTTCACCCTTCAGGACCTCCATCAAGCTTTCATCTTTTAAGGGGAGAAGGAAGAATGTAGGGGGTAAACCTCCTGAGAGGACCTGGCAAAGCCGTTAACCCGGCAAGCTAGTTGAGGGCCTACTCGACTTTCTCCTTTCATGCAATTTCGGACCACGTCCCGAGCATTATGACGTTAAATGCCCCTACTGTGGAAGGCTTTGATTTGATTTTTGAATATGAGGGGTTTCATTTGACAAAGTCAGGCACGATTATGACCAGACTTTTCATGTGATTTTGTCACATATACATGCATACATAACTTTTCTTTCTTTTTTCTTTTCTCTCTCTTCTTCTTCTTTTTTTTCTTTTTCTTATTTTTGAGTTCCCCTTTTCATGCCTACGGGGACACTGCCCTCTTCTAGTGCTCTGACCCGAGCTCGAGGGGATGGATCCTACTCTTGCCTTAAGGATATTGTGCTTCGGTCCTCTAATGCTCAGCGTTTTAAGGGCACCGATTGTCTCATTCGGTCGAAGAGAAGAAGAACAAGAGAGTGCTGCTTTTCCAGAGACCTTCAGGTGAGGCCTTATCGTAGGTGATGCTACCCATTTGATGAAAAATGTGTGAGTGTGTGCAAGTTGTTTTTCTTCTAATAAACATAGGCCAACGTGGCTGGACAGGGATCTCCACGGTTCTGGCAGACCAAGACCCAATACTTACCACATCTTGATGGTCCCTATCTAACATGAAGGGTTGATGCAATGAATTTGGATTGCGTGATGGTCACCAGGCATTGATTTTGATTTTCTTTTTTTTGTCATTTTTTGTTGTTTTGGTTGTTTTTTATGTATAAGAAATAAAAGGACACTTTTTGTGATTGTTTTTTGAATAGTTATGTACAAGGTCTCATAAATAGAATTTCTTGAGGTATACCCCATTCCATGGATATGTGAGCTCTAATCCTTCGGAGTCTATCAATTTGTAAGCATTACCTGAGTAGACTTCTTTGATGGCGAAAGGGCCTTCCCAATTTTCTTGAAAATTTTCTTTTAAACCGGTAGTTTTAGTGATCTTCCTCTTTAAAACCAATTCACCTACCCTGAATTTTCTCTCTAGAACTTTCTTGGCATAATAACGTGCAATTATCTTGCGATATACCTGATCATGATCGGCTGTGATCAACCATTTCTCATCTAATAGTTCCAGCTGGGCCAAAAGAGTTTCTCGGGATCCAACTGCACTCTTAGTGAGGGGACGAATATTTCATATGGGAGTACCGCTTCTGTCCCAAAAGTAAGTGCGTATGGGGTTTGACCCTTAGAAGTAGGAACAGAGGTGCGGTAAGCCCAGAGGGCCTCGATGAGGCGATATGGCCATTCTGAATAATAGTGGGATTTGCAGGTTTTCTTGATAATTCTGATGAGACTTTTGTTTATAGCTTCAGCTTGTCTGTTTCCTTGTGGGTAGTATGGAGATGAATGATGCAAATCAATACCATATTTACTACACATGTCGCGGAGTTCCTGGGATGTGAACTGTGGTCCGTTGTCGGTGATGATGTCACGGGGGACGCCGAACCTAGCGAGAATGTTGCGCTTGATAAACTTTACCACCGTTGCTGCTTTGACTTCCGTGAATGCCTCAGCTTCCACCCACTTCGTGAAATATTCTATAGTGGTGAGGATGAAAGATTTTCTTCGAATTTCTCTGGTTCTATCCTCTAAGGGACCGACTACGTCGAATGCCCACATGGCAAAAGGCCAAGGAGCTATAAGAGGGTGGAGTGAGGATGAAGGAGCGTGGACCTTGTCCGCATGGAGTTGGCATTTGGCGCAATAACGAACATAACGGGCACAATCCTCATGCATGATAGGCCAATAGTATTGATGAAGGAGTTTCTGAGCAAGCATACGGCCATTCACATGTCCACCGCATTCACCAGAATGTGCAACTTCGACAACCGCACGTGATTCGGTCTCATCGAGACACGGAGGTAAACCCCACTGAGAGATTTGCGATGCAAGAGACCACCTATGATGGTAAAGCGCTCCGCAGCTCGATTAATGACTCATCGATCTGCGGCGATAGCATGATCACGGAAGGAACCATCCTGGAGATAGTTCTCGATATCGAAAAACCAGGGATTGCCATCTTCAAGGTCGACCTTAGGTTCATGGGAGATGACATGGACTTGAGAGGAAGGCTCAGAGAACTGTTGAAACCAGGGATCTGAATGTGAAGGAATGTGTATTCTCTGCATGATGATAGTGGATGACGGCCTTTCACCGGGGATTGGAAGAGAAGATGCCAAAGATGCAGGGCATCGGCTAGAATGTTCTGAGCCCCAGGGGTGTGAACCAAGGTGAGCTTCCTAAACCGCCGGACTACCCTGCCAACTAGGTCTTGGTAGGGTTTTAGCTTCGGGTTCCGGGTTTGATACTTACTGAGGGATTGCCGGAGTATAAGCTGGGAATCTCCGATGATCCGGAGCTCCTTAACTCCGAGGGCCAGTGCCATCTTTAAGCCCGTGAGGAGTGCCTCATATTCAGCCACATTATTTGTGGCAGGGAAGGTTAATTGATAAGCACGGGGAATGATGATACCTTCCAGAGACTGGAGAACGGCTCCAACTCCACAGCCCTTGGAATTGAATGCACCATCGAAGTAGAAAATCCATGAAGGTTCACGATCTATAATGGCTCCTAACTCTTCGTCCGGGAAACTCTCATCGACAGGGGAGAATGTAGGGAGTGGATGATGGGCAAGGTGCTCGGCGATGGCATGCCCCTTGACCGCCTTCTGACTGATGTAGGTGATGTCAAATTGATTGAGAAAACTTTACCATCTCACCAAACGATCAGTTAAGGCAGGCTTTTCTAGCAAGTACTTGATTGGGTCCATTCGCGCCAAGAGCTTTACTTCATGTGCGAGGAAATAATGCTTTAGCTTTTGGGCAACCCAGACGACAGTCGCGCAGGTCCTTTCCATGGCAGTGTACCTCTGCTTAGATTCATTGAACAGCTTGGACAAATAGTAGACCGTGCGTTCCCTCTTGGCATCATCATATTGGGCCAATACTGCTCCAACAGATTCTTCTGTGGTAGAAACATATAGCAATAGAGGCTGACCTAGGACCGGGGTGCCAGAATGGGAGGATTTAAAAGGTAACTCTTCAGACCATCGAAGGTCTTTTGACATTTGTCATTCCAATCAAATTTAGCCTCTCCTTTTAACATGTCGTAGAAGGGCTTGCATCGTTGAGAATGGTGAGATATAAATCTCCTAATAAATTGCAAACACCTGATTAGACCACGGACCTCTTTGATGTTCTTGAGAGGAGGGATCTCGGCAATGGCCTTAGCTTTATTAGAGTCGATTTCAATTCCTCTCTTCCTGACAATGAACCCTAAAAGCTTACTTGAAGAGACCCCAAAAACACATTTCTTGGGGTTCATTTTAAGCTGGTGCTCCTGCGACCGTTGGAGAACTGCACGGAGGATCTCTGCATGGCCACTCCTGGTCTTGGATTTAACCAGAATGTCATCCACGTAAACTTCCATATAGACGTGCATCATGTCGTGGAAGATGGCCATCATCGCCCTTTGATATGTTGCCCCTGCGTTCTTTAATCCGAAGGGCATGACGGCGTAGCAGTAAGTCCCCCACTGAGTGGTGAAAGAAGTCTTCTCCTGGTGTTCTTCCGCTAGGCGGATCTGGTTATACCCTGAGAAACCATCCATGAAGGAGAGCATCTCATAGCCGACGGTGTTGTCTACCAGGACATCTATGTGTGGAAGAGGAAAATCGTCCTTTGGGCAAGCACGATTAAGGTCGCGAAAATCTATGCAGATGCGGACCCTACCGTCCTTCTTCATAACAGGGACGATGTTAGCTACCTATTGCGGATACAAAACAACCCTGATAAACTTGGCCTTATGGAGCTTGTCCACTTCTTCTTTGACTTTGAGTGCGAGCTTTGGGTGAAGTCATCTTAATTTCTGTTTGATAGCTCGAGCATCGGGTTTCAGGACCAAACGATGTTCTACCAGAGATGGGTCCAGACCCAGCATGTCCTCGTAGGGCCAAGCAAAAGCATCTGGAAATTCTTTGAGAACTGTCACAAGAGCAACTTCCTCCTCATCAGTCAAATTGGCACTTATCAATATAATCTTTGGATCATCCTTGGTGCCGATGTTGATTTCTTTGGTGGATTTGTCAACAGAAACATTAGGCTCATCAAATCTCTTGGTTCCGTCAACGAAGGAAGCTATGGGATCGTTACCATCCTTTAATGGCTCTTCTTCTTCTGCATCATCATCCTCTTCCTAGACCGTCATCTATTAAAGATCCATTTAGTTCAACTGTCCCTAGGGAAATGGGAGAAGATGCAAATTCAGAGACCTGACAGAGCTGCGCGCATTTATCAGCCAACTGGCTAATATATCACGCGGGAACCTGACAGACACTAGACTTCTTGGAAGGAATAGATGCTATGTACAGACCTGGACTTAACCTAGACTCTACCCTACTGATGCGGGACGAGACCACGGACACGACAAGCTCGCGATCGTCCCTTGATGAGGGAAGCGTCAGACGTGCAAGGTTGAGAAACCGGCCAGAGCTAGGGTGGTCAATTCACACTTTCGGGCCCGGATCGGGTCACGGGACGGTCACGCTCTCTCTCACAGCAGCGGTGATATGAAAATAAAGCGAGGTACGACCCTAGAACATGCTCTCTAGCAGTGGCATAAACAAGTATATATGAAAATAAGCAAATGCCGAGTGTAGGGAGCGAGAATGGTACCTCCACGCGCTCGGCATGGGGAAGACGGACCCGGCCGAAACTCGTACTCCCGGAACAACAATACACAATATTACAGCAATACAATTGGCTGCCCACTCCACACAAGGAGGTAAAGGGCTACACAATGGGGTCCGGGAGGACCGAATTCGGGTTGACGGGCGGCTTCTCGCGCTGTTTCGGCAACACCCGACACATGACGGTGGGGCCCACGTGCTGTCCGGAGGGGCCGTGTGGGACCTGGTGGCACTGCTGTAGTGGAGGATGCCTGGAAGGGCACTCCCTGGAGTGGGGGCGCGCTGGTTCACCGGCCAGAGGCCGGGCGGCTCCGATCGACACTGGTCGGAATAACCGGCCACGGATCTGCAACTTCTGGTTTTCAACGCGCGTCTCGGCGAGAATGGGCGCTACGATCAGCCCCGATGTCGGATCGACACGAGACTGGCGCCGTTGGAAAGATAACTTCAAATCCTTCAATATAGGCCTAGAGATATGGCCTGGATCTGCATGGATCTAGACTTATGGAATTTCCAAGATCCTATTGTACAGTTTCTGAAATCTCAGGTCAGCAGAGAACTTTCCTGTGGATTGCATTTGACCGATATGAAGACCTCGGATTCAGACTTCAAGTTGTTCATTAAAGTTGTACCAGATCAATTAAGGAAACCAGAAATATTTTTGGATTTGGATTTGGAGGTGGTGGTGATTTGTTATGATTTTGGAAGTGGAGGGTGGTCGGATCTAAGATCTGACTAAAAACACTGTAGCAGAGGAAGAACACGAATTTCTAAAAATAGATAGGAGGCTGATAAAAAATTAAGAAAATTTGTGGATGTAGGGGGTGATAGAAAAAACTCTCAGTAAAATTGGGATGGTTTGGACAAATCAAAAAGATGGCCGAAGGTGGGAAACACAGGGCTGTTGTCACTGTAGATAGAGACAGAACAGAACTAGGAGTGAAAGATGCATGAAAATGGGAAAATACTAAACGATGGAATTTGGGCGTGAAAATTTAGGTAGAGCTTGGGATACAAGGGAAGAACACACCATAAAAATTGTAGCTTGAGATATTCACGTGGTGGAGAGCAGATATTCGGACAAGAAGCCTCTATCCAGGATGGACAGAACACCGAAGGCGGCTCCGCGGCGGCGGGATGGCGGCACGAGCGGCGGCGGCGGCGGCACCGATGATCACCGGAGATGGGGGGAAGGAGATATCACTCTATAATGGGGGTTGGGGATGAAGAAATTAGGGGGAGAGAGAGGAGAGGTCGAAATTATCCAAGAGAGGGGTTCTTGCACAATGATTTCTTCACTTTCATTAATATTCAAATGGAAAATACAAGTATTTATATGCCTCCAATCTAATCCAATCTCTACCATTGGATCTAAGGATGGGGAATGAATGGCCTAGATTAAATTTGACCAACACACAAAAAAAAAAAAAAAAACCCAAGTGGGAGACAATCTTGACATGGTAGGTAGCCTACCTTAGACTTTTTACTCCATTTGTCTACCCATGTGGTCAATTGGTATTCAACCCTTCTAGATGGCCACCTAGGATGGTTGACCAGCCCCACATGGTCTAGGTGGACCAATGGGAAAGGGGTGAGGGCCCCCTA
Organism: Amorphophallus konjac; assembly: GCA_022559845.1. Lineage (NCBI taxonomy): Eukaryota > Viridiplantae > Streptophyta > Magnoliopsida > Alismatales > Araceae > Amorphophallus > Amorphophallus konjac. The sequence goes on along the minus strand of CM040117.1, from coordinate 146,102,996 downwards.
GCTTGGGCCTACTGGAATTTTACATATAAACCCACTAAGACTTACAATTACGTACCCATATAACACAAGGGTATACATACAAATATGAAAGGACATAAATGCAAACAAAATGCGGACGGTCTTGCCTCGATGTCCCCATCAATTCTCCCCGGGTGGGAGGAACTCGACCCTGTCGAGTAGGGGTATAGATGCTCGAATACTCCGGCGGATCCGTCACTGTGCCAAGTAACGTGGGTACGCTCCACTCCAAGTGACCAGCACCTGCTCATTCCATATATACTCGATATGCACAAGCTGCCATGGGCTAGAGGTGGACACTCCGGGTGGGGCACTCTCAAAGGGAAGGAAGAAGCTCGAAGACTCACTAGGAATCACCGCTGAGTCTCTATAGGTGACTGATCCAGGTATAGATGTAGAACTAATCCCATACTCATCGAATGAGTCCACTCGCCTCTTACGCATAAGAGAACGACAACGAGCTTGCACAAGACACATGCAGACAAACAAATGACACACAAACCATGCAAACAAACCACACAAGGAAAACACACGGACTCATCTATGACCCTAGACACACCTAATGTTAGTCCGACCCGTACATGGGTGACGGCGGACCAGGACACCCGAATGTGTGCCATGCATGCATTTGATGTAACCGGAGGTTGACGTCATGGGGAACTCCTAGACATACTATGATGCACCAATCATGGACATTGGGCTTGGATGCGGGAAGTCCGGGAGGTGCAAGTGGTTTAGAGGGATCGGGGAAACCAAAGTCTTCCTTACCCCCGAATGATGGTTCAGACCTATGGCTATGTGGAGTTTGCTTGGCCCGAGTGGAAAAGGTGGGATAGTGAACTCCGCGGAAGAAGGGTAGTGAGTATGAAAACTCGGGAGGTTCACTAGTGAAGGGGTCAAAAGGGTCGAAGAAGGTGTGACCCCATGAAGTGGGTTTCAACATGACATGGTCCCAAGTTTGGAATTCATAGTCACCATCATACATTATGATCGGTGGGACGACGGACATGTGTAGAAAATAGGATTCCTCCCTTGGGCAAAAGGGAATGAAGTCGGACTCGGCCGGCATCGAGAGGAATAGAAGAATCTCCGTGGTGACACACCCCATGGTGCACTCGGAGGTAATGGACCCGAAGGCCGGATGGGTGAAGCTAAGACTAGCGGGTTGGTCAAAGCCTCGGGCAAGTAGGTGCGTCAACTTCCATTGCGTGTCTAATCCCATAATAAGGTCATCCAATGTATCAATATGGTGACTAGACCGAAAGGTAGTGTGGAAGGAGTTGACGGGCACTATAGGTAAGGTGGGGTCCATAGAAGGGTAAGGACGTGGGACCAAGTCATCCTTGAGCCAACTAAGAAGTGGCTCGGCCATGTATAGCATACCCGTAAGAAACACGGGTGGCTCGGGATGGACATCCTCTAAATGTGGCTCCTCGAAGGGAGGGTGGCTCCCATGATGGGTGGCTAGAGGGGTGGGCTCCAGAAAAGGTGGCAAGCATGAATCCGAAGGTGGAGTAGGCCACTGGGGTTGGGTGGTGGGAAAGACGAGGGTGCTCGATTGAGCCCTATCCTTAAGGATGATCTTGCCAGGTAGGTAAGGTGGGTATAAGGTGCAAGTCCTTTTGCCCCAGTCAAGATTAGCCTTTCTTTCTCCTAATCACGTTTGCCCTAAAATGATGCATGGACCAGCAAGTGTGCCGATCCTGCACCATGCACCATCGGTGTAAAGAACGAAGCCGACCATCCTATAGAACTCAACACAAGCAAAATCACCATCACGGATAATCTCGCCTGTCTTGGAGAGAGACTCCACGATATCAAAAGTAACCGAATTATCCGACTCCCTATCGGTGAAATGGAGTTCCGTTATGGACCCATTAGGTAGAGTGGCTTTAGAAACGATATAGGGTCGGGCTAGGAAGGCCTTGGCTTGGGCCACCAGAGATGACCACTTGGACGCATGTCCTTGGGGAACGGCCATGGGTAGCGGACATGGACATGCATATGCACGGTGACAAGACACTAGACCGACTATGTAAGTTTGGAATGCATGCACACTATGGACCCTAGACGTAAACCAAGACTCGGTACGTGGCGGAGTTAACCGATCCAAAGATCACTCGCGCAAGTGTGCGGCCTTCCCGATGGGCGTAGCCTAATGTTCGGACAACACCTTTTGATATACCAGGTTATTGGGATGTAATGCAAAAAGACACTTTTTTTTTGTTTTAAAACAATGATGGTTCTAGACTCGACTTAGACCATGATGCATGCAAGACTTATGCAAAGACTACCCTAGACTCAACCCGCTCTGATACCAAATTGATGCGGGACGAGACCATGGACATGACAAGCTCGCGATCATCCCTTGATGAGGGAAGCGTCGGACGTGCACGGTTGAGAAACCGGCCAGAGCTAGGGTGGTCAATTCACACTTTCGGGCCCGGATCGGGTCACGGGACGGTCACGCTCTCTCTCGCAGCAGCGGTGATATGAAAATAAAGCAAGCTACGACCCTAGAACATGCTCTCTAGCAGTGGCATAAACAAGTATATATGAAAATAAGCAAATGCCGAGTGTAGGGAGCGAGAACGGTACCTCCACGCGCTCGGCGTGGGGAAGACGGACCTGGCCGAAACTCGTACTCCCGGAACAACAATACACAATATTACAACAATACAATTGGCTGCCCACTCCACACAGGGAGGTAAAGGACTACACAATGGGGTCTGGGAGGACTGAATTCGGGTTGACGGGCGGCTTCTCGCGCTGTTTCGGCAACACCCGACACGTGACGGTGGGGCCCACGTGCTGTCCGGAGGGGCTGTGTGGGACCCGGTGGCACCGCTGTACTGGAGGATGCCTGGAAGGGCGCTCCCTGGAGTGGGGGTGCGCTGGTTCGCCGGCCAGAGGCCGGGCGGGTCCGATCGGCACTGGTCGGAATAACCGGCCACGTATTTGCAACTTCTGGTTTTCAACGCGCGTCTCGGCGAGAACGGGCGCTGCGATCAGCCCCGATGTCAGATCGACACGAGACTGGCGCCGTTAGAAAGCTAACTTTAAATCCTTCAATCGAGGCCTAGAGATCTGGCCTGGATCTGCACGGATCTGGACTTATGGAATTTCCAAGCTCCTATTGTACAGTTCCTGAAATCTCAGGTCAGCAGAAAACTTTCTTGTGGATTGCATTTGACCGATATGAAGACCTTAGATTCAGACTTTGAGTTGTTCATTAAAGTTGTAGGAGATCAAGTAAGAAAATCAGGAATTGTTTTGGATCTGGATTTGGAGGTGGTGGTGATTTGTTATGATTTTGGAAGTGGAGGGTGGTCAGATCTGGGATCTGACTGAAAACACTATAGCAGAGGATGAACACGAATTTCTAAAAATAGATAGAAGGCTGATAAAAAATTATGAAAATTTTTGGATGTAGGGGGTGATGGACTGAACTCTAAGTAAAATTGGGATAGTTTGGACAAATTAAAAAGATGGCCGGAGGTGGGAAACATAGGGCTGCTATCACTGTAGATAGAGACAAAACAGAACTAGGAGTGAAAGATGCACGAAAAATGGGAAAATACTAAACGATAGAATTTGGGCATGAAAATTTAGGTGGAGCTTGGGATACAAGGGAAGAACACACCATAAAAATTGCAGCTTGAGAGCTTCACGTGGTGGAGAGAAGATATTCAGACAAGAAGCCGCTATCTAGAATGGACAAAACACCGAAGGCGGCTCCGCGGCGGCGGGATGGCGGCACGAGCGGCGGCGGCGGCACCACCGATGATCACCGGAGGTGGGGGGAAAGAGATATCACTCTAGAATGGGGGTTGGGGATGAAGAAACCAGGGGGAGAGAGAGGAGAGGTCAAAATTCTCCAAGAGAGGGGTTCTTGCACAATGATTTTTTCACTTTCATTAATATTCAAATGGAAAATATAAGTATTTATATGCCACCAATCTAATCCAATCTCTACCATTGGATATAAGGATGGGGAATGAATGGCCTAGATTAAATTTGACCAACACACATAAAAAAATAAAACAACCCAAGTGGGAGACAAGCTTGACATGGTAGGTAGCCTACCTTAGACTTTTTACTCCCTTTGTCTACCCATGTGGTCAATTGTCATTCAACCCTTCTAGATGGCCACCTAGGATGGTTGACCAGCCCCACATGGTCTAGGTGGACCAATGGGAAAGGGGTGAGGGCCCCCTGGCTTGGGCCTACTGGAATTTTACATATAAACCCATCAAGACTTACAATTACGTACCCATATAACACAAGGGTATACATACAAATATGAAAGGACATAAATGCAAATAAAATGCGGACGGTCTTGCCTCGATGTCCCCATCACCTACTATGTACAAGGGGAGTTTGTGGAAGGGGGTTCAAGGTGGAAAGTGTCGGCCCTTGGCCGAGGGAACCATTTTCCAAGGAGGCCATTTCTTCAATAATGAGCTCGCAAGCCCATGTTTGAGAATTAGTATTTTTTTTTTGTGGTCATGGGTGAAGGTACACACCCTATGGGCGGGTCGCCCCATAATCGGATGAGTGAGGAGCGGAGGAAACGGCGGGTGAAATAGGAAGGGAATGAAAAGGACAGGTGCGGGCCTGTTTGAAGCAAGGAAGATGCCTGAGGGGGAAAATTTGTCAGGGGGTTTATCCAGATGAAAGAGGGAGAGGTAGCCAAAGTACTCCTCGAGTGGTAAATCGGGTGAGATTTCTTTTCGCTGAGAGACCTCAGACTCTTCTCTTGACTCTTGTCGAGTTCCTGGCTGAACTGGCCCTATGATAAAGCGACCATAAACTAAACCCTTGCCTTGAGTACCCTTGGATGGCTCTTTTGGAGAGTAACCCAAACCTGCCCGACCTCTAGCGACCTTGAGCTTTCTCCTTTGCGTGGGACCTTGCTCGAGCTGACCTTAGCCCCTACCCATGGTGAAGCCCATCCTGGCCATGATTTCCCATCCTTTACCGAGAGGTATGTTGGAATGTGCAAGTGGCCGAGGAAGGAAGGGGGAATCGGGTGGACTTAAGGCAGAGGGCCCAACGGCACCCTCTATGGAAAGGATGGGTTTCTTGCCCTTATCTGGAATGGTCATGAACGGAATCTACTCGGAGGTAATGGCATTGAGAGTTTCCACCAGCGGGACATTCTTGATTTTGATCACCCTACCATTATAAGGGAACTTGAAACAATGGTGGGCTGTTGATGGGATTCCGAGGGTTTGCTCAATTCAAGGCCGTCCTAAGATGGCCTTATATGCAGGGTCGACATCGAGGACAAAGAAGTCCGACGTCATAACCATTGGACCTAGGCCGAGTTGTAGGGTCACCTTCCCTTTCGCGCACCTTTTTGAATTATCATAGGTTGAGATGGTAGTGCATACCTCCTCTAAGTTCTCTTCCTGGAGGCCAATTTTCTTGATGGTCTTCATGGGACAAACATTAATAGATGCTCCCGTATCGATGAGGGCAGAGTCGACCTTGACTCCGTTGAGAGAGATTGTGAGGCACAATGGGAGTGACCTACTTTCTAGCAAAGCACGGTCCTTATCAGAGAATGAAATAAATGGTCCGCATGTAAGGGCCATGATGGCCTCGGTCACACCAGTTGTCGGAATATCTTTATTGACCATGATTTTCTGGTGGAATTGAAGCAAGGTGGCTTGGTGTGACGGAGATTTCCTAAGGAGCTCCAAGATGGAAACCTTAGCAGGGGTCCTGTCCAGATGTTGGAGAATGTCGTACTCCGCGGGAGGGCTTTGAGAATTGACCCCTTCCTCTGGCTGGGATGGCCTTTGGGATGGGGGAATGATGCGGTTCCAGAGAGTGATATTGATCGAAGCTTCTTTCGGGTCATCCTGTTCCAAAGGTTTTGGGTGAATGAGCTGTAAAGGAGCTGGAGATCCAAATATGTATGAGAGAGAGGCTGAATCGTCTCTAGAGTCAACCGGAGAAGGAGAAGGGACTATTTTGGGCTGAGGTGGCTTAAGGAGGACCAGAGGGCGCTCCTGTATCGACTGAGATTTTAGAAAGACATAGAGTTCTTGGCACGACATTTGAGGAGGGTTAATCAAGGTGAGTGGCTTTTAGGTGGCACTCGGAGACTGGCTGGATGGGGGTGAGACCAGATTTTGGGATTGGGTGAACATGTTGACATCCGCGCATGGTTCATTAGCTTCCACTTCTATCTTCCCGTACCAGCCCGAGAATCCTTCAACACCCCACGTCTGGGTCCTTTTGAGCACTCGTGGTTCCATTCCAATGACGGCGTTCACCTGCTCATTCTGGCTCGAGCTCGAGGGATCTTTGGCTGACTAATGGGTTGGTAGTGGGTTATGCACTATACCGAGGTCCCGGTTGGGCTTCTTGAGGTTGGCGATAGCTTGCTTCACATCCGTCCAATTGATTCTCCCCTCGTCATTCATATCATATACCCAATCCCGGAATTGAAAGTAGTTGAATATATCATGGTCGGGAGTCCGGTGATATGGGCAATATCGAGAGGTGTCGGCATTGGGATGGACCCGATCTCATTGAGGAGGAAGCTGAATAGATTCTGAGGACATAAGGGCAAAGAAGACATCGCCTAAAGTTTCAGGCAACGGAGGATAAGAAGCCCTTTTTGGCCTAGCGGGCCCATAGCTTTGAGGTGGAGGGACGTTGGCATAAGGCTTGGAATTACCTTGCCCCTGGTTAGCTGTAGCCTGAGTGGGATGGGAGACTTGGCGATTGTTAGGCTTGAAAGGTTGACTAACCGCATTGACCTGCTCATTTATCGTGACACCCTTGGTGGTGGGGGCGGCTGGGGTTTTCCTGCACTTGGTACGAGGCTCGAAAAAGGGAGGCAAGGTAGAATCCCTTACCTGGGCTTGATCTATCCGAGCTCGGTTGTAGGGTTGGTGAAAGGTGTGGAGCTCACTGAGCATTAGAATGGCCCTAAGTTGAGGAGTGGCATTGTTCACCAGCATAGTGATGGCCTGAGACTCGGGGATGGGAACCTTCGTTCTAGAAGCCATGATCCTTCAATGATTTGCAAAGTTAATGAAGTCCTCGTCGGGCTTCATTTTCTCCATGACTAGGTCAAACAATGTAGGGGAAATAGAGGACATGTGACCAAAGTGAGCTAGGAATCGCTCAGATACTATGTCAAAGTTGATGAGATCAATAGCTAGCAAGGAAGCAAACTAACGTAGGGCCTCGCCCTCAAGGGATTTTTGAAATAGATGGACCAATAGAAGCCGATCGTGGAGCCATTGATGGGAATCCATAAGGAAGCCCGAAAGGTGATGATGAGGGTCGGTGGTGCCATCATATCTCCAATACTTAGGAGCCTTGAATCCGGGTGGAAAGTAAGCATTAGGGAGCTTGCAATACTGGGTTAGCGAGTGGGGACGTGAGTTCGGCATACTCTCAGCCACCGCCTGCCGAATGTAGCATTGAATCTCTTGCCTGAGTGATGGGTCCATCCCTTTCACTGGGGCACCCATGGTAGATGGAATTGGAGGTGAAGGACCCCTTTATGGAGCTGTTGGATAGCTGAATTGGATTGGACTTTCAGGAGTGGGTCGGCTCGTGGACCCTTGGAAGGGAGTCTGAACACGTGGAGGTGTGACATGTGGAGACATGTGTGGGACGACCGGAGCCTTCCCATGGGAAGCCATTGTGGCCAATTCCACGGAAGTGTAGCGGGATAGCACGTTAATCAACTCTTGATCCTCGTGCGGAGAGAGTGTAGGAGCCCTCGGGCTACCATGGTCATGGTCACTCGGCGAAGAAGCTGAGTCGGCATGGATGGCCTCATTTGATGTGGTCGAAAACATGCCTATAAAGGCATCCAAATGATCGTCCTCTATTGAAAATAGAGGATTGCCCCTAATTCTGAACTCAAATTGGGGAGGAAATTCCTCCTCATAACCTGGATTTGTATAAACTCTCTCCATCCTAAACCAATTATTAATTGGTTTAGAATAAAGAAAATAAAAGGTTTAGGGGGGGAGTATTTCCACACAACAAAGTGGTGACCACTATCAATGTCCCAATTTTTTTTTCTTTTTTCTCTTTTCACTTTTTTTCTCTTTTCTTTTGTTCACTCGAGAAGAGAAGGGAACTAAAGGTGTGGGATGAGCTCCGAGAGCCTAGCAGAAACTGTTGAACCCCCTCCTTGTGGGTATTACTAAATAGATTTTGATGATGACCAAACACTATTTTTATGTGTGAATTGAAATTGAGTTGTTCCAACATGAAAAGCTTTGGAAATGCACATCCTTGATGTAGACTTGGAGCTTTTGGAGGTACAAGAGTAACTTCGTCTGGTAAGTCTTTTTGAACGTAAAATTACAATGCTAAATCTAATTCAGAATGTATGTCTTTACAGGGCAAGGAACGTGCTTAAGGAACTCGAGGACGGTTGGTGAGATCGACTTCAACATATTGACTTTTGAATGTGTGGTTTGAAGTTCTTTATTTTGATCTCAAGGATTAAATTGGTTTAGAACTTATCTAAGTTTAAATGGTTTGAGTTTCATTCCCTCTCATGCTTTAAAAACCATCTTGAAACCCCTAGACTTGTTCTTGGACTTAGTGGGTCTTTCAATCAATCTTTTGGATGTTCTGGAACAGGGGTCGACCCATTGGGTCGACCCCTAGGTCCCCTGGTTCTGTTAACGTGGGTCTTTTATCTCCAGCGGAAAGGGTCGACCCATTGGGTCGACTCCCAGCCGCAAGGGTTGACCCCAAGGGTCGACCCCTGGTGATTATTTTTTAGAACCCGGCGGGCTCCTTCACCAGACCTGCAAGGGTCGACCCCAAGGGTCGACCCATTCACTCGAGGGTCGACCCCAAGGGTCGACCCCTGAAAACCCCTGTTGCCAGAATTATTAAACCCGCACGGGTTCTTGGAAGGGTTGACCCCAAGGGTCGACCCATGCTGTCTGGCCCATCTGGCCCCTCACGAGAGTCGACCCTTTCTGGTCTGGGCGGCGCCGTGATTGTGGACTCTTGGCATCTCGACCAAATGGTCCAACCACACTTGTGTGGCTGTCCTTAATCCACTCCATAACAAGTGGATCTTGTCCCATGGCTGTCCCTTGACCACCCTTGGCCTATATAACAACTTGTAGAGGATGAAAACCCTAAGAAAAATTCGTATGTCCTGATTTTGGGTTTCTTCCTAACATTTATGTGTGCAGGTCGCAGCAGCCACCTCCAGCCCTTGTTCCACCTTGGTGTGTGTGTGAATGTGAAGGGAAGAAGGAGGAATCAAAGTTCCAATCAAGCCTCTACTGCTGGCTGCGAGCGAAATCGAGATTCAGCCACATCCGAGCCAAGATCATCAAGAACGGTCATCGTGCTGCACAAGTGTTTGATAAAATTCGCAGAAGAGAAAGGGGGAGCTCCAACAAGGATAAATCAATCCTTCTTCACAATTTCCATTCTGAATCATTTAGCTTAAACTTGAGCATACGTTTGTAATCATTATTTCATATATTTGTGTGTGGTGTTCGTGTTTGGTAACACGAACGTGCGTGTGCGTATGTGTATGTGTGTGTGCTTGCTGTTCTACACAGCATGTGTGTGTGATTCACTACATAGTGAAGCCTTAATCCTCCGTGTGAGGGGTGGACATAGGGGACACGACAGTGTACCCGAACCACGTAAAAATTCTGTGTGTCAATTGTGGTTTGCTATTCCGTTTACTTGTCGAGTGGGCTTCGCGGTGAGGTGAGCATTCACTATTTTCTCTATCAATCACACCCACTTCACATGCATTCATGAGTGTGATCCTATTCGTGTAAGGCTAGAGCTTGTGTGCATAATTAGTATAGAATTCACGTAGGTACTTTCTTTTAATTGGCCATCAATTCACCCCTCCCCTCTTGATTGCCACCCTCCGGGACTCAACAATTGGTATCAGAGCCTTGGTCTCTGTTTAATCTCGACCACACGGTCGTCAGAGCTAGATCCCATTAAATGGCAAACAAGGGGATGATGCCCGAAGGGCATTCTATTCAAAGACCTCCGTTCTTTGATGGATCAAACTACCCCTACTAGAAAAATAGAATGTATGTTTTCCTACGTGCCCAGGACTACGATGTTTGGCGTGTCATAAGTAGGGGTCCATATGTATTATCTGAAAATGAGAATGAGTGGGATGAAGAACATATTAGGAAGTGTTCAGTGAATTTTAAAGCTATGAATATAATTCAATGTGCGGTTCATCCTAATGAATACTCACGTATTTCTATGTGTTCCTCTGCACAGGAGATGTGGAACAAGCTATGACTTATCTATGAAGGAACGTCGGTAGTAATGGAAACCAAAGCCAATCTTTTAGTCCGGGACACGAGCTATTCACAATGAAGCAAGATGAGTCCATTTCTGACATGTTTGCTAGATTGACAGAAATTACAAATGGACTAAAGGGACTTGGCAAGGAGTATTCCAACAAGGAGCTTGTCAGAAAAGTTCTAAGATCCCTCTCTCCACAGTGGCATACAAAAGCCATTGTAATTGAAGACTCCAAGGATCTCAGCACTCTAACTCTGGATGAGTTGATCGGCTCGCTAATGACATATGAAATAAACATCAAAAGGAGCGAGGAGGATCACAAGAAAAAGAAAATTGTCACACCATTGGCCCTAAGGGTGAATCTATAAGATTCAGAGGGCAGTGACAATGATTCCATTGGCAACACTGAAGATGAAGAACTAGTTGCCATGATCACACGAAGAGCAAGAAGGTTCGTCAAAAGAATCAGAAACTTTGGTGGTCAGTTCAGGAAGGGACCAAGAAGGTAAGGACCAAACAGAGGAGAAAGTAGCAAGAAAGAAGAAGTGATTTGCTATGAATGCAAGAAACCCGGCCATATGCGGGGTGAGTGCCCCGATCTCATCAAGAAGGTGAAGAAAGGCAAGTTCAGGAAGCCCAAGGCCATGATGGCCACATGGAGCGATGAAGATCAGGAGGAATCCAGAAATGAAGATGGACTAGATGAGCTAGTCCAGAATCTATGCCTCATGGCCAATGACGACGAAGGAAATGAGGTAGATTCTAAAACTGAAATTCTTACTTGTGAAGAATGGCAAATTGCATATGAATCTTTATATGAAAAATGTAAAAGATTCAAATCTGAAAATAGAAATTTGAAAAAGAAAATTGATCATTTTGTGCATACTAAAAAATCATGTGAAGAGTGTCATGCTTTAAAATCAGAAAATGAAAACATGAAGCATGAAAATGAAATTCTTGCATCCAAAATTGAACTGTTTGAAGAAGAGATTTCATGCATGAGAGAAGAACAATCCACATTTCTAAAAATACATGAAGAATTGAAAAATGATATGAAACAAGAAAAGTTTGAAAGCATTACTTGCAATGAAGCCAAAGTAAAGGCTGAAAAACAAAGCCAATCTCAAATGGCTCAAATAAAAGAGCTAAAGGATGCTCTTGCCATCCTTGAAAAATGAAAAGTCCTAACAACCCATTGGGCCCCCATAAGTTCAGCATCCTCCAAACCAAACAAACACATGCATAATTCCTTTTCAAATGTTGGTAGAAGGAGAAAAAGAGATAGAGCCATCACTTGTTTCTATTGTGGAAAAATGGGTCATGACATGTATGATTGTAGAATTCTGAAATATGATGAAGAAAATTCTACTAGATTCAGAAATAGATCATATATGCATCATGCCTCTAACCGTCATGGACCCAAGCTTGCTTGGGTACCAAAATCTCCATAAGCACTTTGGTTGAATTGCAGGTCTACTCGAGAGCTCAAAAGAACAAATGGTATTTGGACAGTGGTTGCTCTCGGCATATGACGGGAAACAAGGAATGGTTTGTGGGCCTGCATGAAAAGGATGGTGGGACGGTAGCATTCGGTGGTAAGGACAAAGGTAAAATCATCGGAGAAGGTAAGATAGGTAAGAACCAAAATCATACCATTGAAAATGTATTGCTTGTGAAAGGTTTGCATCATAATCTCTTAAGCATAAGCCAACTTTGTGATAAAGGATGCAATGTGATCATCGATTCTAACCACTGCACTGTTTTGAATAGAAATACTCATGAGATAAAGTTCATTGGTTTCAGGTATAACAATGTTTATATGATAGACTTGAATGATGCCTCTCATGAGAATTTATGTTTACTTGCAAGGAACAATGATGATGCTTGGCTCTGGCATCGCCGGCTTGGGCATGCTAGTTTCAATGTTTTGCTGAAATTATCTAGAAATGATTTGGTAATTGGACTACCCAAGTTGAAGGCCGTCGATGATGGAGTGTGTGGGGCGTGTAGCATGGGGAAACAAACAAGGACATCATTCAAGAGCAAGAATGATGTGACCACATCGAGACCCCTTGAAATCATCCACATTGATCTCTTTGGATCAAGCAGAACACACAGCTTGGGTGGTAAATTATATGGTTTTGTAATTGTGGATGATTACTCAAGATTCTGTTGGGTTTACTTCATTTCTCATAAAAATGATGCCCTGACGGAATTTGAAGCATTTTACAGGGTGGTTTAAAATGAAAAGAGGTTTTGCATCAAAACCGTGCGGAGTGATCACGGCAGGGAATTTGATAACCATGAGTTCAGTAATTTTTGTAGGGCTCAAGGCTACACTCATGACTTCTCCGCACCAAGAACCCCCGAACAAAATGGCATTGTTGAAAGGAAGAATAGAACACTGATCGAAACGGCAGAACCATGCTAAATGAGTATAATCTGCCGAGGTTCTTTTGGGCTGAAGCAGTGAACACAGCCTGCTACATAATCAACCGTGCCATGGTAAGACCGTTGTTGAAGAAAACCGCCTATGAGCTGTACCGAGGTAAGAAACCAAACGTTTCATATCTTAGACCATTTGGCTCAACCTGTTACATTCATAACAATGGTAAGATAGACCTGAAAAAATTTGATCCCAAAAGTGACAAAGGTATACTTCTTGGGTACTCACTTAGCTCAAGAGCATATCGAGTGTACAACTTGAGAACTCTTGTAGTTGAGGAAAGCCCCCATGTCATTATTGATGAATCATCTCAAAATAGAACTAATGAAAAATCTGTCTTGCAGGATGATGAGTTGGATGTTGGAGATATCGAGAAGAAAGAAAGAAAAACTGAGAAATAAGAAGAAGAAGAAGCACAAGAAGATGATGCTAATCAAGAAATTCAAGTTGAACAGCAGCTACCAATGCAATGGACCTTTCCAAAGGACCATCCGCCGGATAATGTGATGGGCAATGCAGAAGAAGGAATACGGACACGAGTCTCTTTCAGGGAAGTTGAAAATCAGCATTACATAGCCTTACTTTCTCAATTTAAACCTCACTCCATAGAAGAAGCCTTGAATGATGAGTCATGGATCATGGCCATGCAAGAGGAACTACACCAGTTTCAAAGGAACAAAGTGTGGTTCCTTGTTCCATGCCCTAAGAATCACTCCGTGATCGGAACAAAATGGGTTTTCCGAAACAAAACAAATGATCAAGGAGTGGTAACTAGGAACAAGGCCAGGCTAGTAGCCAAAGGCTATAGCCAAGAGTTAGGAATTGACTTTGATGAGTCTTTTACTCCAGTAGCAAGACTTGAGGCAGTGAGTGTTCTCTTAGCATTTGCATGTTGTCACAATATCAAATTATTTCAAATGGATGTTAAGAGTGCATTTTTGAATGGCTATATCCAGGAGGACGTGTATGTGGAGCAACCACCGGGGTTTGAAGACACAAAGCATACAGACCATGTGTACAAGCTGGACAAGGCACTTTACGGTCTGAAACAAGCACCCCGTGCATGGTATGAACGGTTAAGTGATTTCCTCATTCAAAATGAATTCAAACGAGGTAATGTTGATCAAACCCTCTTTACAAAATTGAATGGTAAGGAAATCTTAATTGTTCAAGTTTATGTTGATGATATTATTTTTGGCTCCACTAATGATACTCTCAGCAAAGACTTTACAAAATTAATGCAAAGTGAGTTTGAAATGAGTCTTATGGGAGAGCTAACATTTTTCTTGGGATTGCAGGTAAATCAAACAGTAGATGGGCTGTTCATACATCAAAAGAAGTATGCAATGGAGTTGCTGAAAAAGTTCAACTTGACCTCTACCAAACCACAACCAACTCCCATGTCCACCTCAATAAAAATTGATCAAGATGAATCAGGTAAATCCGTAGATCAAAAACTCTTCAGAAGCATGATCGGTTCCCTGTTGTATTTAACTGCCAGCATGCCCGACATTCAATTTGCTATGTGTTTGTGTGCACGATTTCAGTCCATTCCAAAAGAATCACACATGTCGGCTGTTAAACGAATTTTTAGATATATTGCTGGTTCAAGTAATTTAGGATTATGGTTTCCGCGTAATTCGAGCTTTGATTTAATTGCTTATTCCGATGCCAATTATGCGGGTTGTAAAATGGATCGGAAAAGTACTAGCGGGTATTGCCAATTTCTTAGAGGATGCGTGGTCTCATGGGCCTCCAAGAAATAAAACTCAGTGGCTCTATCAGCCACCGAAGCCGAATATGTGGCTGTCGGGAGTTACGTTGCCCAGGTGCTATGGATCTAACAATAGATGATTGATTATGGCATTTCTTTCAAAAACACTTCCATCTTGTATGACAACACTTCAGCCATAAACTTGTCAAAGAACCCAGTCCATCACTCTCGCACAAAGCATATTGAGATTAGACATCATTTTATCAGGGATCATGTGAGCAAGCGTGATGTAGAAATTAGGTTCATTGAAACAGACCAACAAATTGCCTACATTTTCACCAAACCTCTAAGTGAAGATAAATTCACAACATTTAGGAGAGAATTAGGGGTTTGTCGGATAGATGTGTCTGAGTCTTGATCAGTTGCATATCTATGTATATACGTCAGCATCGCATGCATTTGCATTAGTATGGTGCATAGTTGAATTTCCCCTTGTCATGCATGTGCATTATTATTGCTTGAAAAACAAACAAAAAATGTATGAAAAATCTTGATTGCATGTCTTGCATGTCTTTTATTTATAGAATACAACCATGTTTTTGTAATTTCTATGGCCGATATTTCCTTGAGTTCCTTTAATGCCAGCAAGAGAGCATACTCCCTCGAAATCTGAAATTTGGAGACGTTAGAATATGAACGTCTACTATGATCCTAGATTTTCTTGAAACAAGTTCCCCAATGCATTCACCCATAAAACAACTCCAATTCCTTGATTCCAACATGATATTATCATTGGGGATTCGAGCCACATCATTTTTTTCTCTCTTCCCTTTCCCTTCAAAATTTTTGGTGAAAAACAGTGGAAGGGTCGACCCCAAGGGTGACCCAGAAGGGACGACCCCAAGGGTCGACCCTCGCGATAGCAGATCCTGTCTTGGGCCGGGGTGAAAGGGGTCGACCCATTGGGTCGACCCGTTACGGTCGGGCGGCGTCCGCCACATCCGAACCGCCCTAAACATGGTGGAAACCCTATGTTTCCCCCTTCCCATCTCCTAAAACCCCCAAAGCCCCCTTCTAGCCCTAGCCACCACTCCTTTCATGCCCTCAAATCCCCTCTTGGCACCCACATGCTCAAGCCCTAGACGCAGCCCTCTCGGTGGCGTCCCGCGCACAAATCCTTCCGAGCGCTTCCAACGCGTCTTCCTTGAGCTTCACTCCCACTGAGGTATGTTCTTGATGTGTGGAGGATCATAAATCTTTGTGGATAGCATTCCTCTCTCGTTGAACCATCTAGATCTACACCCTCATCAACCGGTTCCTTCGGTCTATGTTTAGATGGCCCCAAAGAGGCGTTCTTCTCGCAGCAGAGGGGAGTCTAGTGTGGCCATGGCACGTCGTGGTAGGGCGGCCGCATATGGCAGAGAATCTGCGCCTTCGAGCAAGGTTTTGGACAGAAAGGTACTCCGACCTCGAGCGGTATCATTTGTCAATCTTAACCGCCATCTTCCGAGTTTAGTGGATGTTCTTTGCAGTCAGCCAAATTTGGACTTCTTCATGTCTGAATATCGACGCACTTATCCAAATTTGGTGCATCAATTTTATAGCAACTTCACCATGTCTGGGGAACATCCGATTACTGTGGTTAATGGCCAACGGGTTATACTCTCCACAGAATTTTTAGGAGTGGCATTTAATCTCCCTCATGAAGGCTTTACATTTGGAGATATTGTGGTTCCTGAAGAAACTGTTTATCAAATGATGACATCTGAAGAAAAAGGTGAACATTCTCTTGCTAGGTTAAACGCCAATCATTTTCCTCCCCTGCAGCATATATTACACAAGATGATCACTACTATCCTGCTCCCAAGAGGAGGAGGCCATGACAAAGTGACAGAGATCCATATGTTCTTATTTTACTGTCTCTTGGGTGGTATTCCAGTTAATTTTCCAGCTATGTTTTTAGCTCATATATGTAACAGCATGAGCACAAGAATAGAACTCTTCCATATGCCGCCGCACTTTCTGCTATATTTGCACACCTGGACATCAACCTCTCAAACGAATCTTCTCAAACCATTAGAGAGGCTGATATATTTACTGTTCATTCTATTTGTCATAATATGGGCTATGAACTGCGAGATGGTAACTTGGTCCGGACATTGAAAAGTGCTGCACATGAAATCAGTTCTGAGGAGGAGATGACGATGATGCACAGGCCGGTGTGCAACAGCCACATATTCCTGTTGAGGACATGCCTTCCGAGGCGGTTCAGCTGCTCATGGACCGTTTGGATACTATTGATGATCGTTTAGACAATTATGGGGAGACTATGGAGGCTATGCAACATGCTCTCGCTGATCTGAAGCTATCTCATCAAGAGCACTCTCAGTATGTTACTGATACTTTGGCTACTCAATCCCACTTGCTTGAAGAAGTCTTGGAGTATATTAGGCGTCCGCCAAGCTCACCGACTCCGGATGATGATTAGACGGCTATGCTCTTGCAAATGGCACACTTCCTATCCCTTGTCACCCCCCTCCTTTTTGATGATGCCAAAGGGGGAGAAATCTTGTACTATATGTGTGCCCAGGCAATCGGCTATCGGCTACTTATATTCTATGTGTGTGTTGTGTGCTTGCATGCCTGTGTGATTTCATCATATTTCTGATATTTCTGTTCATTAGCAATGTTGCATTTAAGTCTTGTTGCATTTCAGTTTGCATTTCAGTTGTGTTCAGTTGCATCTCATGCATTGCATCATGTAATTCGCCCTTGAACTCAGACCTTGTTTACATTTAATCTATGTTGTCGGCAAAGTACTTTGGAACGTGTTTATGTTCTTCAATCTCACATCGTTGGCTGGTCTTGTATTTCACTATTACAATGCTTCTTGTGTTTTACTCTGAATATGAAGGTTTAAGGTGGAACTCAATGAAAATGCTAAATCTTTTTGAAGTCTTATGTGTATGTAAGGCATGTAGTATTTTGTCATCATCAAAAAGGGGGAGATTGTTGAACCCCCTCCTTGTGGGTATTACTAAATAGATTTTGATGATGACCAAACACTATTTTTATGTGTGAATTAAATTGAGTTGTTCCAACATGAAAAGCTTTGGAAATGCACATCCTTGATGTAGACTTGGAGCTTTTGGAGGTACAAGAGTAACTTCGTCTGGTAAGGCTTTTTGAACGTAAAATTACAATGCTAAATCTAATTCAGAATGTATGTCTTTACAGGGCAAGGAACGTGCTTAAGGAACTCGAGGACGGTTGGTGAGATCGACTTCAACATATTGACTTTTGAATGTGTGGTTTGAAGTTCTTTATTCTGATCTCAAGGATTAAATTGGTTTAGAACTTATCTAAGTTTAAATAGTTTGAGTTTCATTCCCTCTCATGCTTTAAAAACCATCTTGAAACCCCTAGACTTGTTCTTGGACTTAGTGGGTCTCTCAATCAATCTTTTGGATGTTCTGGAACAAGGGTTGACCCATTGGGTCGACCCCTAGGTCCCCTGGTTCTGTTAACGTGGGTCTTTTATCTCCAGTTGAAAGGGTCGATCCATTGGGTCGACCCCCAGCCGCAAGGGTTGACCCCTGGTGATTATTTTTTAGAACCTGGCGAGCTCCTTCACCAGACCTGCAAGGGTCGACCCCAAGGGTCGACCCCTGAAAACCCCTGTTGCCAGAATTATTAAACCCGCACGGGTTGACCCCAAGGGTCGACCCATGCTGTCTGGCCTATCTGGCCCCTCACGAGGGTCGACCCCAAGGGTCGACCCTTTCTGGTCTGGGCGGCGCCGTGATTGTGGACTCTTGGCATCTCGACCAAATGGTCCAACCACACTTGTGTGGCTGTCCTTAATCCACTCCATAACAAGTGGATCTTGTCCCATGGCTGTCCCATGACCACCCTTGGCCTATATAACAACTTGTAGAGGATGAAAACCCTAAGAAAAATTCGTATGTCCTGATTTTGGGTTTCTTCCTAACATTTATGTGTGCAGGTCGCAGCAGCCACCTCCAGCCCTTGTTCCACCTTGGTGTGTGTGTGAATGTGAAGGGAAGAAGGAGGAATCAAAGTTCCAATCAAGCCTCTGCTGCTGGCTGCGAGCGAAATCGAGATTCAGCCACATCCGAGCCAAGATCATCAAGAACGGTCATCGTGCTGCACAAGTGTTTGATAAAATTCGCAGAAGAGAAAGGGGGAGCTCCAACCAGGATAAATCAATCCTTCTTCACTCTTTCCATTCTGAATCATTTAGCTTAAACTTGAGCATACGTTTGTAATCATTATTTCATATATTTGTGTGTGGTGTTCGTGTTTGGTAACACGAACGTGCGTGTGTGTGTGTGTGTGCTTGCTGTTCTACACAGCGTGTGTGTATGATTCACTACATAGTGAAGCCTTAATCCTCCGTGTGAGGGGTGGACGTAGGGGACACGGCAGTGTACCCGAACCACCTAAAAATTTCGTGTGTCAATTGTGGTTTGCTATTCCGTTTACTTGTCGAGTGGGCTTCGCGGTGAGGTGAGCATTCACCATTTTCTCTATCAATCACACCCACTTCACACGCATTCACGAGTGTGATCCTGTTCTTCTAAGGCTAGAGCTTGTGTGCATAATTAGTATAGAATTCACGTAGGTAGTTTCTTTTAATTGGCCATCAATTCACCCCTCCCCTCTTGATTGCCACCCTCTGGGACTCAACAATTGGTATCAGAGGCTTGGTCTCTGTTTAATCTCGACCACACAATCGTCAGAGCTAGATCCCATTAAATGGCAAACAAGGGGATGATGCCCGAAGGGCATTCTATTAAAAGACCTCCGTTCTTTGATGGATCAAACTACCCCTACTGGAAAAAAAGAATGTATGTTTTCCTACGTGCCCAGGACTACGATGTTTGGCGTGTCATAAGTAGGGGTCCATATGTATTATCGGAAAATGAGAATGAGTGGGATGAAGAAGATATTAGGAAGTGTTCAGCGAATTTTAAAGCTATGAATATAATTCAATGTGCTGTTCATCCTAATGAATACTCACGTATTTCTACGTGTTCCTCTGCATAGGAGATGTGGAACAAGCTACGGCTTATCTATGAAGGAACGTCGGAAGTAATGGAAACCAAAGCCAATCTTTTAGTCCGGGACTAC
This sequence comes from Amorphophallus konjac, assembly GCA_022559845.1. Lineage (NCBI taxonomy): Eukaryota > Viridiplantae > Streptophyta > Magnoliopsida > Alismatales > Araceae > Amorphophallus > Amorphophallus konjac. The sequence goes on along the minus strand of CM040117.1, from coordinate 146,083,365 downwards.
GAGATATTCACAATGAAGCAAGATGAGTCCATTTCTGACATGTTTGCTAGAATGACAGAAATTACAAATGGACTAAAGGGACTTAGCAAAGAGTATTCCAACAATGAGCTTGTCAGAAAAGTTCTAAGATCCCTCTCTCCACAGTGGCATACAAAAGCCATTGTAATTGAAGACTCCAAGGATCTCAGCACTCTAACTCTGGATGAGTTGATCGGCTCGCTAATGACATATGAAATAAACATCAAAAGGAGCGAGGAGGATCACAAGAAAAAGAAAATTATCACACCATTGACCCTAAGGGTGAATCCATAAGATTCAGAGGGCAGTGACAATGATTCCATTGGCAACACTGAAGATGAGGAGCTGGTTGCCATGATCACACGAAGAGCAAGAAGGTTCGTCAAAAGAACCAGAAACTTTGGTGGTCAGTTCAGGAAGGGACCAAGAAGGCAAGGACCAAACAGAGGAGAAAGTAGCAAGAAAGAAGAAGTGATTTGCTATGAATGCAAGAAACCTGGCCATATGCGGGGTGAGTGCCCCGATCTCATCAAGAAGGTGAAGAAAGGCAAGTTCCGGAAGCCCAAGGCCATGATGGCCACATAGAGCGATGAAGATCAGGAGGAATCCAGAAATGAAGATGGACTAGATGAGCTAGTCTAGAATCTATGTCTCATGGCCAATGACGACGAAGGAAATGAGGTAGATTCTGAAACTGAAATTCTTACTTGTGAAGAATGACAAATTGCATATGAATCTTTATATGAAAAATGTAAAAGATTCAAATCTGAAAACAGAAATTTGAAAAAGAAAATTGATCATTTTGTGCATACTAAAAAATCATGTGAAGAGTGCCATGCTTTAAAATCAGAAAATGAAAACATGAAGCATGAAAATGAAATTCTTGCATCCAAAATTGAACTGTTTGAAGAAGAGATTTCATGCATGAGAGAAGAACAATCCACATTTCTGAAAATGCATGAAGAATTGAAAAATGATATGAAACAAGAAAAGCTTGAAAGCATTACTTGCAATGAAGCCAAAGTAAAGGCTAAAAAACAAAGCCAATCTCAAATGGCTCAAATAAAAGAGCTAAAGGATGCTCTTGCCATCCTTGAAAAATGAAAAGTTCTAACAACCCATTGGGCCCCCATAAGTTCAGCATCCTCCAAACCAAAGAAACACATGCATAATTCCTTTTCAAATGTTGGTAGAAGGAGAAAAAGAGATAGAGCCATCACTTGTTTCTATTGTGGAAAAATGGGTCATGACATGTATGATTGTAGAATTCTGAAATATGATGAAGAAAATTCTGCTAGATTCAGAAATAGATCATATATGCATCATGCCTCTAACCGTCATGGACCCAAGCTTGCTTGGGTACCAAAATCTCCATAAGCACTTTGGTTGAATTGCAGGTCTACTCGAGAGCTCAAAAGAACAAATGGTATTTGGACAGTGGTTGCTCTCGGCATATGACGGGAAACAAGGAATGGTTTGTGGACCTGCATGAAAAGGATGGTGGGACGATAGCATTCGGTGGTAAGGATAAAGGTAAAATTATCGGAGAAGGTAAGATAGGTAAGAACCAAAATCATACCATTGAAAATGTATTGCTTGTGAAAGGTTTGCATCATAATCTCTTAAGCATAAGCCAACTTTGTGATAAAGGATGCAATGTGATCTTTGATTCTAACCACTGCATTGTTTTGAATAGAAATACTCATGAGATAAAGTTCATTGGTTTCAGGTATAACAATGTTTATATGATAGACTTGAATGATGCCTCTCATGAGAATTTATGTTTACTTGCAAGGAACAATGATGATGCTTGGCTCTGGCATCGCCGGCTTGGGCATGCTAGTTTCAATGTTTTGCTGAAATTATCTAGAAATGATTTGGTAATTGGACTGCCCAAGTTGAAGGCCGTCGATGATGGAGTGTGTGGGGCGTGTAGCATGGGGAAACAAACAAGGACATCATTCAAGAGCAAGAATGATGTGACCACATCGAGACCCCTTGAAATCATCCACATTGATCTCTTTGGACCAAGCAGAACACACAGCTTGGGTGGTAAATTATATGGTTTTGTAATTGTGGATGATTACTCAAGATTTTGTTGGGTTTACTTCCTTTCTCATAAAAATGATGCCCTGACGGAATTTGAAGCATTTTACAGGGTGGTTCAAAATGAAAAGGGGTTTTGCATCAAAACCGTGCGGAGTGATCACGACAGGGAATTTGATAACCATGAGTTCAGCAATTTTTACAGGGCTCAAGGCTACACTCATGACTTCTCCGCACCAAGAACCCCCGAACAAAATGGCGTTGTTGAAAGGAAGAATAGAACACTGATCGAAATGGCAAGAACCATGCTAAATGAGTATAATCTACCGAGGTACTTTTGGGCTGAAGCAGTGAACACAGTCTGCTACATAATCAACCGTGCCATGGTAAGACCGCTGTTGAAGAAAACCCCCTATGAGCTGTACCGAGGTAAGAAACTAAACGTTTCATATCTTAGACCATTTGGCTCAACCTGTTACATTCATAACAATGGTAAGATAGACCTGGCAAAATTTGATCCCAAAAGTGACAAAGGTATACTTCTTGGGTACTCACTTAGCTCAAGAGCATATCGAGTGTACAACTTGAGAACTCTTGTAGTTGAGGAAAGCCCCCATGTCATTATTGATGAATTATCTCAAAATAGAACTAATGAAAAATCTGTCTTGCAGGATGATGAGTTGGATGTTGGAGATATCGGGAAGAAAGAAAGAAAAACTGAGAAATAAGAAGAAGAAGAAGCACAAGAAGATGATGGTAATCAAGAAATTCAAGTTGAACAGCAGCTACCAATGCAATGGACCTTTCCAAAGGACCATCTGCCGGACAATGTGATGGGCAATGTAGAAGAAGGAATACGGACACGAGCCTCTTTCAGGGAAGTTGAAAATCAGGATTACATAGCCTTGCTTTCTCAATTTGAACCTCACTCCATAGAAGAAGCCTTGAATGATGAGTCATGGATCATGGCCATGCAAGAGGAACTACACCAGTTCAAAGGAACAAAGTGTGGTTCCTTGTTCCATGCCCTAAGAATCACTCCGTGATCGGAACGAAATGGGTTTTCCGAAACAAAACAAACGATCAAGGAGTGGTAACTAGGAACAAGGCCAGGCTAGTAGCCAAAGGCTATAGCCAAGAGTTAGGAATTGACTTTGATGAGTCTTTTACTCTAGTAGCAAGACTTGAGGCAGTGAGTGTTCTCTTAGCATTTGCATGTTGTCACAATATCAAATTATTTCAAATGGATGTTAAGAGTGCATTTTTGAATGGCTATATCCAGGAGGACGTGTATGTGGAGCAACCACCAGGGTTTGAAGACACAAAGCATACATACCATGTGTACAAGCTGGACAAGGCACTTTACGGTCTGAAACAAGCACCCCGTGCATGGTATGAACGGTTAAGTGATTTCCTCATTCAAAATGAATTCAAATGAGGTAATGTTGATCAAACCCTCTTTACAAAATTGAATGGTAAGGAAATCTTAATTGTTCAAGTTTATGTTGATGATATTAATTTTGGCTCCACTAATGATACTCTCAGCAAAGACTTTACAAAATTAATACAGAGTTAGTTTGAAATGAGTCTTATGGGAGAGCTAACATTTTTCTTGGGATTGCAGGTAAATCAAACGGTAGATGGGCTGTTCATACATCAAAAGAAGTATGCAATGGAGTTCGGGAGGGGAGGAAGAGAAGAAGAAAGGGAGGGGAGGCTCTGCCTCCCCCTCCTGCTGCTCCTTCCATCGCCGTCCGCGCGAAGAGAAGAAGAAGAAGAAAAAGAGAAAGAAGAGAAGAAGTAAGGGGGGAGAGGGCCTGCTGCCCTTCCCCTCCCCGCTGCTACTCCGGCTCCCGGTGTCCGTGCGAAGAGAAGAGCAGAAGAAGAATGAGTGGAGAGAGGGAGTGAGGTCCGGGAGGGGAGGAGTCCACACTCCGTTTCCCTCCCACAGTATTTCCTTTTCTTCTTTCTTTCCCTTCATATTTTTTTTTCCGTCGTCGCGATGTATTAGCCCCCTTGGGGCACTCCTCTTGTGAGAATAAAAGTAGAGGGCTTGCAATATCTCCTCGGACGTCTTTCCAACGCATTTCTTCCGAGTTTACATCCTTCGGTGTTTCACGCCTCTTTCTTTTCTTCCCTTCCTTAGGGTTTACTTCCTGCCGAGCGTTTTCCTCTTCGTTCACCCCCAGCCGTGCCTCCAACGGCACACCCCAATTGTGCCTCCAACGGCACACCCAATTGTGCCTCCAACGGCTTCAGCGGCACGCCCTGATTGTGCCTCCAACGGCACGCCCAGTCGCGCCTTCAGCGGTACACCCCCCCAGCTGTGCCCCAGCGGCACACCCCAACTGTGCCCCAGCGGCACACCCCAGCCATGCCCCAGCGGCACACCCCCGCCCAGGCCCAGCGGCACACTCCAGCTATGCCTCTAGCGGCACACCCTAGCCGTGGCCCAGCGGCACACCCCAGCCCAGCCCCAGCGGCACACCCCAGCTATGCCCCAGCGGCACACCCCAGCCATGCCCCAGCAGCACACCCCAGCCCAGCCCCAACGGCACACCCCAGCTATGCCTCCAGCGGCACACCCTATCCGTCCCCTAGCGACACGCCCCAACCAGCCCTTACCGGTACACCCTTGGCCTGCCTCTACCCGGCACACCTGGCCCTCTCCCTACCAGTCAGGGTATCCTTAGGTTGCATTAGCCCAGTGTTTCCCCTCTGTCATCCCCTCCGAGTGTTCCAAGGTTTTATTAAGGTGTTGCCGCTCTTGGGCGCCCACCCCCAGTTGTCGGGTTCCGCCACTCCATGTGGGCTCGTTCCCTGTACCTCCCTTACGCTCGGGTCAAGGGGAGATGATGTCGAATTTTTGTTAGGAACGATAACATATTAAAAGATAAAAGGAAGCAACAAACAAATGGAACAACCACATGTTAAAAAGGACTAAAAGAAAGCAACAAACAAACGGAAAGAACAACGGTAAAATGCGTTCACCAAAGCAAAGGGACCGCAATCAACTCAAAGAGAGCCAAATCGAACGGCAACTAAACAACTTGAACACTCATCCTCGTGGGAGAAAGAATGAAAGATAATCGAGAGAAAGAGAGAAGAAACCCATGCAAACTTAATAAAATCAAGAGAGAAAAGAAAAAGAGAAAAGACATAAGAACGGAGGAGGAGTGGGCTCTCCATGCCCTTCCCCGGTACGCCCCTCTAGCCACCCTTGGCCGGCACGCCCTTCGCCGGTACACCCTACAGCGTCCTTCGTCGGCACGCCCCTAGCCCAGCTTCCCCGACACGCCTTGCTTGGCCCTTCGCCGACCTGCTCCCCACGCCCTTCTCCGACACACCCTGCAGCACCCTTCGCCGGCACGCCCCTTTAGCCACCTCACCGGCACGCTCCTGCGACCCCCTTTACCGGCACACTCCCCCCTACGCCCAGCGGCACGCCTGCGCGTCTTTTGTCAGCACGCCAGCGCTCGCCCCTCGCCAGCACGCCAGCCTACCCCTTCACCGGCACACTCTTCCAGCCCCTTCACCGGCACGCTCTCCCTGCCTTCGCCGGTACACCCCTTTTTGCCCCCAACGGCCCACTTTTCCTTCCAAAATAAATAAATAAATATATATATATAAATATGTCATGATAATGATAATGATAATAATGATAATAAATTAATAAAAATTATGATAAATAAACAAACCTGAATATATATATATAAGAGATAAACAAAAAATGTAAAATAATAATAATAAACAAAAAAGGAGAGAAAATATAATAGTAATAATAATAAACAAAGTGGAGAAATCATCCAGAATAAATACATAAAAGGGAAATAAGTAATAAAATATATATACATGTAATTTGAAACCCAGATAAAAAAAGGTAAAATCCACTTTGCAGCCCCGTCTCTCTCGTGACCCGGTGCTGAAGGAACAACAATGCCACCCTTCTAGGTTGGGTCTGAGTCTTGGGGATTATCCCGAAATAGCCACGACCCGACCTCGCCTCGGGCCGATATTCCGATTAAACCGGACTCGTTTCTTGGGTCAGATCCCTTCCGAGCCACTACAAAAATTGCTGCACGTTCGGCAGACATTTGAATGGGTTCACCTCGATTTCCGCCGCGTTTCTATTACGGACCTGTGTCTGAACATGAAAAGACCCGTGAGCAACCAACATGGCCGACGGCTCCCACCCCGACGTGGTCGTGACCCGGTATTACTCTGGGCCGATAGTTCGTCGAATCGGATTCATTCTATTGGGATTTGTTCCTACCCTTTCATTGAAATTGCCGCAAACTCGGCATACATTTGTACGGGGTTGTTCCAATCTACGTCGTACCTTTAATGTGGACCCTTGTCCGAGTATCAAGTGGTCCGCAAGTGATCGATAGAAATCTGAATAGAACGAGATGGCTCCTGTCATCCCTGGATCCCTCGCATGGGGATATCAATAAGGCCTCCGTGGGCTATGCTTAGACCTCGGATCCGTCCTGATTATGGTCATTGTCTGACCCATATCCTTGGCCTATAGCCCGCTTCCTTTGAACACATTTTGGTTTTGGAATCTAGTCCTGGGACTCCTCCCCGTTGCTCTTCGACACCGGAAACATTAATGATGCCCACACAAGCCCCGTTCGGACCACAGGAGGCACCCCCGGCATGGTCTTGACTCGATCTTGCATCGGGCCAGCAAATTCATTGGTTTCCTGCTACACTAACCGAGATTTAACCGAATGCCTTCAACCCCTCGGGATAATAAAATTGCCGTACCCCGGCGTATATATGTTCCAGGCCCTCCTGCGACGATTACGATATTCTCAAGTCGGACACCCGTCCGAATATTAAACGGTCTCCCAAATGACCGATGTGTTTCGAACGTTCGCTTCCCTAAACACAGGGCTTTCCAGCTGATTCAAGGGATATTCCCCGTTGCCCCTTGGCACCGGAAATATTAATGACACTCATGCAAGTCTTGTTTCGACCACGGGGGGCCCACCGCAGTATGGTCGCAGCTTGCTCTTGCACCTGGCCAACAGAGTTACTGGTTTTTTACCGCTCCAACCGAGGCTCAGCCGAACGTATTCCGCTCTTCCGAACAATAAATTTACCATATCCTGGCATACATATGCTCTGATTTTCCCGCGACGATCGCGCTTTTCCTCGAGCCAGACATTCGTCCGAACATTAATTGGTCAGTACACGACCGACATGACCGCGAATGGTTTTCTTCTCGCCCTCGCGTGAGGGTTTCAATACCTCGTAACAGACCTTTCATTCAATTAATCTCCTAGCCATGAGGCCCTGAATCCCGGTGATTAATCAAAGGTGTTCCCTCGTATGGAGGATGTAAATGACGCAGTGACCTTTATGGCGCGGCGGGTTTTGGTCCCGACACGAACCACACAATCGTCTGACCAAAGTCAGATCAAGCGCACCATGGGCTCTTCGGAGCCCGAATAAATTGTCATTTCGTGACTGGCACGCCCACGCACTTAATAGATGAATAAATGACATCCTAAATAAACGAACAAATGAATAAAACCATCGTGTCAAAAAGTGCGTCCACAAGTCTGGCACACCCGGTGGGACCTAAACTACCCTTCATCTCTTCGCCGAGATTTAGGGCCTCATGGCCTCCTAATTAACAAAGTCTGCCTGCTTTGATGAATGGCAGGTGCTGTCTTCGCCAGCCCTATGGGGAGAAAATCTAGACTCAGTGCAGTTGCCTTCGTGGCCTCGAGGACGCTGCTTCGAAGCATATGCAGCTTCTAGGAATCATGGGGGGCTGTTATAAAAAAAAAGGAGAGGAGAAAGAGAAGAGAAGGGAGGGGAAATCAAACCCCCCTTTCCTCAAGAAGAAAGAGAAGAAAAGAAGAAAATGAGAAAAGAAAGAAGCAAAAAAAAGAGAAAAGAAAGAAGAGAAAGAATCGGCAAGAGAGGGTTGTACGGCCACATCCGTCGAGACCCGTGCTGAACAAAGATCACCATCATAGGGTTGATGCGGTTGAGCGAACCACTCATCCCCTCCCTGAGGGGGTGAGCACTCTCCTGCACCTCCACCCTGGTCAATCATACAAGAAGAAGAGAAGAGAAAAAAAAGAAAAAGAAAAGAGAAATAAAGAAGAAAGGAAGAAAAGTTGGCCAGCATCGCCGACCAAGAGAACAAGAAGAAGGACGACATCCTGCCTGACTCTAGGAGGCCCCGAGTCTGAGGTGCAGTGGCCCCGCCCGTTCCTCCTTCCTGCTGCCTCCATCCGGCGCAAAACGGCCCCCCGAGTGGTTGTTAAAAGACCTAGCGAGCCACAATTGTACCTTGGTGAATGGCTGCCCGCTATGGGGAATGCTTTATAGCAATGAGGCCAAGCACGACCACCACTCCCGAAGAGAGCATGCACATACCCCGCCATGGGGGATAAGAAGAAGAGATATACCCCGCCACGGGGGCATAAGAGGCAAAAAAAAAGGATATACATCCCATTCCCAGGGGCACATGAAGAGAATCCACCTTGACTCGGGGGTCACAGCAGACAACAAAGCTATGCCCCGGCTCAGGGGCCTTTGAGGAAGAAACACACCCCACCTTGGGGGCACAGGCAGCAGAACATACCTCACCTTGGGGGCATATGAAGCCAATAATCACACCCCCGTCTTGGGGGGCATTTGAAGAGGAAGCATACCTCGCCTCGAGGGCCTAGAAGCCATAAAGAGCACGCCCTGACTCAGGGGCATATGAAGAGAAGTCCACCCCATCTTAGGGGTATTTGAAGAAGAAACATACCCCACCTGGGGGGCATAGAGGTCATAAAGAATACGCTCTGGCTTAGGGGTATGTGAAGAAGCTACATCTCACCTTGGGAGCATAAGAAGGAAAGAGTCCACCCCATCTTGGGGTATTTGAAGAAGAAACATACTCCACCTGGGGGGCATAGAGGTCATAAAGAATACGCTCCGACTTAGGGGTATGTGAAGAAGCTACATCCCGCCCTGGGAGCATAAGAAGGAAAGAGTCCACCCCATCTTAGGGGTATTTGAAGATGAAACATAACCCACCTGGGGGCATAGAGGTCATAAAGAATACGCTCTGGCTTAGGGGTATGTGAAGAAGCTACATCCCGCCTTGGGAGCATAAGAAGAAAAGAGAATCCACCCCGGCTTAGGGGCATTTGAAGGAGTATACCCCAGGCTCGGGATCAATGAAGCAGCATGCACCGCCCCCTGGGGGACATCTGAAGCAGAACAAACAACATCCCCCGGCTTAGGAGGGGTATATGAAGGAAGGAATATACCCCGATATGGGGGCACGTAAACGAAGAAGAAGAATCCACCCCGCCTCGGGTGCATAAAAAAAGGGGCAAGAACTACACTCCGCCTCAGGGGCGGCAATACACTCCACTTTGGGGGCACTAGAAGTAGAATATGCCCCGTGCCGGAGGCATGTGAAGAGAAAGATACCCCACTCTGGGGCAGAGGAAGCAGAAGGATACACCCCACCTTGGGGGCACATGAAGCCAAGAAACACACCCCATCTTGGGGGTACTTGAAGAAGAAGCATACCTCACCTCGAGGGCCTAGAAGCTATAAAGAACACACCCCGACTCAGGGGCATATGCAGAGAAGTCCACCCCAGCTTAGGGGTATCTGAAGAAGAAACAAACCCTGCCAGTGGGGGCATAGAAGCCATGAGGAACACGCCCCAGCTTAGGGGCATTTGAAGAAGTTGCATCCCGCTTCGAGAGCATAAGAAAGAGAAGAATACACCCTATCCTAGGGACGATTGAAGAAGAAACATACCCCGCCTGGGGGCATAGAAGCCATTAAGAATACGCTCCGGCTTAGGGGCGTTTGAAGAAGCTACATCCCGCCTTGGGAGCATAAGAAGAGAAGAATATGGACTTAGGGGCATTCGAAGAAGGAATACATCCCGGCCTCGGGGTCCATGAAGCAACATATATCCTCCCCCCTCCCCCCCGGGGGGGGGGGCATCTGAAGCAGAACAAACAACATTCCCCGGCTTAGGGGAGCATATGAAGAAAGGAATACACCCCGATATGGGAACACATAAGCAAAGAAGAAAAGTTCACCCCGCCTCGGGGGCATAAGAAGTAAGAATTACACCCCGCCCTGGGGGCCTGTGAAGCAATATACACCCCACCTGGGGGCATAGAAGCCGTAGAAGAGACTCCCCGGCTCAGGGGCATCAAAAGAAAAAGCATGCCCCACCTGGGGGCATAAAATTCATAAAGAACATACCCCGTCCGGGGAACAGAAGCAAGGAGGTAGAATCCACCCCGCCATGGGGGACACACAAAGAGAGAAACTACACCCCGTCATGGGGGCATGAGAAGCAAGGAATGTACCCCACCCCGGGGAGCATAAGAAGAAAGATATACTCCGCCCAAGCGGCATTTGAAGAAATAACATACCCTACTTCGGGGGCACATAAGCCATAAAGAGATACACCCCCACCTCAGGGGGGCGTAAGAAGCAAAAGATACACCCTCGCGCCGGGGACATATGAAGAGAAGCACTCCTCCGCCTTCAGGGGTAGAAGAAGCAGAATTCACCCACGCCATGGGGGGGTATAAGAAATAAAAGCTACACCCCGCTTTGGGGGCATATGAAGAAGAAACATACCCCACCTCGGGGCATAGAAGCCGTGAAGAGTATACCCCGGCTTGGGGGCATTTGAAGAAGCTACACCCCGCCTTGGGGGCATTTAAAAAAAAACACACCCTGGTCTGGGGGCATAGAAGCCTTGAAAAATACGCCCCGCCTGGGGGCACAAAGGCAAAGGGGCAAAATACACCCCTCGGGGGGACGCATACCAAATAAAGCTACACCCCAACCTGGGTGCACATTAACAGAAATACGCTCCAGCGTGGAAGCATTAAAGAGAAAAGAAGAGCATAATAAAGAAAAGACACGCATGAGGCAGACGTGGTCTTCGAGCCCGCCTCATCACACAAAAGAAGAGAAGAAAAGAAAGAAGACACATGAGGCAGACGTGGTCTTTGAACCCACCTCTTCACACAAAAGAAGAAGAGAAGAAAAGAAAGAAATGATCACAAGGCAGACACGATCATCACACCTGCCTCTCCTTAAAAGAAGAAGAGAAGAAGAGAAAGAAGAGCCATGAGGCAAACATGATCTTTGCACCTGCCTCTCCACAAAAGAAGAAAAAAAAAGAGTCGCGAGGCAGACGCGGACTTTGCACCCGCCTCTCCACATAAAAGAAAAAGAGAAGAAGAGAAAGAAGAGCCATGAGACAAACATGGTCTTTGCACCCGCCTCTATACAAAAGAAGAAGAGAAGAGAAAAAAAGAGCCATGAGGCAAATATGGTCCTTGCACCTGCCTCTCCATAAAAGAAGAAGAGAAAGAACAGTCACGAGGTGAACATGGTCTCTGCACCTGCCTCTCCATAAAAGAAGAAGAGAATAAGAGAAAGAACAATCATGAGACAAACATGGTCTCTACACATGCCTCTCTACAAAAGAAGAAGGGAAGAGAAAAAAGAGACATGAGGTGAACATGGTCCTTGCACCTGCCTCTCCATAAAAGAAAAAGAGAAGAAGAGAAAGAACAGCCATGAGGCAAACATGGTCCTTGCACCTGCCTCTCCATAAAAGAAGAAGAGAAAAAATAGTCACGAGACGAACATGGTCTCTGCACCTGCCTCTCCATAAAAGAAGAAGAGAAAAAGAGAAAGAACAATCATGAGGCAAACATGGTCTCTGCACCTGCCTCTCTACAAAAGAAGAAGACGAGAGAAAAAAGAGACCTGAGATGAACATGGTCCTTGCACCTGCCTCTCCATAAAAGAAGAAGAGAAGAAGAGAAAGAACAGTCACGAGGCGAACATGGTCTCTACACCTGCGTCTCCATAAAAGAAGAAGAGAAGAAGAGAAAGAACAATCATGAGGCGAACATGGTCTCTGCACCTGCCTCTCTACAAAAGAAGAAGAGAAGAGAAGAAAGAGACATGAGGTGAACATGGTCCTTGCACCTGCCTCTCCAGAAAAGAAGAAGAGAAGAAGAGAAAGAACAGTAACGAGGCGAATATGGTCTCTGCACCTGCCTCTCCATAAAAGAAGAAGAGAAAGAACAGTCATGGGGTGAACACGGTCCTTGAACCCGCCGCTTCACACAAAGGAAGAAGAGAGGAAAAGAAAGAAATGATCACGAGGCAAACATGGTCTTCGCACCCGCCTCCCCTCAAAAAAGAAGAAGAAAAGAAGAGAAAGAAGAGTCACGAGACAAACTTTTACCTCCGGCCTTCAGCCACCCAACAAATAGAAACCAATCAGACCTTCCGCCGACGGGGCGTTAAATTGGAAAATATTCAGCCATCGGGGCTTCAAGCCGACAGATATTCAGCCATCGGGGCTTCAATCCGATAGATATTCAGCCATCGGGGCTTCAAGCCGACAGATATTCAGCCATCGGGGCTTCAAGCCGATAGATATTCAGCCATCGGGGCTTCAAGCCGACAGATATTCAGCCATCGGGGCTTTAATCCGACATATATTCAGCCATCGGGGATTCAATCCGACAGATATTCAGCCATCGGGGCTTCAAGCCGACAAAACCTTCCGCCGACGGGGCGTTAAACTGACTAAACCTTTCGCCGACGGGGCGTTAAACCGACTAGACCTTCCGTCGACGGGGTGTTAAACCGACTAAACCTTCTATCGACGGGGCGTTAAACCGACTAAACCTTCCGTCGACGGGGCGTTAAACCGATTAGACCTTCCGCCGATGAGGCGTTAAACCGACTAAACCTTCCGCCGACGAGGCGTTAAACCGACTAGACCTTCCGCTGAGGGGCATTAAACCGACTAGACCTTCCACCGACGGGGCGTTAAACCGACTAGACCTTTCACCGACGGGGTGTTAAACCGACTAGATCTTCCGTCGACGGGGCGTTAAACCGACTAGACCTCCTGCCGACGGGGCATTAAACCGACTAGACCTCCCGTCGACGGGGCGTTAAACGGACTAGACCTTCCGCCGATGGGGTGTTAAACTGACTAAACCTTCTGCCGACGGGGCGCTAAACCGACCAACTTTTAGCCATCGGGGCTTCAAGCCGACAGCTATCCCTTCATCAGCCTTTGGATCGACAGCTATCTAATTATCGGCCTTTGGGTCGACAGCTGCCCCTTCATCGGCCTTCGGGTCGACAGCTATCTAATTATCGGCCTTCGGGCTGAGAACTATATAATCATCGGCCCCCGAGCCGACAGCTACCTCATCATTGGCCTCCGAGCTGACAGCTATATAATCATCGGCCCCCGAGCCGACAGCTACCTCATCATCGGCCCCCAAGCCGACAGCTAGCTCATCATCGATCCCCGAGCCGACAGCTACCTCACCATCGGGTCCCAGCCGACAGCTACCTCATCATTGGCACCCCAGCCGACAGCTTCCCAGTTGAAAAAATAGAATAAACCTTCCACTTTGGTTCGGATCCTTCCCCGGCCAGAGAACAAAAATATGGACTGCTTCCCTAATACCCTTTCAGCCGTTCGTGGTCTGCTTCCCTAATACCTTTACTACCACTACACTTATACGTAACAACAATATTTTCATATGCAAAAAAAAACAAACAAACACAGAAAAAACAAAAAACAAAACAAATAAAAATAAAACAAAACAAAAAATAACAAAACAAAAAAGGAAACAAAAAAAGAAACATAAAAAAAAGAATGCATGATTGCCCTGCTTGCATGGTTGCTTAAGATAGAATAATACACCTCCTTAGAATTTTCTAGGGCCGTGTTTCCTTGCTAAATAATAGTGCTGCCCCGATTCTGGATGCACGCGCGTCACGGCGTACGCTCGAAGGGAACCCAATTATGGTAGGTGCACACGTCAAGGGGAAGAATCATGGCTGACTCGCTAAGCCCAACTCACAAAACAAACCTGAGGCAACGCTCCCACACTTAGCACTTAATGTGTTCAATAGCCTTCGACTATAGGGATCGCCTGAATTTCTTCTTAGCACTCTACAGAGACTTGAATTCCTGCACTCGCGTGAAAGGTAATCGTGAGGAAAAAGTTGCCTACCCCCACTGAAAAAAAATAAAGAAAATAAAAAAAAATAGAAGAAAAAAAAGAGAGAAAAAAAAGGAAGAGAGAGAGAAACGCGGAGCCGAGTAGCCGGGAATCCCCACTAAAACAAATGAGGAGACTCGCACGAAATGGTGAAGCAAATCACAATAAGGACGAATCTTAGTAGCCAGGAATCCCCATTGAGACACATGAGGAGACTCGCGCCGAACGGTGAAATCCGCTACCAAAATAAACAAGCGGGGGCTGTGTGAAGCTACCGAAAGTCGAAAGCCTAGAACTAATGTGTAGGCGCTAGAGTGATCCTCGAGTGTCACCAGGAAAACCTACATATCCCTATGGTTAGGGTCTTTGTTCACACATTTGCACTGCCATGTCATAGAGAATTGCCTCGGGTGAAATGCGTGAATTTAGGCTATGCATGCAAGACGTGCGATATCCTCTTGACGGGTGCACGACCCCTCAATTGTGTCTCGTGGCCCGCACTGCATCTACGAATTACGGTCGATGTCCCTATCCTTTCCCCTATAGAGGGAGTTGCCTTACTTATATCTATGTTATGCCTGTTAATGAATGCTTGCATGCTTGAATAAAAAAAATATAATAAATAAATAATAAATAATAAAAATGTGTGTATATAATAAACTCAATTTCGGCTATCAAAGCCTACTTCCCCAGCTCCGGCTCGTAGAGCCCAATCTTGGCCCCCCATGGCCTACCTCTCGCCCTCGCGGCTCGTTAATCTCACAACTCCGGCTTCTATAGTTCGCTTCCCCGATTTAGGCTTTCACATCTTGCGCCCTAATTTCGGCTCTTGCAGCCCGCTTCCCAACATCTTTGGCTCTTGCAGCCTACTTCCCAGAATCTGGCTCTCGTAGCATGCTTCCCAAAATTCGGCCTTCATGGCCCACTTCCCAATAATTCGGCTGTTACAGCCCGCTTCCCAATATCCTTGGCTTTTATAAGCTGCTTCCCCAATTCGGCCTCCGCGGCCCGCTTCCCGACTTTGGCTCTTCTGGCCTGCTTCCCTGTGCCTTTTATATCCTGCTTCCCAACTTTGGTTGTTGTAGCCTGCTTGCCTCGGCCCCCATGGCCCGCTTTCTAAATTCTGGCTCTGGCAGCCTGCTCCCCAAATTTCAGCTTTCGCAGCCCGCTTTCCTGATTTGAAGACACTAAATAAATTCTCACACCATGTTTATGTGCAGGGGAATATAGAAGAGGAGAAAAGAGAAGAGAAGGTGAAAATAAGAAAAGAAGGAAAGGAAACGCTCCCCTAGCGCTCCACCGGCACACCCAGTATGGGTGTCTTCCCCGACACACGTCGCCAGCCCCTTCAGCGGCACACCCTGTGCCCCCGTCAGTGACGCACGGGCGGAGCTTCCTCCGCCGGCACATCCATCCAGCCCTTCAACGGCACACCCACTGTGCGCTTCAGCGGCACACTCCGCAGCCGCTCAAACGGCATACTCCCGGCGCCCCTCAGCGGCGCACTCCCAGGCGCCCCCCAGTGGCACACCGTCGGAGTGCCTTATGCGGCACACCCTCCTGTGCTCTTTCCCAGCGCGCCCGTCAAGTGTACCGGCGGCACGTTCTAGCCAGCCCTTCAGCGGCACGCCACCCCCGCCCCCCTTTATGCGGCAAGCAAAAAAAGAGGGGAAAGAAAAAGAGGAAAGACGGTAAAAAAAGGAAGAGAATAAAAAAAGAAAGAGAGAAAACAAAAAAGAGAAAAGGAAGAGAAGGGGGATTTCAAAAAAAATAAAAAAAAAGTGAAGGGAAGAAGAGAAGAAGAATGAAAGAAAAAAAAAGAACAACAACAAAAGAGAGAAGAGAAAAAGAAAAAAAAAAGATAACAGAAAGAGAAGAGAAGAAAAAGAAGAGAAGAAGAGACAAACAAAGCACGTCAGCTCCTGACACCCTGTCGGCACTGACAAAGAGATGAAGAGACCAACATACTGCTTCAGTTCCCGACATCCCGTCAGCACTGATGAAGAGACAAAGAGACCAACACACTGCTTCAGTTCCCGACACCCCGTCGGCACTGATGAAGAGACCAACACACTGCTTCAGTTCCCGGCACCCCGTCGGCACTGATGAAGAGACAAAAAAACCATCACACAGCTTCAGTTCCCGACACCCCGTCGGTACTGATGAAGAGACCAACATACTGCTTCAGTTCCCGACACCCCGTCGGCACTGATGAAGAGACAAAGAGACCAACAAACCATGTCAGCACCCGGCACCCCGTCGGCGCTGATGAAGAGGCAAAGAGACAAACAAGCCAGGTCAGTTCCCGACACCCCGTCGGCACTGACGAAGAGACAAAGAGACCAACAAACCATGTCAGCTCCCGACACCCCGTCGGCACTAACGAAGAGAAGAAGAGACCAACATGCTACGTCAGTCCCCGACACCCCGTCGGCACTGATGAAGAGAAGAAGAGATCAACATGCTACGTCAGTCCCCGACACCCCGTCGGCACAGACAAAGAGAAGAAGAGACCAACATACCACGGCAGCTCCCAACACCCCGTTGATGCCTACGAAGAGAAAAGAGACAAGTACACCCACGGGCACCGCCCGGCTCATCCTTCGCCTGCACTACCCGTGGGTGGGGGGCATTTGTGGACATGCAAAATTGTACACCCATACATCCCAACTAGTCTAGCCTCAACAACGACTCAAATAAAAATCACGGGGAAGATAGGCCGTCCTGACTCCCCAAACAAACACACACACTGCAGTGAAGCCGTCTCCTGAGTCAGGACAGCAAAGAGAGAGATCAACTACCAAAATACACTCCAACCTGTGGGCCTCAAAGAAAATCAATTGGGCCACAACTCGCACTCTCAAAGGCTCAGAAGTGCCCACGTCGCCCCTTCAGCGGCATGCCCCAGGGCCCTTTAGCGGTACACCCTGGCCTCCCGCTCAGCGGCATGCTCCTGCGCCCGTTCAGCGGCACGCCCACAAGCCGCTTTAGCGGCACGCTATGGACATGCAAAATTGCATGCCCATGCGTCCCAATTAGCACGGCATCAGCAACGACTTCAACTGAAGAGACTGCTAAGAAAGAGGGCCATCCGGACTCTCTCAACATCAACACACGCTGTGTGAGGCCGCCTCCGGAGTCACGACAGCAAAGATAGATCAGCCCCCAAGGGCCTCACAAACCACGGGCCATGGAGAAAATCAAACGAACCATGACTCGGGCTCAGAACGGGCTCAGAAATGCACCCTAGGTGGCCTTCAGCGGCACACCCTCACCTTTCAACGGCACACCCTGGTGGCCTTCAGCGGCACAGCCCCTGGCCCTCAGTGGCACGCCCATTGAGAGCTTCAACGGCACGCCCATTTGAGGCTTCAGCGGCACGCCCCCTTTGGCCCTCAGCGGCACACCTCCTTAGGCTTCCAGCGACATGCTGTTTGCCCCTTCAATGGCAGGCTTGGGCAGCCCTTCAGCGGCACGCCTTTTGCCCCCTTCAACGGCACGCTTGGGCAGCCCTTCAGCGGCACAGCCTTTGGCCCTCCCAGCGGCACACTTCTTGAGCCCGCCAGCGGCACACCGTTAAGGCATTTCAACGGTTGAAGGATGTGATGCCCATGCCCTACGGATCTTCGGCGCGCAGTAAGCCGTCCGAGGT
Organism: Amorphophallus konjac; assembly: GCA_022559845.1. NCBI lineage: Eukaryota > Viridiplantae > Streptophyta > Magnoliopsida > Alismatales > Araceae > Amorphophallus > Amorphophallus konjac. Next base: position 146,065,593 of record CM040117.1, on the reverse strand, counting down.
GTCAACCGGAGGTTGGGCCACGCAGGCTACTCCCCTGACATCCAGGACGGGGGAAGTCAAACCCCATGATGACCCAGCACTTCCCGCCTCCGACTGCCGTGCTCGAGGGCTCCCGCTGCTGGGAGTATAAAACCATACCCATTCCGGCGAACAGAGGGGGCCCACAGATAGAGAGGAGGGAGGCATACACACACAGATAGATACACGCATAAGAGAAGAAGAAAAGAGAAGAAGAGAAGAAGAGAAGAAGAAGGGGAGGAGAAGAAGAGAGGAAGAGCGGAAGAGAGGGGGGGGAGTCCGCCGATCCACCCACCGCCGCCGCCCATGCGAAGAGAGAAGAGAAGGGGAGGAGGGGAGAATCTGGCTCCCCCCCCCCCGCTACTCCGTCCACCGTCATCCACGGGAAAAGAAAGAGAAGAAGAAGAAGAGAAGAAGAGGGAGGCCCTCCGGCGACCACCGACGAGTGAGAGAGAGTAAGGGAGAAAGAGAGAAAGAGAGATGTAGAAGGGGGAGTGGGGAAGACCAGGGAGTCGTCGCCCCTGCTCAACCTTAACCTCCCCTATTTCTTCCTCTTTATGCTTTTCTTTTCCCTCCTCGTTGCTGTATCTTCTACCCTGGTGTTTTTTTTTTGATGTATACATGGCCGGCTATGGCCACCTTCTTTTTTTATGAATGGAAATCTCTCTTCTTTGGGTTTCTCACCGTCTCCGTCCGTTTGGGTATTTTGCATGCGTTTGATCGTGCACCCACCCCCCTTCGGTGTTTTGGCCTCCCTACGGGGCCACGGATCTCCATTCATGCCCTTCCTGCGCCTCCAGCGGTACACCCATCTGTGCCTCCAGCGGCACACCCTGATGGTGCCTCCAACGGCACGCTCTAATTGTGCCTTTAGCGGCACACCCAATTGTGCCTCCAGCGGCACACCCTGATTGTGCCTCCAACAGCACACCCTAATTGCGCCTTCAGCGGCACACCCCGACTGTGCCTCCAGTGGCACACCCCAACCAATTCTTCCTCGGCACACCCTGGCCAGGCCCTTCGTTGGCACGCCCTCTCGTGCCTTCCTTGCCCGGCACATTTGCCCTTCCTTCTTGCCCGGTGCACCCCCCCTCAGCCAGTCCTAGAGTAGTCTTCCACTCGCCGTTCCCTCCGAGTTTTCTGAGGTTCATTAAGGTGTTGCCGCTCTCGGGCGCCCACCTCCAGTTGTCGGGTTCTGCCACTCCTTGTGGGCGCGTTCCCGGTATCCCCCTTACGCTCAGGTCAAGGAGAGATGCTGCCGAATTTTCGTTAGAAACAATAACATATTAAAAAGATAAAAGGAAGCAACAAACAAATGGAACAATGACATGAATTAAAAGGACTAAAAGAAAGCAACAAACAAATAAAAAGAACGACGGTAAAATGCTTTAACCGAGGGAAGGGAACCGTAATCAACACAAAGAGAGTCAAATCGAACGACAACTAAACAACTCGAACATCCGCCCTCACAAGAGAAAGAATGGAAGATAATCAAGAGAAAGAGAGAAGAAACCCAAGCAAACTTAATAAAATCAAGAGAGAAAAGGAAAAGAAAAAAGACATAAGAACGGAGGAGGAGTGGGCTCCCCATGCCCTTTGTCGGTACGCCCCTCTAGCCACCCTCGGCCGGCACGCCCTTCGCCGGTACACCTTGCAGCGCCTTCGCTGGCACGCCCCCAGCCCAGCTTCCTCGGCATGCCTTGCTTGGCCCTTCCCTTCATCGCCCTTCGTCGACACGCCCCCAGCCACCTTCGCCGGTACACCCTTCATCGCCCTTCGTCGACACGCCCCCAGCCACCTTCGCCGGTACACCCTTCAGGGCCCCTCACCGGTACACCCTGCAGCCCCTTCGCCGGCACGCCTCCTCTTCCTTCCCCGGCACACGCTCAACGTGGCCTTCGCCGGTAAGCATTTCCAGCCTCCTTACCGGTACACCTGCTTGGCCCTTCCCCGACACGCCCCCTATACCCTTCGCCGGCACGCTCAACGCGCGCCCACGCCACCACAGCTCTTGCGCCTCTTCGCTGGCACACACACCACGGCCCCTGCGCCTCTTCGCCGGTACACCCCTTTTTGGTCCTCGAGTGGCCCACTCTCTCTCCAGAAAATATGTATAATGCAATAATAATGATAATAATAATAAATTAATAAAAACTATGATGAATAAATAAACCTGAATATATATATATGTGAAATAAACAAACAAAAAATGTGAAATAATAATAAACAAAAAAGGGAGAAAATATAATAGTAAAAACAATAAACAAAAATGGAGAAATCATCCGGAATAAACACAAAAAAGGGCAATAAGCAATAATATATATATATAATTTGAAACCTAGATAAAAAGATGGTAAAATCTATATCGCAGCCCCGTCTCTCGCGTGACCCGGTGCCCAAGGAACAACAATGCCGCCCTTCTAGGTTGGGTATGAGTCTTGGGAATTATCCTAAAATAGCCACGACCTGACCTCGCCTCGGGCCGATATCCCGATTAAACCGGACTCGTTTCTCGGGTCGGATCCCTTCCGAGCCACTACTAAAATTGCTGCACGTTCGACAGACATTTGAACGGGTTCACCTCGATTTCCGCCGCGTTTCTATTACGGACCTGTGTCCGAACATGAAAAGGTCCATGCATGATCGATATGGCCGACGGCTCCCATCCCGGCATGGTCGTAACCCGACATTGCTCTGGGCCAATAGCCTGTCGAATCGGCTTAATCCTAATGGGATTCGCCCCCCGCTCTTTCATTGAAGTTGCCGCAAACTCGGCATACATTGGTACGGGGTTGTTTCTATCTACGTCGTACCTTCAATATGGACACTTGTCCGAATATCAAGTGGTCCGCAAGTGACCGACAGAAATCGGAACAGAACGAGAGGGCTCTTGTCATCCCTGGACCCTACACATGGGAATATCAATAAGGCCTTCGTGGGCTATGCTGGGACCTCGGGTTCGTCCGGATTATGGTCATTGTCTGACCCATATCCTCGGCCTACAGCCCGCTCCCTTTGAACACGATTTCAGTTTTGGAACCTAGTCCCGGGACTCTTCCTCGCTGCCCTCCGGCACCGAGAACATTTATGATGCCCACGCAAGCCCCGTTTGGACCGCGGGAGGCGCCCCCGGCATGGTATTGACTCGATCTTGCACCGGACCAACAAACTTGTTGGTTTCCTGCTACACTAACCGAGATTTAGCCGAATGTATTTAGAGTCTCGGAGTAACATGTTTGCCGTGTCCCTGCATACATATGTTCTAGGCCCTTCTGCGACGATTACGATATTCTCAAGTCGGACACCCGTCCGAATATTAAACGGTCTCCCGAATGACCGACACGTTTCGAATGTCCGCTTCCCTAGACATAGGGCTTTCCAGTCGATTCAAGGGATATCCCCTCGTTGCCCCTCGGCACCAGAAATGTTAATGACGCTCATGCAAGTCTTGTGTCGACCGCGGGGGGCCCACCGCAGTATGGTCACAGCTTTATCTTGCACCGGGCCAACAGATTTACTAGTTTTTGACCGCTCCAACCGAGGCTTAGCCGAATGTCTTCGTTCCTCTGAACAATAAATTTGCCATATCCTGGCATACATATGCTCCAATTTTCCCGTGACGATCGTGCTTTTCTCGACCCGGACATTCGTCCGAACATTAAATGGTCAGTGCACGACCGACATGACCGCGAATGGTTTTCTTCTCGCCCTCACGCCAGGATTTCAATATCTCGTAATAGACCTCTCATGCAATTAATTTCCTGGCCATGAGGCCCTGAATCCCGGCGATTAATCAAGGGTGTTCCCTCGTATAGGGGATGTAAATGACGTCGTAATCTTTATGGCGCAGCGGGTTTTGGTCCAGACACGAAGTACACAATCGTCTGACGAAGTCAGATTGAGCACACCATGGGCTCTTCGGGGCCCGAATAAATCGTCACTTTGTGACTGGCACACCTACGCACTCAATAGACGAACAACCTGAATAAGAGAATTTTAGTGCGTCCACAAGTCTTGCACGCCCGGTGGGACCGAAACTACCCTTCATCTCTTCGCCGGGATTCAGGGCCTCATGGCCCCCTAATAAACGATGTGTGCATGCTTTGATGAATTGCTGGTGCTGTCCTCGCCAGCCCTATGGGGAGAAAATCCAGACTCGATGCAGCTGCCTTCGCGGCCTCGAGGACACTGCTTCAAAGCATATGCAGCTTCCAGGAATCATGGGGGTTGTTATAAAAAAAGGGGGGAGAAGAGAAAGAGAAGAGAAGGAGGGGAAATCAAGCCCCCCCCCCCCCCCCCCCCGTTTCCCTCAAGAAGAAAGAGAAGAAAAGAAGAAAAGAAGGAAAGAAGAAGGGAAGAAAAGAAGAAAAAAAAAGAAAAGAAAGAAGCAAAAAAAAGAAGAGAAAGAATTGGGAAGAGAGGGTTGTACGGCCATGTCCGTCGAGACCCGTGCTGAATAAAGATTACCACTGTGGGATGGATGCGGTGGAACGAGCCACTCATCCCCTCCTTGAGGGGGTGAGCGCTCTCCTGCACCTCCACCCTGGTCAATCATACAAAAGTGGGGGAAATAAAGAAGAAAGGAAGAAAAGTTGGCCAGCATCGCCGATTGAAAGAGCAAGAAGAAACCCGGCATCCCGCCCGACTCTAGGAGGTCCCGAGTCCGCGGTGCAATGACCCCGCTTGTTCCTCCTTCTTGCTGCCTCCATCCGACACAAAACGGCCCCTGAGTGGTTGTTAAAAGACCCAACGAGCCACAATTGTAGCTTGGTGAATGGTTGCTCGCTGTGGGGAATGCTTTATAGCAATGAGTCCAAGCACGGCCACCACTCCCAAAGAGAGCATGCACATACCCCGCCATGGGGGATGAGAAGAAGATATACCCTACTACGGGGGCATAGGAGGAAAAAAAAAGAAATACACCCCATTCCCAGGGGCACATGAAGAGAATCTGCCCCGACTGAGGGGCACACAAAGCAAAAGCTACGCCCTGGCTTCGGGGCATTGGAAGAAGAATCCGCCCCGACCTGGGGACGTAAGAAGAAATAGAGCTGCACCCCGGCTTAGGGGCATTTGAAGGGGAAATACACCCCGATATGGGGGCACCTGAAGCAAAAGACATACCCCGCCATGGGGGCATAAGAAGAAAAGAATTCACCCTGGCCTGGGGACACACAAAAAGAGAAACTCACCCTGGCTTAGGGGTATGTGAAGAAGGAACGTACCCCGACTTGGGGGCATAAGAAACAAAAGCACACCCCATGCTAGGGGCATATGGAGAGGAATGCACCTCACCCTGAGAGGCGCGAAAAGTATAAGAACACACCCTGGCTTAGGGGCATTTGAAGAAGAAACATACCCCGCCAGGGGGCATAGAAGTGATGAAGAATACGCCTCGGCTTAAGGGCATTTGAAGAAGTCACATCCAGCCTCGGGAGCATGAGAAGCAGCAAGAATACAGCCCAGCCTAGGGGTATTGGAAGAAGAAATTTACCCCGCCTGGAGGCATAGAAGCCGTAAAGAACACGCCTCGGCTCAGGGGCATTTGAGAATCCTCCCCGACTCGAGGGTACATGAAGCAACAAAGAATACACCTCGCCTTAGGGGAGTCTGAAGAAAAAGCATACACCCCACTTTGGGCGCACAAGAAGCAAACATTCCCCAGTGTGTCGGGGCAGAATAAGAAGAATTCCCCCCTCGGGGGCATATAAAAAAAAGAAAAGTAAACATACACCTGGTGCCCGGCGCACATGAAGAGAAAGGCACCTCCCTTTGGGGGCACAACAAGCAACAAAGATACACCCCGACTGAGGGGCACAGGAAGAGGAATTCACCCCTGCGCCAGGGACATATGAGACAAAACTATACCCCGATTTAGGGGCATTTGAAGTAAAGACTTCACCCCGCCTCAAGGGGGGGAGGCATAAGAAGCGAAAGATATACCCCACCCCGGGGGCACAAGAAGAAAACACACCCCACCTTGGGGGCGTAAGAAGCCAAGAGATATGCCCCGCCACGGGGCAGTAGAGGTAAAATGCATTCCCCCCGGGGGCACATGAAGCAACATACCCCTCGCCTCGGCAGCATATGAGGCCAAGAGGTTACATCCCGACTTGGGAGCATAAGAAACAAAAGATATACTCCACGTCGGGGGCATATGAAGTCAGGAATCACACCCCCATCTTAGGGGTATTTGAAGAAGAAGCATACCTCGCCTCGAGGGCCTAGAAGCTATAAAGAGCACGCCACGACTCAGGGGCATATGAAGAGAAGTCCACCCCGGCCTAGGGGTATTTGAAGAAGAAACATACCCCGCCAGGGGCATAGAAGCCATAAAGTACACGCCCCTGCTTAGGGGTATTTGAAGAAGATACATCCCGCCTCGGGAGCATAAGCAAGAGAAGAATGCATCCCGTCTTAGGGATATTTGAAGAAGAAATATACCCCGCCAGGGGGCATAGAAGCCATAAAGAATATGCGCCGGCTCAGGGGCATTTGAAGAAGAAACATACCCCGCATGGGGGACGCAGAATCAAAGAGACAGAGTACACCTCCACCCGGGGGCACCAAAACAAAGAGGCATACATCCCGACCTGGGAGCACATGAAGAAAGAATATACCCCGACCTAGGGGCGTCAGACGAAGAAACATACGCCCCGATCCAGGGACATGAGAAGCAAGAGAATATGCCCTGCGAAAAGGGTATAAGAAACATGAAGAATGTACCCCAGCCTAGGGGCACAGAAAGAGACACACTCCGCCCTTGGCGCATAAGAAGCAGAAGCACCTACCCTAGCCCGGGGGCACAAAAACACACTCCGCCCTTGGCGCATAAGAAACAGAAACACCTACCCCAGCCTGGGGGCACAAAAATACACTTCACCCTTGGCGCATAAGAAGCAGAAGTATCTACCCTGACCCGGGGCACAGAAACAAAGAGACATACATCCCGATCTGGGAGCATAAGAAGAAAGATATACTCCGCCCAAGCAGCATTTGAAGAAACAACATACCCTGCTTCGGGGGCACAGAAGCCGTAAAGAGATACACCCCCGCCTCAGGGGGGCGTAAGAAGCAAAAGATACACCCCCGTCCCAGGGACATTTGAACAGAGCTACGCCCCGTGCCAGGGGCATACGAAGAAGAAACATACCCCGCCTGGGGGCATAGAAGCCATGAAGAGTATACCCCGGCCTGGGGGCATTTGAAGAGAGCTACGCCCCATACTAGGGGTATTTGAAGAAGAAACATACCCCACTTGGGGGCATTGAAGCAAAGAAGAGTATACCCCACCATGGGGGCATTTGAAGAGAGCTACACCCCGCCTCGGGGGCATTAAAAAAAAAACACACACCCTGGTCTGGGAACATAGAAGCCAAAAAAAATACACCCCGTCTGGGGGCACAAAAGCGAAGAGGTAAAACACATCCCCTCAGGGGGGATGCATACCAAATAAAGCTACACCCCAACCTGGGGGCACATTAAGAGAAATACACTCTAGCGTGGAAGCATTAATGAGAAAAGAAGGGCATAATAAAGAAAAGGACACGCACGAGGCAGACGTGGTCTTCGAGCCCGCCTCATCACACAAAAGAAAAGAAGAAAAGGAACAAAAGACACATGCGGCAGACGTGGTCCTCGAGCCCGCCTCATTACACAAAAGAAGAGAATAAAAGGAAAAGAAGACACATGAGGCAGACGTGGTCTTCGAGCCCGCCTCATCACGCAAAAGAAGAGAAGAAAAGGAAGAAGAGACACATGAGGCAGACGTGGTCCCTGAACCCGTCTCTTCACATAAAAGAAGAAGAGCAGAACCAAAAGAAGACACATGAGGCAGACGTGGTCTTCGAGCCCGCCTCATCACACAAAAGAAGAGAAGGAAAGAAAGAATGCACATGAGGCGAACACGGTCTCTGCACCCGCCTCTCTACAAAAGAAGAAAAAAAAGAGAAAGAGTCACGAGGCGAACAAGGTCTCTGCACCTGCCTCTCTACAAAAGAAGAAGAGAAGAAAAAAAAGAGAGTCACGAGGCAGACACGGTCTTTGCACCTGCCTCTCCATAAAAGAAGAAGAGAAGAAGAGAAAGAATAATCACGGGGCGAACACGGTCTCTGCACCCGCCTCTCCATAAAAGAAGAAGAGAAGAAGAGAAAGAACAATCACGGGGTGAACATAGTCCTTGCACCTACCTGATGTGACACCACCTTGGGGTGATGACCACAAGACAATATGACCCTTGGACCTAAGATTGCAAGCAAGCAAATTGGCGATGATACTACTCGAGCGGCTCACTCGCTTGGTGCACACTTGTGCCCGTGGGCAACTAAGCGATAATGGAGAGGGTCCGGGGTGGGACAATGATGCTCCGGTGCTTGGCAAGCTTGGGAAGAACCCCAATTGGGCCAGGGATGCCCACTCACGGGCGGCCGTCACACCATGGGTGTGGGTTGAAATAGCTCGCTCACAACTCGCCCGCGATGGATACTCACGTGATCGGTAATTTGGGCCGGGCCCTCGCTCTCCGTCCGACGCAGCAAAGCAAGAATACTAAGCTAAGCAAGTGATATTAACCAGCAAGGAAAGGGGGACCGAGGCTCACCTAGCCGGCGTGAAGACGCCGACTCCGGCCGGAGACGGGGGCGAGCGGGGAGGCGAGGGTATGCACCCGCACGCCGCGTCGGTGTCGCTTCAACCTGAAATGGAAAGATTACACCACTACGCCTCTCGCAGGAGGGGTGATCTTGGGGTGGGGATTAATCTTATTACATCTAATACTACCTCCACGCAGGGATGGGCCCTCAGCCGGCCAAGCGGGGTGGGGACTTATGCAAAGGAAACCCGATTTGCCGATCCCCGCTGGTTCTGCCAACCTTCAGAATTGCTGGACAGGGGGGCGGTGATGACGCTGCCACAAATTCCACAGAGCTCAGATCTTGATGAAACCTACGCCAAAAGTTTTCCAACTGACTGAGGGTGATTTCTTATTTTTTGGGAAGGCTCTGAAGCTCGGGGCTGATCGGGCCGGCAACTGGAACCTGGCAGCAACTTTCTGTCTCTGACAGGTGCAGGGTTGGTGCAGTCGGTTGCAGAAGATACTACGGATGCTCCCAAACTCCGATTGGGACGAGACTGGTGATGACGCAATCGTGGTCGGAGTAGCTTTGAGCAGAAGTTGACGGGGCCACAATCCGATGTCGGAGAGGAGAATGGTGGCCGGAGAAGTGAAGATAGGTTGAACCTGGAACTACAGGGGGCAGACTGCACACTCCGATAAAACAATTTAGAACAAATAGCTCGCGCAGGCGATTGCTGTTGTTGTTTCTGCTACTGTTGGAGGACTTGACGAAGAAGAATTTTGTAGAAGGAAGCGTGCTCGAATTCCTCCAAGGTTGACCGCAGAACAGCTTCCAAGATCGCTCTGGTCTTCAGTCTAGGGCAGATTGCGTAGTCGTTGAAGATGACGTTCCTCCGGACAGCTCTGAACTCGGATGCAGGCAAGAGTACCACCGTTGGAAAGAAGACTTGGAGACGATTCCAGCAATGTAGGATATGCCACCTGGAGCCTTCTGGGGAAGTCGTGGATGCTGCTGCAAATCACTGCTTGTCTGAAACTTGCAACAGGGACAGAATAGGTGGAGAAGAGGGTATGGGGAAGGGCATGAACAAGGGGTTATTTGGTGGATGGGGAAGGGGGGGTGCGACCTTGGGTGGTTAGGGAGGTGGGGAGATGAAAGGGCACACCCCAAGGGAGAGGGAAATTCGAAATTTGGCCTAGGGAAGGGCTCTTTCAGTCTTGGGGAGAGGGAGGGTTGCTTGGGAGAGTGGAAAGGTGTTTCCACCTAGGGGTTGGAGGGGGAATTGAATGAGTGCATGGGGAAGGGGAAGGGGCCTTAATGAGGGGTGAATGGGGAGGAGAGAGAATGAATTTTGAAATTGGGGTGGGGAGGAGAGAGAGAGGGGGCACAACCCACTTAGAGAGAGTGATAGTAAGAGAGAGAGAGAGAGAGAGGGAGATATTGAGAGGAAACTAGAAGGTGTGGAAATTTTCTGGATTCAATATTCAAGCATTTGTTGTTACAAATGAGAGAGGGGTGGGGCTATTTATAGACTCCACACTTTTCCTAAGACCAAATTGACCCTGACAAACTAACTAATGACCAAACAGTCTAAGGGAGGGGCGCCCCTGGGCCTAGCCCAATGAATTGGGCCCATTAACCTATCAAACCAACATAATGACTCAATACTTAGGAAAATGACTCAACAACCTAGGTACATGACTCAAATAAAGGAAAATTACATGATATTGACTCAAAGAAAATGTGAAGATTACATGACTAGACTCAGAAATACATGACTAACATAGTGGCGCTTGCCGACGAACAATCCGAGTCCGGAGAAAATGTGGAGGGGCAAGGGATGCCCTCATCATACCCCCGGGGTGGGGAAAACTCGACCCCATCGAGTATGGGTCCACCAGGAAAGTAGTATATCAAACTGCGGCTCTGGGCGATCCACGATCTCCATACTCAACCCGCGACCATAGTCGGGGAACGGCGCTTCAGCTCGACAAAGTGGCTCGGTCATACCCTCATGCTGGCGATGGGATCTTGCTTACCTAGTATTACCGCTGTGTGCTCACGTCGGGCTCTCAGGCTATTTGTGGTGGCACTCCGAGGGTGTCTCTCACAAGGGTAGGTGTAAGCTCGGGGCACTCACTAGGATCCACTGCGGTGCCCTTAGAGGGTGCTGGATCTGCCACATGAGAAATGGGGAGAATCCCAAAACCCTTTTGAAAGTTCAACCCATAAGCCGGGTTGCCAAAGCCACTCGGAACTTGGCAAGGTCCAAGTCCTCGTGCCCTCAATTTGGAGGTGACCCTAAGGTAGAGCCACTCCAAAGCCATCATCGCCAAGTTATCAACTTGGAACTCCAAGTGGCGCTTAGGAGTTTGTGCTCGCTTCTTGTGAATCCACCGCTTGTTGCTTGATACTTGCTTGAATGCATATGCCATGCACTATGATGCAATGTGAGTTGACAATGTTTGGTATGAAAAGGTGGTCCAGGACAACCACATATAGACCTATCATGCATTGATGTTATGAAGATTTTGAAGGATTTGGGAGGACCGGGGCATCCATAGGTGTCCCTCTTACAAGTGAGTGTGATGAATGTTGGAGGACCCGGACACCCATGTAGGCTCCTAGCATACATAAGCCCAATGGTGAATTGGGGAGGACCGTTACACCCAAATAGGGACCACTCATGCTTCCTACTTGACATGTGGGTGATGTGAATGAATGGATCCGTCTTTCTAATCATGCCAAGTGGTGTGTGGTGCCAAGACTTATGCACTCCTATCCTAGAGATGACTTCTATGTGCATGGGTATGGGGTGGCCCTTGAGCTTCCACTCGTATGGATCAAAGGGATCTAAGAAGGGGAAAATCATGGAGTGGGGCAACTCATCAATCCCAAGGTGTATATTGCCGAAGGTCAAGGCTCCCATGGTGTAACCCGAGTCTAGGAAGGGAGGGGTTTGGTTCATCATGGGTGGTAAGGGTAGGGTAAGGTGGGTGGTGAATAAGGTAAGTGGGTCACATGGAGATCTAGGTTCCCATAGGAAAGGGCCGAAGGGATCATGGTAAGGGTCACCTCGATAGGGGTACTCCATGTCCTCAAGATCCTCGAATGGTGAGTCATCCTCCTCAATAAGTGGGCCAAGGTTGCTAATGGGTTGGCCGATCAAAGCACTTGGGATCTCAATGGTTGGGGAGTGGACTAGGATAGGTTCTTCCTCCATGGGAAGAAGGAGGATGATCTCACTAGTAACTTGGCCATTAGTGTAGATGGAAGTGATGGAGCCAATGGTTGGATATGCTAGGCTAATGGTGTTAGTCATGGACGGCCTCATGGCTAGCATATTGGTCAAGTGAATTTGCCAATGTAGGTAGTTCACTAAGTTTCCTAAATCTTCCACACAATAGGAAGTTTGATAAGTGACATGTGGCTGAATGGGAATGATTTGGGATTGATATCCCATGGGTAGGTGGCATGGTTGTGAACTAGGAATGGTGAGACCTTTCTTGAGCCATTGGAGTATGGACTTATCTATGGTGAGGTTGGGTGTCTCTAGAGGAGCTAGGCTAGAGGTGTGTGAGTTGTTTGGCCTTTGGATTTCCTCTATGTTGGGAGGTGGATTCGGATGGGCATCCTTCTCCACTTGGGTAGGTGTGTGGGTAGCAACTTCTATTGCTAATGGAGTAGGGGGATCTATGGTGGGTGGTTTGGTGATAGCTAGCGTATGACACACCCGGGGTGGTGAACAAGCATGGGCTTGGGTTGGGATAGGAAGGGGAAGTAGAGGAGGCCTAGGTTGGGGAAAGATTGGTGTAGGAAGTGGGAGGTGGGTTGGGTGAGGGGTTTTGGGTTGATTTGTTTTGGGAGATGTGTCCCTTTTTGGGGACGATGGTGGGTTTGTGGTGGTGGTCAAGGGGGCTTGTGGGGTACGGGTTTGGTGAGGGGTTTTGGGTTTGGGGGTGGTGGCCATTATGGGCCTAGGTGGAGGGGTGGACGCGGTGTCCACTTGGTTTTTAATGATGAGGGTTGGATAAGTGGTGGTCACCATGGAGGGAATTGGGTCGGTTAGGGGTCTCTTGTCCTTGGGATCGTTTGGCGTGGAAGTGGGGGCTAAAGGGGCTTGACTAGTGTAGGTTAGGGAAGGGGGGTTTGGTTGGGGTGTGGGGGCCCTCATGGGGTTAGGTGGGGAGGTGGAGGCCTTGGACACTTGGGTTCTAGTGGTAAGGGTTTGGACGGGTGGGGTTGGAGGAGTGGGAGTGCTCCTCGAGTTTTGGTAACCCGGGTAGGAGGGAGGAGGTCGGGGAGTGTAGACTTTCCTAAGTTCGGCTCTCATGTTCTCCCATGTGTTAATAGGCTCTAGCCTCATAACCCTCCTAAATTGTTCAATGAACTTCCACCTATCCTCGGCATGGTACACAAGTCGACTCTTGGCAAGGTAGATTTTCATGGGTTCAGTCATTGGATTCCTTTTAAAGTATTTGTCCATGTTTTCCTCCCACTCTAAATATGCACTAGGGTGGTATCCGTTAAAGATAAGGTCCTCAAATAAGACTTTGTCCAAAGGGGTGTCAATCGGACCTTTGCGGATGGCCGAGTGAGATAGATGTGACTTACATGAAGTAGCCATGCTAGTGGACAAAAGAGATGCAACCGAAGACTCTAAATGCATATGAGCGTCCTAGGACCAACTTGATAGAGACAAGTTGTGAACTTGCTCTGATACCACATGATGTGACACCACCTTGGGGTGATGACCACAAGACAATATGACCCTTGGACCTAAGATTGCATGCAAGCAAATTGGCGATGATACTACTCGAGCGGCTCACTCGCTTGGTGCACACTTGTGCCCGTGGGTAACTAAGCGATAATGGAGAGGGTCCGGGGTGGGACAATGATGCTCCGGTGCTTGGCAAGCTTGGGAAGAACCCCAATTGGGCCAGGGATGCCCACTCACGGGCGGCCGTCACACCATGGGTGTGGGTTGAAATAGCTCGCTCACAACTCGCCCGCGATGGATACTCACGTGATCGGTAATTTGGGCCGGGCCCTCGCTCTCCGTCCGACGCAGCAAAGCAAGAATACTAAGCTAAGCAAGTGATATTAACCAGCAAGGAAAGGGGGACCGAGGCTCACCTAGCCGGCGTGAAGACGCCGACTCCGGCCGGAGACGGGGGCGAGCGGGGAGGCGAGGGTATGCACCCGCACGCCGCGTCGGTGTCGCTTCAACCTGAAATGGAAAGATTACACCACTACGCCTCTCGCAGGAGGGGTGATCTTGGGGTGGGGATTAATCTTATTACATCCAATACTACCTCCACGCAGGGAGGGGCCTTCAGCCGGCCAAGCGGGGTGGGGACTTATGCAAAGGAAACCCGATTTGCCGATCCCCGCCGGTTCTGCCAACCTTCAGAATTGCTGGACAGGGGGGCGGTGATGACGCTGCCACAAATTCCACAGAGCTCAGATCTTGATGAAACCTGCGCCAAAAGTTTCCCAACTGACTGAGGGTGATGTCTGATTTTTTGGGAAGGCTCTGAAGCTCAGAGCTGATCGGGCCGGCAACGGGAACCTGGCAGTAACTTTCTGTCTCTGACAGGTGCAGGGTTGGTGCAGTCGGTTACAGAAGATACTATGGATGCTCCCGAACTCCGATTGGGATGAGACTGGCGATGACGCGATCGTGGTCGGAGTAGCTTTGAGCAGAAGTTGACGGGGCCACAATCGGATGTCAGAGAGGAGAATGCTGGCCGGGGAAGTGAAGACAGGTCTAACCTGGAACTGCAGGGGGCAGACTGCACACTTCGACGAAACAATTCAGAACAAATAGCTCGGGCAGGCGATTGCTGTCGTTGTTTCTGCTACTATTGGAGGACTTGACGAAGAAGAATTTTGTAGAAGGAAGCGTGCTCGAATTCCTCCAAGGTTGACCGCAGAACAGCTTCCAAGATCGCTCTGGTCTTCAGTCTAGGGCAGATTGCGTAGTCGTTGAAGATGACGTTCCTCCGGACAGCTCTGAACTCGGATGTAGGCAAGAGTACCACCGTTGGAAAGAAGACTTGGATACAATTCCAGCAATGTAGGATATGCCACCTGGAGCCTTCTGGGGAAGTCGTGGCTACTGCTGCAAATCACTGCTTGTCTGAAACCTGCAACAGGGACAGAATAGGTGGAGAAGAGGGTATGGGGAAGGGCATGAACAAGGGGTTATTTGGTGGATGGGGAAGGGGGGGGTGCGACCTTGGGTGGTTAGAGAGGTGGGGAGATGAAAGGGCACAGCCCAAGGGAGAGGGAAATTCAAAATTTGGCCTAGGGAAGGGCTCTTTCAGTCTTGGGGAGAGGGAGGGTTGCTTGGGAGAGTGGAAAGGTGCCTAGGAGAAGGGGTTTCCACCTAGGGGTTGGATGGGGAATTGAATGAGTGCATGGGGAAGGGGAAGGGGCCTTAATGAGGGGTGAATGGGGAGGAGAGAGAATGAATTTCAAAATTGGGGTGGGGAGGAGAGAGAGAGGGGGCACAACCCACTTAGAGAGAGTGATAGTAAGAGAGAGAGAGAGAGAGAGAGAGAGAGAGAGAGAGAGAGAGAGGGAGATATTGAGAGGGAACTAGAAGGTGTGGAAATTTTCTGGATTCAATATTCAAGCATTAGTTGTTACAAATGAGAGAGGGGTGGGGCTATTTATAGACTCCACACTTTTCCTAAGACCAAATTGACCCTGACAAACTAACTAATGACCAAACAGTCTAAGGGAGGGGCGCCCCTGGGCCTAGCCCAATGAATTAGGCCCATTAACCTATCAAACCAACATAATGACTCAATACTTAAGAAAATGACTCAACAACCTAGGTACATGACTCAAATAAAGGGAAAATTACATGATATTGACTCAAAGAAAATGTGAAGATTACATGACTAGACTCAGAAATACATGACTAACATAGTGGCGCTTGCCGATGAACAATCCGAGTCCGGAGAAAATGTGGAGGGGCAAGGGATGCCCTCATCACTACCTCTCCATAAAATAAGAAGAGAAGAAGAGAAAGAACAATCATGAGGCGAACATGGTCTCTGCACCTGCCTCTCTACAAAAGAAGAAGAGAAGAAAAAAAAAGAGTCACGAGGCAGACGCGGTCTTTGTACCTGCCTCTCCATAAAAGAAGAAGAGAAGAAGAGAAAGAACAATCATGGGGCGAACACGGTCTCTACACCCGCCTCTCCATAAAAGAAGAAGAGAAGAAGAGAAAGAACAATCACGGGGCGAACATGGTCCTTGCACCTGCCTCTCCATAAAAGAAGAAGAGAAGAAGAGAAAGAACAATCACGGGGCGAACATGGTCTCTGCACCTGCCTCTCAACAAAAGAAGAAGAGAAGAAAAAAAGTGAGTCACGAGGCAGACCCAATCTTTGCACCTGCCTCTCCATAAAAGAAGAAGAGAAGAAGAGAAAGAACAATCACGGGGCGAACATGGTCTCTGCACCTGTAATGTCCCGAGTTTTTTGAATCCTTCTTTTTGGGTCCCGGATCTGGTTTCACAGAGCGTCTGGCTCTGTTGTGTCCGAAATTCCATTTTGGACATCTTTCGTGTTCGGATCGGTGCGATCCGGAGTTGTTTCGGTAGCCCGGAAGCGTTCCGCGACTTTTCCGCGTGTGTTTTCCGATTCCCGGTGTGTGTTTCGGTAATTCCTTCGGAACCTCGTTGCGGGTGAACCGGGTCGTTCACCAGGGCGCGAGTGGTACCGTTGCGATAGGTGTGTTCCAAGGATCACGGATACTTTATTTTCTATTTTTTGGTATTTTTTGGAATTTCTGGATTTTCCTATATTAATCTCATTTTTCTCTCTCTCCCCTGTCATTTCTCTCTTCTCTCCCTCTCTCTTCTCACGCTCTCTCCTCTCTCCCTCTCTCTCCGGCGGCCGACTGGGTGGAGCGTGGGCGAGGTGGGGATGGCGCGGGAGAGGCACGGGCGAGGATGGATGAGGATCGAGGAAGTGGAGGCGTGGTGAAGCTCGGCCGTGGGTTCGTGGAACGGCGAGGCTTCAACGGCGTTTTCTTCTTGGATCGGCATCCACGGCGCGTCGTTTCTTCGGTGGAGGTAGGGAGATGGACCCTCGACTCGCGTACTTCTTTTCCCGCGAGTTTTGTAGGCCGTGGTGAGCCGAGCGGGCTAAACGCCGATTTGGGGAAAATGCATGTTTTTGGGGCGTGAGTCGGATCTCTCGTTTTACCGTGTTTCTGGGTGATCCAGGGGTTTAGATGCATGCCTATGGGCTTGGGGATGGTTTCCCCATTTGTTTCCTCTTCACCCGGGGGTGGACGGGGCGTGGAATTGTTTTTCCCACGGTTTTCACCATTTTCGTGCGCGGACTGAGAACGCGCTAGCCTTGGGTAGCGCATTCTTGAAGGTCGAGCTGCCCCGATAGAGCACGTTCATCGGGGAAGATGAACAGTTTGGCGATTCCTGTCACGCTATAGGGCCCCAGCGTGTTCTGGGTTGTCGCGCTATAGGATCATAGCACGACCTGGTCTGGTCGCGCTATGGACCTATAGTGCGTTCATGTTGAACGCGCTATGGTCCTGTAGCGCGTTCTGTTTGAACGCGCTATGGACCTATAGCGCGTTCTTGGAGGTGACCAACCGGGCTGCCAGGGGCGGGCGGTCCGCAGCTGATCGTGCTCCCCTCGGGCCGTGTGTGTCCTGGACACCCCGTGGAGTTCCGTGACCGTGTCTTTGGGTGTCCAGAGGTTCCGTTCATCTTGATTAGCGTGTCCGTGAGTTTAAGGGTCCGGGTGACCTTCTAGCACTCCGATTTTGTTGTGTTGGTCTCCGGCCGACGGGGTGGAGCGTGGGTGAGGTGGGGACGGCGCGGGCGAGGCACTGGCGAGGATGGAT
Organism: Amorphophallus konjac; assembly: GCA_022559845.1. NCBI lineage: Eukaryota > Viridiplantae > Streptophyta > Magnoliopsida > Alismatales > Araceae > Amorphophallus > Amorphophallus konjac. The sequence continues at coordinate 146,048,110 of CM040117.1, read as the reverse complement.
GAGGATCGAGACAATGGAGGCGTGGTGAAGCTCGACCGTGGGTTCGTGGAACGGTGAGGCTTCAACGGCATTTTCTTCATGGATCGGCATCCACGGTGCGTCGTTTCTTCGGTGGCGGTAGGGAGATGGACCCTCGACTCGCGTAATTCTTTTCCCGCGAGTTTTGTAGGCCGTGGTGAGCCGAGCGGTCTAAATGGGGCGATTTGGGGAAAATGCATGTTTTTGGGGCGTGAGCCGGATCTCTCATTTTACCGTGTTTCTGGGCGATCCAGGGGTTTAGATGCATGCCTAGGGGCTTCGGGATGGTTTCCTCTTTTGTTTCCCCTTCACCTGGGGGTGGACAGGGCGTGGAATGGTTTTTCCAATGGTTTCCACCATTTTCGGGCGTGGACTGAGAACGCGCTAGCCTTGGGTAGCGTGTTCTTGAAGGTCGCGCTGCCCCGATAGAGCGCATTCATCAGGGAAGATGAACAGTTTGGCGGTTCCTGTAGCGCTATAGGGCCCCAGCACGTTCAGGGTTGTCATGCTATAGGATCATAGTGCGACCTGGTTTGGTCGCGCTATGGACCTATAGTGCGTTCATGTTGAACGCGCTATGGTCCTGTAGTGCGTTCTGTTTGAACGCGCTATGGACCTATAGCGCGTTCTTGGAGGTGACCAGCCGTGCTGCCCGGGGCGGGCGGTCCGAGGCTGATCGTGCTCCCCTCGGGCCATGTGTGTCCCGGACACCCCGTGGAGTTCGTGACCGTGTCTTTGGGTGTCCTCAGGTTCCATTCATCTCGATTAGCGTGTCCGTGAGTTTAAGGGTCCGGGTGACATTCTAGCGCTCCGATTGTGTTGTGTTGGTCTCCGGTCGACCCAGTTGCGACCCAGTGGTCGACCTTTGACCTCATGAGTGTCTCGGACACCACGTGGGTTTCATTACAATGTTTTGGGGTGTTTGGAGGTACCGTATTACCTCGTTAAGTGTGCCCATGGGCTTGGTGGGTCCTGGTGACCCCGTGTGTTCTGGGGTTCCGTGTTCTTGCTAGATCTAGTGACCGTGTATCAGTGTGTGTACGGTTGGGTTTCCCCACTGGTCATTGCTTCTCTGGAAGGTGGCTTCTGGGTGGGCCAATCGTGTGGCCTTGGACGGTGAGTCCAGTCTCCCAGCATGGGGCTGGAGGTTTCTAAGTTCCCTCCTGGAGGGATGGGTCTCGGCAGTTGTGAACTATCCCGTGAGTTATTGCATTGTGATTTTGGACCTAGGGATTAGGCCAGATTGACGGCTCGGTGCTGTCGTGTGCAACGGTCTTGACCCCGAGTCTTGTGACTCAAAGGCCGTTGGGTTTTGTAGGTCTAGTGGACCATCTAGAGTCTGGTGGCGTCGTGCCACCTGTTACTCCGTGTTACTCGCAATGAGTGTGCGTGTGTGGTTTTCAGTGTCCACGTTCTGTGACACATCCACTAGTCGTAGCCTTCTTACGGCACGCGTGTTCTGACCCACCTGGGAGTGGTGGAGCGACTGACCCGAGGGAGACAGTGAGTAGGCTGGTTACCGTAGGGCCCCCACGTACAGCTAAGTCCGGGCTTAGGGAAATTACCAGCTAGAGGACAGGCCTATGGCGTATGGTCTGAGTGTGCACACGAGGTTGGGGGCGTCGGACGGCACCGGCAGGCACGACCCCAACTAGTCCGTGTTCTGTGGTACTGGTTGCTGAGTGTGTCTGAGTCTCCGCCTGGGGCGTTGTAGCTAGACACTTGTGACGCGGTGTAAGATGTCAGGGGACGCATCCGGTCGTTCTTCTAGTAGGTGGTGCTCCTGTCACGTGACGTGTGTCATCGAGTATCAGGTTTTATTTCCGTCTGCGAGACGGGACTTCGTGAGTGGTTTCGGGAGTGTTCCCGGAGTCGAGGTCTGGGGTTTTCGGTGGGCGTCACCGAGGGCCTTTTTCCCAGACAACGTTGTATTCACGACGGTAAGGTCGTGAGTGTGTTCCCTGACCGTGTGGTTTTGGCTTGGGCCCTTTTTGTGAGGGCAGGCCTCCACTTCGGAGGTATCGTGGCGTTCTCCTTGTAGCGTGGCTAGGGCGGTTCGCGTTTGGTGGTCCCCGATCGTGGAATCGGGTGATCAGGTGCGTGGCTTGGTTGTCCCCCGACGGGAGACTGGGTCATGTTTTCTGGTACAGTAGGAGTAGCTGTAGAGCCGAGGTTTTGCCGGCCACCGTAGTTACTTTCCTGCTTTCGTAGTTACTTTTTTCCGTGCCGCCGTTGTTTCTCAGTTGGGGTTCCGCGGGATCCCTACTAGGCCAGTGACAGGAGGCTCACCCCTGCGTTTCAGGTGCGACGGTTCTGCCTCGAGGTTTGAGGGTGTTGTGCGGAGGTTCTTGGTTGGCAGCTTGTCGGGCCGAGTGTTCACTTGGCATGTGGTACATTTTACTTCTTTAGACTGTACTTTCTGTTGGACTGGACTCTGTTGTAGTTGTTGATTTATTTCTGTTAATTGTTGAATTATCATGCCTTATTTCCTATTTCTTTGTACCTCCACACTCCTTTTTAGCCCTTCCGAGCCCTCCCGGCTCGTGGGCGATTGTTCGAGTCTCGGGTTATCGGGCCTTCCCGGTAATCGATTCTCGGGTCGTTACAGTTGGTATCAGAGCGTGGTTGTGGACGTACATAGAAATTCGAGATATTGCAGTGATCAGAGTCCGAAGGCTCCAATACAGTCGGCAGCTGGGATAGGGTTTCGTGCATGTTTTCCGCTTTGTTTCTCGCTTGAGAGCTTGAGTGCGCTGTGTGGCGCGGTGGAGGTGGTTGCTGTTCGCGGCTTTCGTGCCGGGGTGGGGTCGGCGGATCGAGGTCGAGAGCTATCTCCTTTGGGTGGTGGCCCTGGTTGTGTTGCGTTGGGCAGAGGTTGCCGGTGGGTGCGTTGCTGCGGTGCTGCATTTGAGGTGTTTTCAGCGAGGTCAGGTGACTGGTGAGGATTGTTCGTCGTTAAGTGGCTGTGAGCGTGCTCTGAGGGAGTTGTCATAGAGTTGGCCACTCCAGCATGAGGTTTACCCAGCCCCTACAATGTTGAGGTTGTGTTTTGAGGTGATGGAGCGGGTGCTCTGGTCGAGAATTGTGCTCGAGTGAGCGGAAGGTTTTCTGTTGAGCTGCTGATTTGTCGAGCCCGATGTCCTTGTCATGCTCTGTGGCGTCAGAAGTGACGTGTCGGTCCCGATTATTTTTGCAGATTTTGAGGCAGGATTGGGCTGTGGTGTCCCAGTAAGTCTTGCTCCTGCGCTCTTATGTGCGAATGGGTTGTGTTCGCCCATGATTTGGCTCGAGATGTGAAGGTTCCGTGGCGAGTTCGGGGCTCGAGAATGAGTATTAACGATTGTCGATTATGGCTCGTGTTGTGGCTCTTGGCATGGCGTGTTGCGAATCGAGGAATTGCAGTGGTGGTGCATCGAGAGATGTTGTGATCGTGGTCCGATAGGACACTTGGTAAGTGTTGTCGGAGGAGCTGACCTGACGGAAGTGATGATTTTCTTGGTGCTGGAAGGTACTATTCCCAGCATGCGCAAGGCTCGAGGTCAGGTCGAGTGTGGAGTTTTCCTTCCGTTGGTCGGAGGTGTGATTGGTTTCTCATTTGGTTGGAGAGATTGCATTTGGTTAAGGATCGTCGTCTTGCACTGTGTGTCCGGATTGGTTGGCCTTCGTATGCCATGAAATATGTGCGAGACGCGTCCCGCGTTTTGGCAAGGTGGTTGCCTGTGAGAAGCGTTGCCCGTTCCTTGATGTGTAAGGGTGTTGGAGCTGTTCCGGAAGGATGAGTGCCAGCTGGGCGGTGTTTTTGAGATTTGCGGTTGGTGTTGCGGTTCCCGATGTGCGGAGGATCAGAGTCTGCGGGGTTGCAGGTGGTTGTCGAGATGGTGGATCTCGAGTTGGCATTGTGGTGGCTGTGCGTGTGGATCAGAGTGCGTGGATCGTAGCGTTGGTTGCTGCGGGTGGATTTCTAAGAAGTGTAGAGCAGCGGAGGATTGGTTCATTGATATGCGTTGTCTCCGGCGGCGTGAGACATGTGGCCATGCCGTTGCTTGAGATATTGTGGTTCATGGCATTGGCAGGTGTCCATTTGAATTGATCGAAGGATTTGATGATACCAGATGGAAGAGCGACGCCTCTGGGCGGAGGCCTTTCGTGGGATTGGCGTCGGAGAGTGGTCTCTGATGAGACGTTGGCGTGGGATATTGATCCTCAGTCTACGGCCAGCAAGGGAGGATTCCCCGTAAGTCTGAGTCGAGTGACGTAAGGACCGAGGAGAGATGGAGTCGTTTGATTTCGCTGTACTCCCCTGAGAGGGTAGAGTTGGCATGATGTTAGGTCTGGATGTGGTGTTGGTCTGTGCGTGAGTCAGCGGATGGCCTGTCATGAGTTGGATCGTGCCTGCTGGGCCGGTGGAGGTTTCTCGTTGATGAATGTTTGGTGACCAGTGGACGGTCTTTCACAGACAAAAGATGCTGGTTGTAGGGGCTCGAGAATGGAGAGAGCCACGTGCCAGCGAGGCCTTTTGGTGGCCGTTTCTAAGGCGTGAGCTGGTGGAAGCTCAGTGACTGGTTGCCCTTGGTGCAGGGTGTGAGATCGATCAGCGGTTGTGAAGCTAGCATTTAGTTGGTCCGCCGAGCGTGAGCATTGACAGGTGGATTGGTTCTCGTGGCAAGGATTGCGTTCCCTCGGTGAGCAAGAGGGTGGCAGCGATGCCGTGAGTGGTTTCCGTTGTGTCTGAGGTGATACCAGACTTGTGCCCTTGTATTATGCCTGCTCTGGTGACCAATGTGTGCGCGGTGTGCGGAGCACAGGCGTCGTTCGTGATTATGGTCTGGTCGTATCCCTCATGATCGTGGTTTTACGAGAATCGAGGTTTTTCTAAGCTGGGGCCCTGACAGCGTTGTCAATTGGTCGAGGCATTCTTCCCCTGTGGCTCGGTGCTAGTCCTGAATTTTGATTACAAAATTTCATTAAGGGGGGAGGGCTGTAATGTCCCGAGTTTTTCGGATCCTTCTTTTTGGGTCCCGGATCTGGTTTCATGGAGCGTCTGGTTCCCTTGTGTCTGAAATTTTGTTTCAGACATCTTTCGTGTTCAGATCGGTGCGATCTGGAGTTGTTTCGGAGGCCCGGAAGCATTCCGCGGTTTTTCCGCGTGTGTTTTCCGATTCCCGGTGTGTGTTTCGGTAATTCCTTCGGAACCTCGTTGCGGGTGAACCGGGTCGTTCACCAGGGCGCGAGTGGTACCGTTGCGATCGGTGCGTTCTGAGGATCGCGAAAATGTGATTTTCTAGTTTTCGATATTTTTCGGAATTTCTGGATTTTCCTATATTAATCTCCTTTTTCTTTCTCTCCCCTCTCATTTCTCTCTTCTCTCCCTCTCTCTTCTCACGCTCTCTCCTCTCTCCCTCTCTCTCCGGCGGCCGACGGGGTAGAGCATGGGCGAGGTGGGGACGGCGCGGGCGAGGCACGGGCGAGGATGGATGTGGATCGAGGCGGTGGAGGCGTAGTGAAGCTCGGCTGTGGGTTCGTGGAACAGCGAGGCTTCAACGGTGTTTTCTTCGTGGATCGGCGTCCACGACGCATCATTTCTTCGGTGGAGGTAGGGAGATGGACACTCGACTCGCGTACTTCTTTTCCTGTGAGTTTTGTAGGCCGTGGTGACCCGAGCGAGCTAAACGAGGCGATTTGGGGAAAATGCATGTTTTTGGGGCGTGAGCCGGATCTCTCGTTTTACCGTGTTTCTGGGCGATCCAGGGGTTTAGATGCATGCCTAGGGGCTTGGGGACAGTTTCCCCGTTTGTTTCCCCTTCACCTGGGGGTGGACGGGGCGTGGAATAGTTTTTGCCACAGTTTTAACCATTTTCGGGCGCGGACTGAGAACGCGCTAGCCTTGGGTAGCGCGTTCTTGAAGGTCGCGCTGCCCCGATAGAGCGCGTTCATTGGGGAAGATGAACAGTTTGGCTGTTCCTGTCGCGCTATAGGGCCCCAGCGCATTCAGGGTTGTCACGCTATAGGATCATAGCGCGACCTGCTCTGGTCGCGCTATGGACCTATAGTGCGTTCATGTTGAACGCGCTATGGTCCTGTAGCGCGTTCTGTTTGAACGCAATATGGACCTACAACACGTTCTTGGAGGTGACCAGTCGGGCTGCCCAGGGCGGGCGGTCCGCAGCTGATCGTGCTCCCCTCAGGCCGTGTGTGTCCCGGACACTCCGTGGAATTCTGTGACCACGTCTTTGGTTGTCCGGAGGTTCCGTTCATCTCGATTAGCGTGTCCGTGAGTTTAAGGGTCCGGGTGACCTTCTAGCGCTCTGATTGTGTTGTGTTGGTCTCCGGTCGATCCGGTTGCGACCCAGTGGTTGACCTTTGGCCTCGTGAGTGTCTCGGACACCCCGTGGATTTCGTTACCATGTTTTGGGGTGTCTGGAGGTACAGTATTACCTTGATAAGCGTGCCCGTGCGCTTGGTGGGTCCTGGTGACCCTAGGTGATCCAGGCTTCCATGTTCTTGCTAGATCGAGTCACCGTGTATCAGTGTGTGTGCGGTGGGGTTTCCCCGCGGGTCATTGCTTCTCTGGAAGGTGGCTTCCGGGTGGGCCAATCGTGTGGCCTTGGATGGTGAGTCTAGTCTCCCAGCCTGGGGCTGGAGGTTTCTTAAGTTCCCTCCTGGAGGGATGGGTCTCGGCAGTTGTGAACTGTCCCGTGAGTTATCGCATTGTGGTTTTGGACCTAGGGATTAGGCCAGATTGATGGCTCAGTGCTGTCGTGTGCAACGGTCTTGACCCCGAGTCTTGTGACTCAAAGGCCGTTGGGTTTTGTAGGTCTAGTGGACCATCTAGAGTCTGGTGGCATCGTGCCACCTGTTACTCCGTGTTACTCGCAATGAGTGCATGCGTGGTTTTCAGTGTCCACGTTCTGTGACACGTCCACTACTCGTAGCCTTCTTACGGCACGCGTGTGCTGACCCACCTGGGAGTGGTGGAGCGACTGACCCGAGGGAGACGATGAGTAGGCTGGTTACCGTAGGGCCCCCACGTACAGTCGAGTCCGGGCTTAGGGGAAATTACCAGCTAGAGGACAGGCCTAGGGCGTATGGTCTGAGTGTGCACACGAGGTTGGGGGCATCGGACGGCGTCGGCAGGCGCGACCCTAACTAGTCCTTGTTATGTGGTACTGGTTGCTGAGTGTGTCTGAGTCTCCGCCTGGGGCGTTGTAGCTAGACACTTGTGACGTAGTGTAAGACGTCAGGGGACGCATCCGGTCGTTCGTCTAGTGGGTGGTGCTCCTGTCATGTGACGTGTGTCGTCGAGTATCGGGTTTTGTTTCCGTCTGCTAGACGGGACTTCGTGAGTGGTTTCGGGAGTGTTCCCGGAGTCGAGGTCTGGGAGTTCCGGTGGGCGTCACCGAGGTCCTTTTTCACAGACAGCGTTGTGTTCACGATGGTAAGGTCGTGACCGTGTTCCTTGACCATGTGGTTTTGGCTTGGGCCCTTTTTGTGAGGGCAGGCCTCTGCTTTGGAGGTATCATGGCATTCTCCTAGTAGCGTGGCTAGGGCGGTTCGCGTCTGGTGGTCCCTGATCGTGGAATCGGGTGGTCGGGTGCGTGACTTGGTTGTCCCCCGACGGGAGACTGGGTCGTGTTTTCTGGTACAGTAGGAGTAGCTGTAGAGCCGAGGTTTTGCCAGCCATCGTAGTTACTTTCCTACTTTCGTAGTTACTTCTTTCCGTGCCGCCGTTGTTTCTCAGTTGGGGTTCCGCGGGATCCCTACTGGGCCAGTGACAGGAGGCTCACCCCTACGTTTCAGGTGCGACGGTTCTGCCTCGAGGTTCGAGGGTGCTGTGCGGTGGTTCTTGGTTGCCAGCTTGTCGGGCCGAGTGTTCACTTGGCATGTGGTACGTTTTACTACTTTTAGAATGTACTTTCTGTTGGACTTGACTCTGTTGTAATTGTTTATTTATTTCTGTTAATTGTTGAATTGTCCTGTCTTATTTCCTATTTCTTTGTACCTCCACACTCCTTTTTATCCCTTCCGAGCCCTCCCGACTCGTGGGCGGCGGTTCGAGTCTCGGGTTATCGGGCCTTCCCGGTAACCGGATTCTCGGGTCGTTACAGCACCTACCTCTCCACAAAAGAAGAAGAGAAGAAAAAAAAAGAGAGTCACGAGGCAGACCCGATCTTTGCACTTGCCTCTCCATAAAAGAAGAAGAAAAGAAGAGAAAGAACAGTCTGTTGTGCCCCTTGTGCTTTGTTGATGATGTGGTGTTTTAATGATAGCAACATAATTGAGTCACCACTTTGTCTTGAATATGTCTGATCTATTCTGTGGGAGATTGCATGAGTGTGCCATGTCTGAATTGTGAAGAATGCATGTGTATGCTTGAGTCATGCTGTGATAAATTGGTTTGTGCTCTGTTCTGTGCATTGCTTCTCTGCTGATAATGTTCACGTTGCAGTTCATCAAGTCTATATATCCATCTCACTGTTCACATGCATCAAGTATGTACAACGTCCGTCTCATGTCATATGTTTTACTTCATTCAGAACTTGGTACACAGTTTAACTGTGAGCATGGCATAGATCATGTCGGCATGTCTGTCTTTCACTAATATGGGTGCGGTGCAATGGCTGCGTTGACGCAGTGGATCAGCTGGGTTGACGCCATGCTGCTTTGTCTACTTTTTCTTGCGCATTAAGTCTTAAAGTCTATACAGGGTAATTCATGCATCACTCTCTTTGCCAAGTGTATACATCGGTCAGCATTGCATCTCGTTCGCGAAGTCCATACATTGGGCCATTCATCAAAGTCCATACATTGCATAATGTTTGTCAAGCCAATACATTGCTTTGTAGTTGCATCGAAGGGAAGTATGCTCATTGGTCTGTTCTTATGAAGTCTGTACATTGGAAGTGTGTACAGTGTTCAGTTGCCTTCTCATAAGGTCCATACATCTAGTTGAACGCAAAGTCCACACATCGCTTCACATCATATGAAGTCTGTACATTGGAAGTATGTACAACGACCTGTTACACGCATCATTCCAGTTGTCTTCGTGTCGTCATTTGTTCCATCGTGTGCTGAACACTACAGCACCTCGTGCTACTTTCTGTGCCACCTCATGTCGCTCCATCTGTGTCACCCCTATGTCTTCGAGTCTTCTGTATTCGTGTTGTTTCTTCCAAGAACCCGTGTCTTTCTTGCTTTGTGATTACACTTCGTGTCAGTTTCTTTTTATGTCTTCGTGTTATCTTTTGTTTTTATGTCTTCGTGTTGTTCTCATCTGACCTCGTGTCGTTCTCTTTGTAGTGTTAGCCTTGTTACTGTATGCACTTTGTGTCGTTTTCTTTTTATCTCGTGCTGTAGACATCTTAAGTACCTCGTGTCGTTTTCTGTATAGTGCACCTTTTGCTGTTCTAATGTTTATACATTCATTTCTAAGTTCAAGTCTACACACTTGTTATCACATCTTAAGTCTATACACTCGTGACTAGCTGTTCAACTCAATACACTCGTTGGCTAAGTCTTCAAAGTCTATACATTCTATCCTTCTGATTAATCTCCTATGACTGTGTGACAGGTACTATTCATGGAGACAATGTAGAGTGGGCACGTGATACGAGGCTGGCATCTGGCACGTGATCCGAGATGCAGAGGAGCCTCCACGTGGACTGAAGCATTTGGGCAGGAATCATGGAGAGCACACGCCGCCCTAATCTGCTGCTGCTATATATATGTGTCTTCTTCCTCTGAAGAAGGTAGCGAGCGTAGAGAGGGACTGAAGTAGAAGCAGCCAGAGAAGAAGAAGAAGTGCAGAAGAGAAAGAAGAGATAGAGAAGGCTGAGAGCTAGATCGAGAGAGCAGAAGAAGAAAAAGAAAGAGATACAGTGAGATACAGAGAGTGAGAAGAAGGAGAAGGCAAGAGCAGTGAGAAGAAGAAGAAGAAAAAAGAGTTCGTGCTGGGAGAAAGAGAGAAGCAGTAGAAGAAGTTCCTACTGGACCGTGGATCAAATCCAGGCCAGCCAACTCCTGCGAGAGCCACATTTGATTTTATTTTTTCAGCTTTCTGTTGCTGGGTTTTATTTTTCCTTTGAACTATTCATTTGTTGTTCCTCCGATTGCCCTGTTGGGGATCGGGTTCCTCCTGTGGACTCAGGAGAAGGGAGATCTTGTGTCTTCGGTTTGCAAGTAGCTGGGTGCTACTTGTGGTTGGTTCCCTCCAGTGTGGAGGAAGAGAGACTTGCGTCTCTGGTTGCCTTTGACATGGTGTCATTTGTTGTTTCCCTCCGGGTTGGAGGAAGGGAGATTTATCTCCGGTTGTGCTTCCCTCTGGGGTTCAGAGGAAGAGAGACTTGGGTCTCTAGGTTCCCCTCCGGTTTGGAGGAAGGGAGGTTTGTTCCTCCAGTTCTGGGCTTGTGGGTAGCAAGTCCAGAGGTTCTCTCCGTGTCTGGAGGAAGAGAGGCCGTGTGTCTCTAGTTTCCAAGTGGCTGGGAGTCACTTGTGGGTTCCCTCCTGGTTTGGAGGAAGGGAGATTCATCTCCGGTTCTGGTCTTGTGGGTTGCAAGGCTAGGTGTTCCCTCCTGGTCTGGAGGAAGAGAGACCGTGTGTCTCTGGTTTCCAAGTGGCTGGGAGTCACTTGGGGTGTCCCTCCGGTTGGGAGGAAGAGGGGAGGTTGTTCCCCTGATCAAGCTGTTTGGCAGCCTTTGTTGCAGACTGAGTCTGCTGTGCTAGTGTTACTAGTGGAAGCCTCACTCTGGTTTGGAGTGAGGGGTGGACGTAGGTCTGTTGACCGAATCACCTAAAATCATCGTGCAGTGGTTTGTTTGATTTCCTGCTTCCGCTAGATGCATGCTAGGACCGTGATTTAATTGATTATCTATATCCTAGATGTTAATTAAGTTTCTTATATGTTCACTTAATTGCTGCGCATTAGATGCTTGCTTAGGATCGTTTGAGGGCTTCTTGAGTTGCTGTCTTGCTTTGATCCTTCTAAGGTTCCTTAGGCTATTTCTGCAACAGTTTTAATTCCGCATTACTGAGCATTAGAGTTTTAATTAGGCCATATTTGTAGAGGGATACATTCACCCCCCCTCTGCATCCGGGCCTTACATTCTAACAATTGGTATCAGAGCGGTGTCTGCATACAAGGTCCAGCGACCTGCAGATTCGATCTAGCTGTCTTAGGTGCTAATTTGTTTTTAGTCCATAATTATTCTTGTTGCCTTGAACTTATTCGCTATTTGTTTTTCAATGGCTTTACCACCCGTCTTTAATGGTTCTGGTTTCAGTCAGTGGTACACTGCTTTGCATGCCTATGTAAATTCTGCTAATCCTGATTTGTGGAAATTAATTTCACAAGGTCCTCACACCTTACCAACGAAAGTGTCCAAATGGACCGACAGACACAGATCAAAGGATGGAGAAAATCAAAAAGTCTTTAACCTATTGAAAGCAGCTACTGACAGAGCCTTATGGTCTTGTCTTCATAATTGCAGCTCAGCAAAGGACATCCTGGATAGGCTGAAGCAATTTCACAGGGTAAACGAGGACAACTGCATGATGGCTAACAGAAGTAATCCAATTGGCAGCAATCAAGGCAGCAGTCAGACTGAAGATGATGATGATGAGGTAAATCTCTTCGAGAATTTTTCTCTAGAAGATTGGGAGAATGCTTATGCTGAATTATTTGAATCTCATGAACTGTTAAGAAAACAGTATAAAAAAATTGAAGAAGGGTACTGGTTTAGATAGTTCAAGTTCTTCTTGTAGAAAGTGTGTTGAATTGAAAAATATTCATGATGCCTGTATGTCTGATTCTCTAATGTTGAAGAAACAAATTTCTTTATTGAAAACTTAGAATCAAGATCATGTGAAAGAAATCTCTGAACTTGAAAAGAAGCTTAGTCTAGCTAGTCATGATTCTGTTCAGAGCAAGGATTTGCTGAAAGAAATTGAATGTGTTAAGTCTGAACTAAACAAGCTGAAATCTAAAAATGACTCTCTTAAAGAGTTCTCCAATAAAAATGATGAAAAATCAGAGAAAGTTAGACAGGAGAACAAATTGTTGATCGAAAAGCTTAATGTCATAAAATCTGTAAACATAGAATTATAGAAAGATTCTGAAAAACAACAGGAAATGTTTCATGAATGCCAGTCTCTCTCAGATGAATGGGTGGTTGATGCTGATCTCCTAGAGCAGAATGGTAAACTGCAAGAGGAAATCAATGAGTTGAAACATCTAAACACCCAGTTGACAGATAGGTTAATAACAATGGAAAAAGGCAAGTGTGTGAGTATGGATAATTCTGATAGGTTGATGAATGTTGAACAAGAAATTGAGAGTCTGAAAACCATCAACTTAATGTTAAATGGAAATTTCACTTGTAGTGAACGAAAATAGCTGGATATGAGCTTACTATCACATCCCTTCAACAAGAAGTTGATGATCTTTATAAGTCCCTATCTGAAGCCGAAAATGAAACAAAATTAAAACAGGAAGTTGAAAAACTCAAGAGTCTGAATGATGCTTTGCATCAACAAGTCATTTCCTGTGAAACAGATCTGTCCAAATATGAAGCTAAAATTACTAATTTGAAATTTGAGATTAAAGATTTGAAAAACTCTCTATCAAAATTTGTCAAAGGTAAGGACAATCTGAATAAGCTTCTTGGAAAGAGTGATAACTTTGAGAGAAAGGGACTGGGGTATAGTCCGACAAATAAAAGGAGTAATGGAAATGAAACATCTACTGTTTTTGTCAAAGCCACCAATCAGAACACAACCTCTGCTCCTTCTGTCTTCAAATTCACTGCACAAAAATCCACTGAAAAACCCAAAACTGTGGAACAAAATCAAAAACTGAAAAGGGTGAAACTTCACAGAAGAAGGATAAAGACACTCCTGTTGCTATAAAGAAGGCTACACACAACTCACATGATCTCTCACACATTCATATTAAAAAGGGGTCATGTTATTATTGTGGGAAAGGAGGTCACATAATGGAGGATTGTGGATTGATGTTAAAGGATGAGCATGCTAGTGGAACTTTACATTCTAGAAATTTTTTTGATAGAAACCATGTTGCTAGGAAGCCTGATGCCTCATGTTATTATTGTGGGAAGCATGGTCATCTCATGAGTGAATGTTTTATCAGGAAAGAAGACAATAAACAGCATGCCAAGTTCCCCATTCATGTTCATGGTCCATATGGATCTAACCACAATCCTAGTCAGCACATTGTGTGCTTCAACTGCAATAAGCCTGGGCACAAGGCTGCTGAGTGCTGGTTTAGATCTACTTGGGGTAAAAATGTTTTTCATAGAAGAAATTCTTTTGCTTGCTCCCACTATGGGAAAAAGGGGCATACAGTCAAGGACTGTTGGTATGTTCAAAAGAACTATGTTACACCCCATTTTGTCAAATTCCCTGCAAAACCTTTTGTGAAAATTTCATGCTATAACTGTGGAAGCCAGGCCATAAATCTGCTAAATGTTGGGTGGTTAAGACAAGCATCAAACTGCTCATGCATATAACAGAAAATCTTATGAACATGTTTATAAATATCACCATGCTGTCAATATGCATCATAAGAATCAAACACCAGCCATTTCATGTAGATACTGTGGAAAATTTGGACATTCTATGGATGACTGCTCACTGATGAATTTGATGATAATGTTGCTATGAAAATGTTTAGAAAACCTGTCAGGACTAACGCAGGACCCAAAGCTGCTTGGGTCCCTGCAGGATCAAGATGATCAATTACTTTGCAGGTGTGCCTTGGAGGGAGAAATAAAAGGGGTTAACCAAGGCACTCAAAAAGGAAAACCCCATGACTCAACTCTTCAGGTTAGTTCTGAACATCTTGTTTTAAATTTCATCAACTAAAATGCTGATTTGTCTGTTTGATATCTGAAATTGATGAATTGTTTGCTTGATGGATGATGATCTCTTCTTGTCTAGCTGATCAGTCTGCATTCCAGACACAGCTACTGAGTTTACTTCTGCACATATGATGCTCTTCTCTCACTGATTATTGCATTGAATAAATGGACTGCATGCTTGTTGTTGAATGCATAACTTGCTGATTGTGAATAATTCTTCAGTGTATAGAGTCATTGCATGTGTCTAATGTCTGCACACATTATTTGCATGACTGACTTTGAAGTTGTTCAATGCATAATAGGACTGCTTTGCACTGCATCATATGTTGAAAAATCTGAAAAAGGATGAAAATGCTTATAACTTGGATGCATAAATCTGAATTGATTGCATATATGTCTCATGTATCCTTGGTGCATAATCTGTATGTAGGACAATATATTGTATAGCATATCTCTTGCATCATGATGTCAGGGGGAGTCAATGCATTGCATATAGGTTGTCAAATTCTTTATACTCATGTGAAAATTCATTGCATATCCTTTCATTGATTCTCTTTGACCAAACCTTGAGCATATTTTTGAAATCTTAAGCTTCAAAATCTCTCCTATCAATTGATAACAATTGGTATCATTTGGTATCAGAATTTCTATCAGTCATTCATGAAGATTTCAATGGGACTATCTCGATCATAAATCTGAAAATTCTTGAACTAGAAAATCTTCTATTATACATTTTTATGAATGTCTGAAATAACTCATGTGGTTTAAGCTTAATGTATTCATGGAGTTTAACTTTAAAATCTCTTAACATATCTGAAGCATGTTTAATAAACCTTAACCATCTGGTTCATGTTGAGTCTTGTGAAAACTTCTGAAATCTGCACTCTTGAATACATGACTTCAACTGATTAAGTACATGAAATTATTATTGACTTGAAGCAATGAATTTTTCTGAAAAGTCTAAAGGGTAATATCTGTCAGAGCAATGACCTTGGTCACTAAGAAACACATGTCCAAAGGACTGTGTCATGAGGTAACATAGTTAACTCTGATTAAGAATTCATTGAAATTCAGGCAGAGCAATGGCATGCACACTGAGAAATACAATTCACTCATCAAGAAATGATTTGCAGTGTGTCATGATGTGTATATGCTATCTCTGTTCATATAAAGCATGACAGTTAGTCACACTAAGTGCTTAGGGATATTGGCCTCTGATCAAGGTATATCCTCTAGTTACAAGGTGTGCACTGAATAGAGTGCTCGTAAAATTTGTAGCATGAAAATTGTTGATCGAATTGAAATATCTGAATATTGATGCAAAAATCAAATTGCTACAACCTTAGACAAAATCATATGACTTCATAATTGCTTGATTTCAATACTGATGCATGTAATTCTGAAAGAAGTCAATAAATTTGATTGTGTAAGACAAAGGGAGGATAATCAAGATAAATATGAGGGCTTGGTTCATTTTTATTAAAATATGATTTTAGATATCAATACAGAATTTTATTGATAAAATCTGCATACATCATGTTTAAACCATGCTGTTCAAAAAGCTCATTCATAAGCCCCTATAATGGAAGACTTTGAAAACTTATGTTTTGGATTTATGAGAGTGACAGTTCCTTGAAAATCTGACTGAAATTCTTGTAGTTGAAGCCTCTTTAGAAATCTGCTAATTGAACCTGTTCTTGGCTCATTGACCTGAACTTCTCCTTGTTAGTCCCTGTGGTCTCCTCTCATCTATCTCATAAGATTCCACTTATTGAGGGGGAGCTTCCATGTCATGCATCACTTGCATATCAATTGGCATCTATTCAGGGGGAGCATTCCTTGTCATACTGAATCATGTTCATATCATTTGTGATCTTGCATTCAAATCCCTCATGATCAGATTTTTGCATGATCAACAAAAACTGTATAGTCAACTCCTTTCTTATCAGTTGACTGATTCCATCTGTTTTTTTCTGACCATACAAATGTGAGGTGCCACTTCCATTATTACCTTGTTCACTTGCAGCCTTCTAAACCTCAGAATCTTTATGATGGTGGATTTCAGATTGATTCCTGAGATGTATTTCTCTCCACACTGTTGGAATCTTCCATCTTGTTCTGCAATAAGTTCTGATTCTGTGGTATTTTCACCAGAATTCAGATTCTTTAAAATGGCTGATTTCAGATTGATTTATTGGTTAACCAGAGTCTATTCTTGTGCTTCAGGGGGAGTTATGGTTTATTTACATCTAAGGGGAGAGTAGTCAAACATGCATGTTGATAGGGGGAGAGCTGTTTCATTGTCATAAGGGAGATCTTCATTTTTAAGAACTATGACTCATTCTCTACATTTATGTACTGTCTTTGTGTGCTGCTTTTATGTGCTACAGTTAACTCTCAAACCATTTCCCTTCTTTTTGATTCTGTCAAAGGGGGAGAATAGTTTGATGAGTCAGTGTGACTCATTATGTTGCCATCATCAAAAAGGGGGAGATTGTTGTGCCCCTTGTGCTTTGTTGATGATGTGGTGTTTTAATGATAGCAACATAATTGAGTCACCACTTTGTCTTGAATATGTCTGATCTATTCTGTGGGAGATTGCGTGAGTGTGCCATGTATGAATTGTGAAGAATGCATGTGTATGCTTGAGTCATGCTGTGATAAATTGGTTTGTGCTCTGTTTTGTGCATTGCTTCTCTGTTGATAATGTTTATGTTGCAGTTCATCAAGTCTATATATCCATCTCACTGTTCACATGCATCAAGTATGTACAGCGTCCGTCTCATGTCATATGTGTTACTTCATTCAGAACTTGGTACACAGTTTAACTGTGAGCATGGCATAGATCATGTCTGCATGTCTGTCTTTCACTAATATGGGTGCGGTGCAATGGCTGCGTTGACGCAGTGGATCAGCTGGGTTGACGCCATGCTACTTTGTCTACTTTTTCTTGCGCATTAAGTCTTAAAGTCTGTACAGGGTTATTCATGCATCACTCTCTTTGCCAAGTGTATACATCGGTCAGCATTGCATCTCGTTCGCGAAGTCCATACATTGGGCCATTCATCAAAGTCCATACATTGCATAATGTTTGTCAAGCCAATACATTGCTCTGTAGTTGCATCGAAGGGAAGTATGCTCATTGGTCTGTTCTTATGAAGTCTGTACATTGGAAGT
The DNA here is from genome assembly GCA_022559845.1 of Amorphophallus konjac. NCBI lineage: Eukaryota > Viridiplantae > Streptophyta > Magnoliopsida > Alismatales > Araceae > Amorphophallus > Amorphophallus konjac. The sequence goes on along the minus strand of CM040117.1, from coordinate 146,031,044 downwards.
GTGTACAGTGTTCAATTGCCTTCTCATAAGGTCTATACATCCAGTTGAACGCAAAGTCCACACATCGCTTCACATCATATGAAGTCTGTACATTGGAAGTATGTACAACGAACTGCTACACGCATCATTCCAGTTGTCTTCGTGTTGTCATTTGTTCCATCGCGTGCTGAACACTGCAGCACCTCGTGCTGCTTTCTGTGCCACCTTGTGTCGCTCCATCTGTGTCACTTCTATGTCTTCGAGTCTTTTGTATTCGTGTTGTTTCTTCCAAGACCCCGTGTCTTTCTTGCTTTGTGATTACACTTCGTGTCGGTTTCTATTTTCGTCTTCGAGTTGTTTTCAGCCAGTGTCGTCCTCGTGTTTGAGTTGTTTTTATGTCTTCGTGTTATCTTTTGTTTTTATGTCTTCGTGTTATTTTTATGTTTGAGTCTTCATGTTAGTTCTATTTTTATGTCTTCGTGTTGTTCTCATCTGACCTCGTGTCGTTCTCTTTGTAGTGTTAGCCTAGTTACTGTATGCACTTCGTGTCGTTTTCTTTTTGTCTCGTGCTATAGACATCTTAAGTACCTCGTGTCATTTTCTGTATAGTGCACCTTTTGCTGTTCTAATGTCTATACATTCATTTCTAAGTTCAAGTCTACACACTTGTTATCACATCTTAAGTCTATACACTCGTGGCTAGCTGTTCAACTCAATACACTCGTTGGCTAAGTCTTCAAAGTCTATACATTCTATCCTTCTGATTAATCTCCTATGACTGTGTGACAGGTACTGTTCGTGGAGACTATGCAGAGTGGGCACGTGATACGAGGCTGGCATCTGGCACGTGATCCGAGATGCAGAGGAGCCTCCACGTGGACTGAAGCATTTGGGCGGGAATCGTGGAGAGCACACGCCGCCCTAATCTGCTGCTGCTATATATATGTGTCTTCTTCCTCTGAAGAAGGTAGCGAGCGTAGAGAGGGACTGAAGTAGAAGCAGCCAGAGAAGAAGAAGAAGTGCAGAAGAGAAAGAAGAGATAGAGAAGGCTGAGAGCTAGATCAAGAGAGCATAAGAAGAAAAAGAAAGAGAGACAGTGAGATACAGAGAGTGAGAAGAAGGAGAAGGCAAGAGCAGTGAGAAGAAGAAGAAGAAAAGAGAGTTCGTGCTGGGAGAAAGAGAGAAGCAGTAGAAGAAGTTCCTGCTGGACCGTGGATCAAATCCAGGCCAGCCAGCTCCTGCGAGAGCCACATTTGATTTTATCTTTTCAGCTTTCTGTTGCTGGGTTTTGTTTTTCCTTTGAACTATTCATTTGTTGTTCCTCCGATTGCCCTGTTGGGGATCGGGTTCCTCCTGTGGACTCAGGAGAAGGGAGATCTTGTGTCTTCGGTTTGCAAGTAGCTGGGTGCTACTTGTGGTTGGTTCCCTCCGGTGTGGAGGAAGAGAGACTTGCGTCTCTGGTTGCCTTTGACAGGGTGTCATCTGTTGTTTCCCTCCGGGTTGGAGGAAGGGAGATTTATCTCCGGTTGTGCTTCCCTCTGGGGTTCAGAGGAAGAGAGACTTGGGTCTCTAGGTTCCCCTCCGGTTTGGAGGAAGGGAGGTTTGTTCCTCCGGTTCTGGGCTTGTGGGTAGCAAGTCCAGGGGTTCCTCCGTGTCTGGAGGAAGAGAGACCGTGTGTCTCTGGTTTCCAAGTGGCTGGGAGTCACTTGTGGGTTCCCTCCTGGTTTGGAGGAAGGGAGATTCATCTCCGGTTCTGGTCTTGTGGGTTGCAAGGCTAGGTGTTCCCTCCTGGTCTGGAGGAAGAGAGACCGTGTGTCTCTGGTTTCCAAGTGGCTGGGAGTCACTTGGGGTGTCCCTCCGGTTGGGAGGAAGAGGGGAGGTTGTTCCCCTGGTCAAGCTGTTTGGCAGCCTTTGTTGCAGACTGAGTCTGCTGTGCTAGTGTTACTAGTGGAAGCCTCACTCTGGTTTGGAGTGAGGGGTGGACGTAGGTCTGTTGACCGAACCACCTAAAATCATCGTGCAGTGGTTTGTTTGATTTCCTGCTTCCGCTAGATGCATGCTAGGACCGTGATTTAATTGATTATCTATATCCTAGAGGTTAATTAAGTTTCTTATATGTTCACTTAATTGCTGCGCATTAGATGCTTGCTTAGGATCGTTTGAGGGCTTCTTGAGTTGCTGTCTTGCTTTGATCCTTCTAAGGTTCCTTAGGCTATTTCTGCAACAGTTTTAATTCCGCATTACTGAGCATTAGAGTTTTAATTAGGCCATATTTGTAGAGGGATACATTCACCCCCCCTCTGTATCCGGGCCTTACATTCTAACACAGTCATGAGGTGAACATGGTCCTTGCACCTGTCTCTCTATAAAAGAAGAAGAGAAGAAGAGAAAGAGCAGTCACGGGGCGAACATGGTCTCTGCACCTACCTCTCTACAAAAGAAGAAGAGAAGAGAAAAAGGAGACATGAGGCAAACATGGTCCTTGCACCTGCCTCTCCATAAAAGAGGAAGAGAAGAAGAGAAAGAGCAGTCACGGGGCGAACATGGTCTCTGCACCTGCCTCTCTACAAAAGAAGAAGAGAAGAGAAAAAAGTGACATGAGACGAACATGGTCCTTGCACCTACCTCTCCATAAAAGAAGAAGAGAAAGAACAGTCACATGCGAACATGGTCTCTGCACCTTCCTCTCCATGAAAGAGGAAGAGAAGAAGAGAAAGAACAGTCACGGAGCGAACACGGTCCTTGAACCCGCCTCTTCACACAAAAGAAGAAAAGAAAAGAAAGAAATGACCATGAGGCAAGCATGATGTTTGCACCGCCTCTCCATAACAGAAGAAGAGAAGAAGAGAAAGAAGAGTCACGAGGCAGACATGGTCTTTGCACCTGTTTCCCCACACAAAAGAAGAAGAAAAAAAAAGAGACATGAGACAGACGTGGTCTTCGAACCCGCTGCTTCACAAACCATTCTCCTCGGCTCACGTATCCTACTACCCGACGCCCTTTGGCTCAGTCATTCCGGCCAAGGCCCACTGTCATGATTAATCCACCTGTCCCACCGCGCTCTCCGATATCTTGTCGGCTTTACAGCATACTCCTAACATCTCTCGACTTGTCTGCCTGCTCCCAATATCCCTTGGCTTTTTAGCCTACTTCCCAATATCTTTGGCTCTCGCAGCCTGCTTCCCAGAATTCGGCCCTTGCGGCCTGCTTCCCAGAATTCGGTCTTCACGGCCCGCTTCCCAATTTCAGCTTCTACATCCCGCTTCCCAATATCTTGGGCTCTCGCAGCCTGCTTCCCAGAATTCGGCCTTTACGGCCTGCTTCCCAGAATTCGGCCTTCACGGCCCGCTTCCCGTAACTTCGGCCCCTGCAGCTCGCTTCCCAACTTCGGCTCCTGCAGCATGCTTCCCATAATTTGGCTCTCACAGCCCGCTCGCCTCGATTTTTGGCTATTGTGGGCTACTTCCAATATCAACTTCGGCCTTCACGGTCCGCTTCCCCAATGTCCTTTCAGCCGTTTGTGGTCTGCTTCCCTAATACCTTTACTACCACTACACTTATACATAATAGTAATATTTTCTTATGCAAAAAAAACAAACAAACAAACAAAACAAAACAAAAAAAATAAAACAAAAAGAAAACAACAAAATGAACACAAAAAAAAAGAAAGAGAAAAGAAAGAAGAGAATGCATGATTGCCATGCTTGCATGGTTGCTTAATATAGAATAATACACCTTCTTAGAATTTTCTAAGACCGTGCTTCCTTGCTAAATAATATCGCCCCGATTCCGGATGCACGGGCGTCATGGCGCACGCTCAAAGGGAACCCAATTATTGTAGGTGCACACGTCAAGGGGAAGAGTCATGGCTGAATCGCTAAGCCCAGCTCACAAAATAAACCTGAGGCAACGCTCCCACACTTAGCACTTAATGTGTTCAATAGCCTTCGACTATAGGGATTGCCCGAATTTCTTCTTAGCACTCTACGGAGACTTAAATTCTTGCACTCGTGTGAAAGGTAATCGTGAGGAAAAAGCTGCCTACCCCCACTGTAAAAAAAAGAAAGAGAGAGAAGAGAAAAAAGAAGAGAGAGAGAGAAATGAGGATCGAGTAGCCGGGAATCCCCACTGAAACAAATGAGGAGACTCGCGCGAAATGGTGAAGTGAATCACAATAAAGACAAATCCTAGTAGCTGGGAATCCCCATTGAGACACATGAGGAGACTCGCGTCGAACGGTGAAATCGCTACCAAAATAAACAAATGGGGGCTGTGTGAAGCTACCGAAAGTCGAAAGTCTGGAACTAATGTGTAGGCACTATAGTGATCCTTGAGTGTCACCAGGAAAACCTGCATATCCCTACGGTTAGGGCTCTTTATTCACACATTTGCACTGCCACACCACATAGAATTGCCTCGGGTGAAATGCTTGAATTTAGGCTATGCATGCAAGACATGCGATATCCTCTTGACGGGTGCACCACCCCTCAATTGTGCCTCGCGGCCTGCACCGAATCTACGAATTACGGGCGATGTCCCTATCCTATCCCCTATAGAGGGAGCTGCCTTACTCATATCTATGATATGCCTGCTAATGAATACTTGCATGCTTGAATAAAAAATTATATATAGTAAATATATATATATATATATTAAAAATGGTTGTATACAATAAACTCAATTTCGGCTATCGAAGCCTACTTTCCCTGCGCTGGCTCGTAGAGCCCAATCTTGGCCCCCATGGCCTACCTCTTGCCCTCGCGGCTCGTTAATCTCCCAACTCCGGCTTCTATAGTCTGCTTCCCCGATTTGGGCTTTCACATCTTGTGCCCTAATTTTGGCACTTGCAGCCCACTTCCCAACATCTTTGGCTCTTGCAGCCTACTTCTCAGAATTCGGCCTTCACTGCCTGCTTCCCAGAATTCAGCCTTCACAGCCCGCTACCCATAATCTCAGCTCCTGTAGCCCGCTTCCTAATTTTGGCTCTTGTAGCCTGCTTCCCCGATTTGACTTCCGTAGCCTGCTCCCTATAATTTCAGCCTTCACGGCCCGCTCCCCAGCTTTGGCTCTCGCAGCCTGCTTCCCCTCGGCCTTCATAGCCTACTTCCCTTTGGGCCCTCGTGGCCTGCTTCCCAATTCTGGCTCTCATAGCCTGCTTCCTAGAATTCGGCCTTCACGGTTCGCTTCCCAATATCTTTGGCTCTTGCAGCCTGCTTCCCGGGATTCGGCTCTCATAGCATGCTTCCCAGAATTCGCCCTTCACGGCCCGCCTCCCATAATTTTGGCTCTTGCAGCCAGCTTCCCAGTATCTTTGGCTCTTGCAGCCTGCTTCCCAGACCAGAATTCGGCTCTCATAGCCTGCTTCCCAGAATTCGGCCTTCGCGGCTCACTTCCCATAATTTCGGCTCTTGCAGCCCGCTTCCCAATATCCTTGGCTTTATAAGCTGCTCCCCCAATTCGGCCTCCGCAGCCCGCTTCCCGACTTTGGCTCTTCCGGCCTACTTCCCTTTGGCTTTTATAGCCTGCTTCCCAACTTTGGCTCTTGTAGCCTGCTTACCTCGGCCCCCATGTCCCGCTTTCCCAAGTCTGGCTCTGGCAGCCTGCTCCCTAAATTTTGGCTTTCGCAGCCCGCTTCCCTGATTTGAGGACACTAAATAAATTCTCACCCCATGTTTACGTGCAAGGGAATATAGAAGAGGAGAAAAGAGAAGAGAAGAAAAATAAGAGAAGAAGAGACGAACAAAGCACGTCAGTTCCCGGCACCCCGTTGGCACTGATGAAGAGACAAAGAGACCAACATACTGCTTTAGTCCCCGGCACACCGTCGGCATTGATGAAGAGAAGAAGAGACCAACAAACCAGGTCAGCTCCCGACACCCTATCGATGCTAACGAAGAGACAAAGAGACCAACAAACCATGTCAGCTCTCGGCACCCTGTCGGCACTGACGAAGAGACAAAGAGACCAACAAACCATGTCAACTCCCGGCACCCTGTCGGCGCTGACAAAGAGACGAACAAAGCATGTCAGTTCCTGAAACCCTATCGGCACTGATGAAGAGACAAAGAGACCAACAAACCAGGTCAGCTCCCGGCACCCTGTCGGCACTGATGATGAAGATAAGAAGAGACAAACATACTACGTCAGCTCCCGACACCCTGTCGGCACTGACGAAGAGACAAAGAGACCAACAGAGCATGTCAACTCCCGACGCCCCGTCGACGCTGACGAAGAGACAAAGAGACCAACAAACCATGTCAGCTCCCGACACCCCATCGGTACTGACGAAGAGAAGAAGAGACCAACAAACCAGGTCAGCTCCCGACACCCCGTCGGCATTGACGATAAGACAAAGGGATCAACAAACCCTGTCAGCTCTCGACGCCCCGTCGACACTGATGAAGAGAAGAAGAGACCAGTAGAAGAGACCAACAAACCCTGTCCGCCCTCGACACCCCGTCGGCACTGACGAAGAGAAGAAGAGGCCGGCGTACCATGTCAGCATCCAACACCCTATCGGCGCTGACGAAGAGACAAAGAGACCGACATACCACGTCAGTTCCCGACACCCCATCGACACTGATGAAGAGAAGACGAGACCGACATAGCACGTCAGTTCCCGACACCCCGTCGGCACTAATGAAGAGAAGAAGAGACAGGCATACCACATCGGCTCCCAACACCCTGTTGACACTGGTGAAGAAAAAAAGAGACCAACATCCTACGTCAATTCCCGGCACCCCATCGACACTGATGATGAGACGAAAAGACCAACATACTGCTTCAGTTCCCGGCACCCCGTCGACACTGATGAAGAGACGAAGAGACCAACGTACTGCTTCAGTTCCTGACACCCTGTCAGCACTGATGAAGAGACGAAAAGACCAACATACTACTTCAGTTCCCGGCACCCCATCGGCACTGATGAAGAGACGAAGAGACCAACGTACTGCTTCAGTTCCCGGCCCCCCGTCGGCACTGATGAAGAGACGAAGAGACCAACGTACTTCTTCAGTTCCAGGCCCCCCGTCGACACCAATGAAGAGATGAAGAGGTCGACGTACTGCTTCAGTTCCCGGCACCCCGTCAGGCTCTGATGAAGAGGCAAAGAGACCAACATTCTACGTCAGTCCCCGCCCCCCCCCCCCTCGGCGCTGACAAAGAGAAGAAGAGACAACCATGCCATGTCAACTCCCGACATCCTGTCGGCGCGAACAAAGAGAAGAAAAGACTAGTACACCCACGGGCACCGCCCAGCTCATCCCTCGCCTGCGCTACCCGTGGGTGGGGGGCATTTATGGAAATGCAAAATTGCATGCCCATGCGTCCCAATTAGCCCGGCATCAGCAACGACTTCAACTGAAGAGACTGCTAAGAAAGAGGGCCATTCGGACTCTCTAAACATCAACACACGGTGTGTGAGGCCGCCTCCGGAGTCACGACAGCAAAGAGAGATCAGCCCCCAAGGGCCTCACAAACCACGGGCCACGGAGAAAATCAAACGGACCATGACTCGGGCTCAGAACGGGCTCAGAAATGCACCCAGGGTGGCCTTCAGCGACACACCCTCGCCCTTCAATGGCACACCCTGGTGGCCTTCAGCGGCACAGCCCTGGCCCTCAGCGGCACGCCCATTGAGAGCTTCAGCGGCACGCCCATTTGGGTCCTTCAATGGCACGCCCATTTGAGGCTTCAGTGGCACGCCCCCTTTGGCCCTCAACGGCACAACTCCTTGGGCTTCCAACGGCACGCTGTTTGCCCCTTCAACGGCACGCTTGGTCAGCCCTTCAGCGGCACACCTTTTGCCCCCTTCAACGGCACGCTTGGGCAGCCCTTCAGCGGCACGACCTTTGGCCCTCCCAGCGGCACACTTCTTGAGCCTGCCAGCGGCACAGCGTTAAGGCATTTCAATGGCCGAACGACGTGATGCCCATGCCCTACGGATCTTCGGCGCGCAGTAAGCCGTCCAAGGTGTCAACCGGAGGTTGGGCCACGCAGGCTACTCCCCTGACATCCAGGACGGAGGAAGTCAAACCCCATGATGACCCAGCATTTCCCGCCTCCGACTGCCGTGCTCGAGGGCTCCCGCTGCTGGGAGTATAAAACCATCCCAATTCAGCGAACAGAGGGGGCCCACAGACAGAGAGGAGGGAGGCATACACACACAGACAGATATACGCAGAAGAGAAGAAGAGAAGAGAAGAAGAGAAGAAGAGAAGAAGAAGGGGGGGTGAAGAAGAGAGGAAGAGCAGAAGAGAGGGGGGGAGTCCGCCGTTCCACCCACTGCCGCCACCCATGCGAAGAGAGAAGAGAAGGGGAGGAGGGGAGGCTCTGGCTCTCCCCCCACTGCTCCGTCCACCGTCGTCCACAGGAAAAGAAAGAGAAGAAGAAGAAGAGAAGAAAAGGGAGGCCCTCCGGCGACCACCGATGAGTGAGAGAGAGTAAGGGAGAAAGAGAGAAAGAGAGATGTAGAAGGGGGAGTGGGGAAGACCAGGGAGTCATCGCCCCTGCTCGACCTTAACCTCCCCCATTTCTTCCTCTTCATGCTTTTCTTTTCCCTCCTCTTTGCTGTATCTTCTACCCCGGAGTTTTTTTTGATGTATACATTGCCGGCTATGGCCATCTTCTTTTTTTATGAATGGAAATCCATCTTCTTGGGGTTTCTCACCGTCTCCATTCGTTTGGGTATTTTGCATGCGTTTGATCGTGCACCCCCCCCCCTTCGGTGTTTTGGCCTCCCTACGGGCCACGGATCTCCGTTCATGCCCTTCCCGTGCCTCCAGCGGCGCACCCATCTGTGCCTCCAGCGGCACACCCTGATGGTGCCTCCAACGGCACGCTCTAATTGTGCCTTCAGCGGCACACCCAATTGTGCCTCCAGCGGCACACCCTGATTGTGCCTCCAACGACACACCCTAATTGCGCCTTCAGCGGCACACCCCGACTGTGCCTCCAGCCACACACCCCAACCAATTCTTCCTCGACACACCCTGGCCAGGCCCTTCGCTGGCACGCCCTCTCGTGCCTTCCTTGCCCGGCACATTTGCCCTTCCTTCTTGCCCGGTGCACCCCCCCTCAGCCAGTTCTAGAGTAGTCTTCCACTCGCCGTTCCCTCCGAGTTTTCCGAGGTTCATTAAGGTGTTGCCGCTCTCGGGCGCTCACCTCCAGTTGTTGAATTCCGCCACTCCTTGTGGGCGCGTTCCCTGTATCCCCCTTACGCTCGGGTCAAGGGGAGATGCTGCCAAATTTTTGTTAGAAACAATAACATATTAAAAAGATAAAAGGAAGCAACAAACAAATGGAACAACGACACGAATTAAAAAGACTAAAAGAAAGCAACAAATAAATAAAAAGAATGACGGTAAAACGCTTTAACCGAGGGAAGAGAACCGTAATCAACACAAAGAGAGCCAAATCGAACGATAACTAAACAACTCGAACATCTGCCCTCACAAGAGAAAGAATGGAAGATAATCAAGAGAAAGAGAGAAGAAACCCAAGCAAACTTAATATAATCAAGAGAGAAAAGGAAAAGAAAAAAGACATAAGAACGGAGGAGGAGTGGGCTCCCCATGCCCTTCACCGGTACGCACCTCTAGCCACCCTCGGCCGGCACGCCCTTCGCCGGTACACCTTGCAGCGCCCTTCACCGGCACGCCCCCAGCCCAGCTTCCTCGACACGCCTTGCTTGGCCCTTCAACGGTGCACCCTGCATCGCCCTTCGTCGGCACGCCCCCAGCAACCTTCGCCGGTGCACCCTTCATGGCCCCTCGCTGGTACACCCTGCAGCCCCTTCGCCGACACGCCTCCTCTTCCTTCCCCGGCACATGCACAACGTGGCCTTCGCCGGTACACGTTTCCAGCCTCCTCACTGGTACACCCGCTTGGCCCTTCGCGACACGCCCCCTATACCCTTCGCCGGCACGCTCAACGTGCGCCCACGCCACCACAGCTCCTGCGCCTCTTCGCCGGCACACACACCACGGCCCCTGTGCCTCTTCACCGGTACACCCCTTTTTGGTCCTCGAGTTGCCCACTCTCTCTCCAGAAAATATGTATAATGCAATAAAAATGATAATAATAATAAATTAATAAAAACTATGATGAATAAATAAACCTGAATATATATATATGAAATAAACAAACAAAAAATGTGAAATAATAATAATAATAAACAAAAAAAGAGAGAAAATATAATAGTAATAACAGTAAACAAAAATGGAGAAATCATCCGGAATAAACACATAAAAGGGCAATAAGCAATAGTATATATATATAATTTGAAACCCAGATAAAAAGATGGTAAAATCTATATCGCAGCCCCGTCTCTCCCGTGCCCCAGTGCCGAAGGAACAACAATGCCGCCCTTCTAGGTTGGGTCTGAGTCTTGGGAATTATCCTAAAATAGCCACGACCTGACCTCGTCTCGGGCCGATATCCCGATTAAACCGGACTCGTTTCTTGGGCCGGATCCCTTCCGAGCCACTACTAAAATTACCGCATGTTCGGTAGACATTTGAACGGGTTCACCTCGATTTCCGCCGCGTTTCTATTACGGACCTGTGTCCAAACATGAAAAGGTCCATGCGTGACCGATATGGCCGACGGCTCCCATCCCGACATGGTCATAACCCGGCATTGCTATGGGCCAATAGCCTATCGAATCGGATTCATCCTAATGGGATTCGCCCCCCGCTCTTTCATTGAAGTTGCCACGAACTCGGCATACATTTGTACGGGGTTGTTTCTATCTACGTCGTACCTTCAATGTGGACACTTGTCCGAATATTAAGTGGTCCGCAAGTGACCGACAGAAATCGGAACAGAACGAGAGGGCTCTTGTCATCCCTGGACCCTACACATGGGAATATCAATAAGGCCTTCGTGGGCTATGCTGGGACCTCGGGTCCGTCCCAATTATGGTCACTGTCTGACCCATATCCTCGGCCTACAGCCTGCTCCCTTTGAACACGTTTTTGGTTTTGGAACATAGTCCCGGGACTCTTCCTCGCTGCCCTCCGGCACCGAGAACATTAATGACGCCCACGCAAGCCCCGTTTGGACCGCGGGAGGCGCCCCCGGCATGGTCCTGACTCGATCTTGCACCAGACCAACAAACTCGTTGGTTTCCTACTACACTAACCGAGATTTAGCCGAATGTTTTCAGAGTCTCGGAGTAACATGTTTGCCGTGTCCCGGCATACATATGTTCTAGGCCCTTCTGCGACGATTACGATATTCTCAAGTCGGACACCCGTCCGAATATTAAACGGTCTCCCGAATGACCGACATGTTTCGAACGTCCGCTTCCCTAGACATAGGGCTTTCCAGCCGATTCAAGTGATATCCCCTCTTTGCCCCTCGGCACCGGAAATATTAATGATGCTCATGTAAGTCTTGTTTCGACCGCGGGGGGCCCACCGCAGTATGGTCGCAGCTTGCTCTTGCACCGGGCCAACATATTTACTAGTTTTTGACTGCTCCAACCGAGGCTTAGCCGAATGTCTTCCGTTCCTCTGAACAATAAATTTGCCATATCCTGGCATACATATGCTCCGGTTTTCCCGCGACGATCGCGCTTTTCTCGACCCGAACATTCGTCCGAACATTAAATGGTCAGTGCACGACCGATATGATCGCGAATGGTTTTCTTCTCACCCTCACGCGAGGATTTCAATATCTTGTAATAGACCTCTCATGCAATTAATTTCCTGGCCGTGAGGCCCTAAATCCCGGCGATTAATCAAGGGTGTTCCCTCGTATGGGGGATGTAAATGACGCCGTGACCTTTATGGCGCGGCGGGTTTTGGTCCCGACACGAACTACAAAATCATCTGACGAAGTCAGATCGAGCGCACCATGGGCTCTTTGGGGCTCGAATAAATCGTCACTTTGTGACTGGCACGCCCACGCACTCAATAAATCATCACCTCAATAAGAGAATTTTAGTGCGTTCACACACGCCCTTGCTGCGCTTCGCCGGCACGCCCTTATGGCGTATCAGCGGCACGCCTCCTGCTGGCCCTTTCGCCGGCACACTCTCTTGTGCCTCTTCAGCGGCACACCAGGCAGCCCCCAGCGGCACACCCAGGGTGGCCTTCAGCGGCACACCCTATTTTACCCTTCAGCGACACGCTCTCGCGCCCGCTCAGCGACACGCTCCCGCGCCCATTCTGTCGCACGCCTGCGAGCGTCCTCAGCGGCACGCCTGTGAGCTTCTTCAGCGGCACACCCTCGTAGCCCTTCAACGGCATGCATTGGCGGCCTCCCAGCGGCACGCTTCCTGTGTCTTCCAACGGTACGCTGTCCAGGCTCCTCAACGGCACGCTCCGACAGGACGACGTGATGCCCATGCCCTACAGATTCTTGGCGCACAATGGGCTTGCTGAGGTGTCGCCTGGGGAGACAGCCACGCTGCCTATCCCCCTGCCACCAAGGACGACGGGTCAAATCCCCAATCAATGCCTCCGATTTCCTTCCTCCGACTACCGTGCTCGAACGCTTCCACCGTGGAGGGTATAAAAACCCCTCTCCTTCGACACAAATGAATGGGAGAGACACAGGCAGAGGGCGAAGAGAAGAAGATAAGAAGAGGAGGCGAAGAGAAGAAGGGGGAAGAGAGGAAGAGAGGGGAAAGGCTTCGCCGCTCCACCCACCACCGCTGTCTGTACGAAGAGGGAAGAGAGGAAGAGAAGAAGAAGGGGAGGGGAGGATCTGCCTCCCCTTCCTACTGCTCCGTCCATCACCGTCCGCGCGAAGAGAAGAAGAAGAAGAGGAAGAGAAGAAGAAAGGGGGGAGAGGGCCTACTGCCCTTCCCCTCCCCGCTGCTACTCCGGCTCCCGGCGTCTGTGCGAAGAGAAGAGCAGAAGAAGAATGAGTGGAGAGAGGGAGTGAGGTCCGGGAGGGGAGGAGTCCACGCTCCGTTTCCCTCCCACTGTATTTCCTTTTCTTCTTTCATTCCCTTCATATTTTTTTTCCATCGTCGCGATGTATTAGCCCCCTTGGGGCACTCCTCTTGTGAGAATAAAAGTAAAGGGCTTTCAATATCTCCTCGGACGTCTTTCCAACGCATTTCTTCCGGGTTTACATCCTTCGGTGTTTCACGCCTCTTTCTTTTCTTCCCTTCCTTAGGGTTTACTTCCTGCTCAGCGTTTTCCTCTTCGTTCACCCCCAGTCGTGCCTCCAACGGCACACCCCAACTGTGCCTCCAACGGCACACCCAATTGTGCCTCCAACGGCTTCAGCGGCACGCCCTGATTGTGCCTCCAACGGCACGCCCAGTCGCGCCTTCAGCGGTACACCCCCCCAGCTGTGCCCCAGTGGCACACCGCAACTGTGCCCCAGTGGCACACCCCAGCCCAGCCCCAGTGGCACACCCCAGCTATGCCTCCAGCGGCACACCCTAGCCGTGGCCCAGCGGCACACCCCAGCTATGCCCCAGCGGCACACCCCAGCTATGCCCCAGCGGCACACCCCAGCCGTGCCCCAGCGGCACACCCCAGCCCAGCCCCAGCGGCACACCCCAGCTATGCCTCCAGCGGCACACCCTAGCCGTGCCCCAGTGGCACGCCCCAACAAGCCCTTACCGACACACCCTTGGCCTGCCTCTACCCGGCACACCTGGCCCTCTCCTTGCCAGTCAGTGTATCCTTAGGTTGCATTAGCCCAGTGTTTCCCCTCTGTCGTCCCCTCCGAGTTTTCTGAGGTTTTATTAAGGTGTTGCCGCTCTCGGGCGCCCACCCCCAGTTGTCGGGTTCCACCACTCCATGTGGGCGCGTTCCCTATATCTCCCTTATGCTCGGGTCAAGGGGAGATGCTGTCGAATTTTTCTTAGAAACGATAACATATTAAAAGACAAAAGGAAGCAACAAACAAATGGAACAACCACACGTTAAAAAGGACTAAAAGAAAGCAACAAACAAACGGAAAGAACAACGGTAAAAAGCGTTCACCAAAGCAAAGGGACCGCAATCAACTGAAAGAGAGCCAAATCGAACGGCAACTAAACAACTTGAACACTCATCCTCGTGGGAGAAAGGATGAAAGATAATCGAGAGAAAGAGAGAAGAAACCCATGCAAACTTAATAAAATCAAGAGAGAAAAAAAAAAGAGAAAAGACATAAGAACGGAGGAGGAGTGGGCTCCCCATGCCCTTCGGCGCCCTTCGTCGGCACGCCCCTAGCCCAGCTTCCTCGGCACGCCTTGCTTGGCCCTTCGCCGACCTGCTCCCCACGCCCTTCGCCGGCACACCCTGCAGCACCCTTCGCTGGCACGCCCCTTTAGACACCTCACCGGCACGCTCCTGCGACCCCCTTTACCGGCACGCCTGCGCTTCTTTCGCCGGCACACCCGCGCGCACCACTCGCCGGCACGCCAGCCTGCCCCTTCACCGGCACACTCTTCCAGCCCCTTCACCGGCACGCTCTCCCTGCCTTCGCCGGTACACCCCTTTTTGCCCCCAACGGCCCGCTTTTCCTTCCAAAATAAATATATATATAAACATATATAAATATGTCATGATAATGAAAATGATAATAATGATAATAAATTAATAAAAATTATGATAAAAAAACAAACCTAAATATATATATATAAGAGATAAACAAAAAAATGTAAAATAATAATAATAATAATACAAAGGAGAGAAAATATAATAGTAATAATAATAAACAAAGTGGAGAAATCATCTAGAATAAATACATAAAAGGGAAATAAGTAATAAAATATATATACATGTAATTTGAAACCCAGATAAAAAATGGTAAAATCCACTTTGCAGCCCCGTCTCTCTCGTGACCCAGTGCTGAAGGAACAACAATGCCGCCCTTCTAGGTTGGGTCTGAGTCTTGGGGATTATCCCGAAATAGCCACGACCCGACCTCACCTCGGGCCGATATTCCGATTAAATCGGACTCGTTTCTCAGGCCGGATCCCTTCCGAGCCACTACAAAAATTGCTGCACGTTCGGCAGACATTTGAACGGGTTCACCTCGATTTCTGCCGCATTTCTATTACGGACCTATGTCTGAACATGAAAAGACCCATGACCAACCAACATGGCCGACGGCTCCCACCCCGACGTGGTCGTGACCCGGTAATGATCTGGGCCGATAGTTCGTCGAATCGGATTCATTCTATTGGGATTCGTTCCCGCCCTTTCATTGAAATTACCGCAAACTCGACATACATTTGTACGGGGTTGTTCCTATCTACGTCGTACCTTTAATATGGACCCTTGTCTGAGTATCAAGTGGTCCGCAAGTGACCGGCAGAAATCTGAATAGAACGAGAAGGCTCTGGTTATCCCTGGATCCCTCGCATGGGGATATCAATAAGGCCTCCGTGGGCTATGCTTAGACCTCGGATCTGTCCTGATTATGGTCATTGTCTGACCCATATCCTTGGCCTATAGCCCGCTTCCTTTGAACACGTCTTGGTTTTGGAATCTAGTCCCGGGACTCTTACCTGTTGCCCTCCAGCACCGGATACATTAATGATGCCCACGCAAGCCCCGTTCGGACCACGGGAGGCGCCCCCGGCATGGTCCTGACTCGATCTTGCACCAGGCCGACAAATTCATTGGTTTCCTGCTACACTAATCGAGATTTAACCGAATGCCTTCAGCCCCTTGGGATAATAAACTTGCTGTACCCCGGCGTACATATGTTCCAGGCCCTCCTGCGGTGATTACGGTATTCTCAAGCCGGACACCCGACCGAATAATAAACGGTCTCCCGAATGACCGACGCGTTTCGAACATTCGCTTCCCTAAACACAGGGCTTTCCAGCTGATTCAAGGGATATTCCCCATTGCCCCTTGGCACTGGAAATATTAATGATGCTCATACAAGTCTTGTTTCGACCGCGGGGGGCCCACCGCAGTATGGTCGCAGCTTGCTCCTACACCGGGCCAACAGATTTACTGGTTTTTGACCACTCCAACCGAGGCTCAGCCGAACGTTTTCCACTCTTCCGAACAATAAATTTGCCATATCCTGGCATACATATGCTCCGGTTTTCCCGCGACGATCACGCTTTGCCTCGAGCCGGACATTCGTCCGAACAATAAATGGTCAGTATACGACCGACATGACCGTGAATGGTTTTCTTCTCGCCCTCGCGCGAGGGTTTCAATACCTTGTAACAGACCTTTCATTCAATTAATCTCCTGGCCATGAGGCCTTGAATCCCGGCAATTAATCAAGGGTGTTTTCTCATATGGGGGATGTAAATGACGCAGTGACCTTTATGGCGCGGCGGGTTTTGGTCCCGACACGAACCACACAATCGTCTGACCGAAGTCAGATCGAGCGCACCATGGGCTCTTCGGAGCCCGAATAAATTGTCACTTCGTGACTGGCACGCCCACACACTTAATAGACGAATAAACCACATCCTAAATAAATGAACAAACGAATAAAACCATCGTGTCGAAAAGTTTGTCCACAGGCGGCCAGAGTTCTGGTCGCCCAGCAGACGGCCTAGGATGCCACTGGGTTGGTCGCCCAGGGGCCTAGGTGGCAAGGAGTCTGGCCTCCTTCGGTCTGACTTTCAGAAACATAGCTACGGAAACTAGACTAATGTAAATGCATGGATCAACTAATCTTGGACTTCAAGCATTAGGAACTTACAGTAGGCAATATAGAGTCCCATCGTGATCGCCACTTTGCTTGTAGGCGTCCAGATAGTGCGATGAAATGCGGTTGTGTGTGTGTTGGTGGGCGGATGGAGATGGTCTCCTGGGTACCTATAGAGGAACAAAGCAATGAAAACGTTAGAACATCATGATCGCCAGAGGTGTTTACCTGAACCTCACAGGGGTGATGATCGCGGGGAGATAATCCAAATAGGGAGATGATGAGTTTCCTCTTCCTCGTCCTCAGCCGGCCAAGGGCAAGGAGCCCTGCTATATCCCTTTTGTTGAAGTCCTGTTGATGCGGGACGGACAAGGAGACCGACTCTAAGTAATGCGGGCCTCGGACTCTACGTGCAGACGCGGCCAGCAACATACGAATAGAGAGACACTTCGGCCCGACACTAAGAGTTCCTATGGGCTATACGTCGCTAACAGAAACGTAAGCTCACTCGTCGTCCCAAGCGAGGGATAGCGTGGATCCGCGCGGTTGAGAAACCGACAGAGTCAAGGGTGGTCGACTCACTTCCGTGCTCGGATCGAGCCACGGGACGGGTCACTCTCTCGCTCACAGTGGTGACATGAACTCACGGGCGAGATTCCTATCTCACACATAGCAGCATATGACCATATACTAAACTAGCAAATGAACGCCAAGAAGTAAGACCGTTACCTCCACGCTCCCGGCGTGGGGAAGACAACCCCGGCCAAATCTGAACTCCCGGTTAAACAAGTTTTACTGTAGTACAAAGTTTTGACCCACTCCACGCAGGGAGGTAACAGGTCACAAGTGGGGCCCGGGAGTCTCGAGAATTGGGTTGACGGGTAGCATCTTGATGTCGCTCCGTCGGTGGCGAAACCCGCGTTTGGTGCTATCCTGACGGCGTGATCTGCGGGTACGTGGGGCCCACGTGCTACTCAGTCCTCCGGATCTGACGGGGTGGGTCCCGCTGGGATGGTGACCCCTAGTGGCGCGCTCCCTAGATGGCAGTCGGGCTGGAACACCGGTCGGAGGCCGGGTGGCTCCGATCTGCACTTGTCGGAGTTGCTGCCCACGGATCTGAAACTTAGTTTCAAATCTGCGCGCTCCAGCGACAGAAGCTGCTGCGACCAGCACCGATGTCGGATTGATGCACAAGAGATACCGTTGGAAACCTCTCTCGAAATACTTCGACCCTTTGGGACTCCAGAAAATTCGTTGGGACCGTACTTCTGATGGGGGATTTTAGAACCGGACTAATCTCTGTTTCAGATCTGGTCGGGCAGTAATGAACTTTCCTGAGAGTTGGCATTGACCACGATGTAGACCTCCAATTCAGATGATGAGCTCTTCTTGAAAGTTGTATAGGGGAGAGAGAGGAAAACATGGATAATTTTTATGAAAGGTTTGGTGGAGGTTTGGATGGGGAAATGTATTTTATACTGTTGGGTGGTCGGATCTAGACATTGGCAAGCAGAACTGAGCTGGGATCTGAAGTGAATTTTTAGAAAATATGAATGAGATTCTAAATTCACAAGAAACTTTTTGGATGGGGGGGTGGTGGACAGCACCTCCAATAAATTTGGGGATTCAAACAAAAAAGAAGAAGTGGGTCGAAGTGGGGAAATACATGGCTGCTGTGACTCAGGACAAAGAGCTGGCAGATCTGGAAGGAAAGGAAGACCGAAAATGTAAAAATGGAAAATAAAAAATAGAGGCGCCACCAATTTTTTTGGGATGTGGGTTGAACCTCTAGAACTCACCCTGAAAGTTTGGAACCCAAAAGATCTCGAGGTTGTGAGTAAAAATTCCGGGAATAGTGGGCTGTCCTGAGTGGACAAAACTCCGACGACGTTGGCGGTGGTCGATGGCGGCACGATGGCGGTGGCGGCGGCGATGGCGATCTCACGAACCGATATAGGAGGCGTCTCACCTCAAAAACACAGCCTTCCCAGCTGCAGAAGGGGGAGAGAGGAGAGAGATAGGGGGCGGCCCTTGCCTTTGGAATAAAATATCTGAATTTCTTTGCATTAATGCTACTCAAAATGAAAATACAAGGTTCTTATAGAAAATATAAAAAGACTAGTTCTATCCCTAGATCTAGGATTGGTGGGGGGTAAAAGAGGGAGTCCACAATTTATTTCTCACATGTGGTTTGGAACAAATAAAATAAGATTTCAATCCTAATAAACTATATTATACATGGGGCACCTCCTTGACTCACTACAAAAAAATAGAGATATAGGGGCAGTTTATTTAGAGACATTTAGTAAAACTGTCTCAAAATTATCAGAAATAGAGGCATTTTATATTTAATATTGCCTCTAAAATGATTTAAATTTATTCTTTACTTAAAACTCTATATAGGGGTGTTTTAAAATTGTCTCAAAATATTTATACAGGAGAAGAGAAATCTAGTAAAATGCCCCCAAAAAGGTTTTGCCTGCGCGCCGCGAGCTCCCGCTCAAACTCAACTACCCCTCCGTCGATCGACATTTCAATCTTCCCACGCGCGGAATCCCCCTTGATCCATCTTCTCCACCACTCCGCCTCCTCTCACCTCCCGACACCCTCCTGCGAGCCGCGGACTCTTCCTCATCATCTTCTCCCTCCCCCTCTCTGCCTCCTTAACCTTCGGTGTGCATCCATCTAATCCTTCACCCCTCTGCCTCATCACCTCCTTGGCCCCCTTCTCCTCAACATCCAGTGTGGACTGTTCATCAACAGCCGCAGGAGCCGCCCGACCTTACTCAACACCGCTACATACAGTTGCCAACCTCCCGCCCTTCCACCCACACGGCCACCCCCTCCCTTCTCACTCCACTCAGCGCCTCTCTTCGTCGCCACTGCGACTCGGTGCCTCCGAACATGGAGAGGATCTCGGTGGCCGTCTGCTTCCGCCCCTCGATCGCCCAAGAGAGCCCTGGCGAACAGCAATGGCGGGCCGAGGACAGCCACATCACCCTCCGGCCAATCGGGACGCCCATCTCTAGCGCCTCCTTCGCCTTCGATGCGCGCCGCCCCTGTTCTTCCCCACCTTCTCTTCCAAGCCCTAATTCCTAATGAATCGTCGATCTGATCTGGTTGCAGATCACGTCTTCGACTAGAGATCCACCAATGCCGCCGTCCATGAGGTGCTCACAAAGTCCATCATCAAGGCTATCGTCAATGGATTCAACAGTACACCTCCCTCTTTTCTTGATTTGTTCCTACCGATTCGATTAATCACAAGCTAGAATGCATAACTTTTGTTTCCCTTTTCAAGTTTTCTGCCATTCTGCTGCCTTTTGTACCTTCTAAGGACGGCATTTGCGTATGGGCAGACCAGCAGTGGGAAGACGTACACGATGAACAGCTGTTAGAATGACCCCGGGATCATCCAGCTGGCTGTTAACGACGTCTTCAACAACATCCAGATGGTTCTTGCTATGTTCATTCGATTTTGAGTTCTTTTGTTGTTCCCAGGGCTTTCTGTACTATTTTTTTTCCTTTCTCTTTTGCTGCCACTACATAATCAGATCAAAGAGAGGGAGTTCCTAATTAGGGTCTCTTACATGGAGATCTATAACAAAGAGATCAATGATCTCTTGACAATGGAGAACCAGAAGCTCCAGATCAACGAGAGCTTGGAGGTGTGCTATCTGGGAAACCCTCCTTAGCTCCCTACATACAAAGCAATTGCCTTGGAAAGTTCTTTTGAGTTATCTAATCCTAGTTGTTCTACAGAGGGGGATCTACATTGCAGGTCTCAGGGAGGAGATTGTGAACAGTGCAGAGCAAGTGTTCAAGCTTTTCAAGCATGGGGAAGCTATCACTGCTTTAATCCTCCTCCCTTCTTTAGTAACATGTTAATTTCTGGGAATTAACTAGTGGCATTTGTCTTGTTGCAGCCAATCGGAATTTTGGGGAAACAAACATGAACGTTCGGAGTAGCAGATCACACACTATTTTTAGGATGGTAGTTTGCTCGAAGTATAGTTTTTGGTCTCCCTGTTATCTTTCTTCATTTCCTAATGTCATGTTTTGTGCTAATGGATAAACCATCTTAACTAGATTATTGAAAGTAGTGCAAAGAACACATCATCCTCTGGTGATCTTTCTAATGCAGATGATATCCGTGTTTTTGTCTTGGTCTGTAGTCTCAACCAGCTTTCTTCATCTCCTTCTGGTTTGAGTCTGTTTCTAGTTTCTTAAGTGATCTTTTAGTCAGTTTCCAGTGTAACACAGCTTCCTATGCTTCTGGCATCCGTTGCTGAAAGAGATTCAACTCCAAGATATGCCCAGGAGGGCGGTAGGGTGCCATCTCCATCATGCTTGGTAATGCCACTAGGACTGTTGGAGAATATCTTTCCTAGAGAGGTGGCCTAGTGTATATGTTTTTTTTGAAGGTTTTGATTGCCTATTTGGATATTAAGGAACGAGTTGAGATGAAAAAGTCATTTTTTTCAAAAGGTCTTAGATGTAGGCCTATGTATGGGTGATTCTCCGCAATCTAATCAAAAGTAGGATTGTTACTTTTTTTCTTCTGTATGTGACTTTGTGAAATTTGTTTGTGTTGGTCTATTTGTGCTCAGGCTAGATTCATCAAGTACTAAGATAAATGAAGCACATGCAAATGTGTAAGTTGGCCATCAGACTAAAAATGGTAGTTCATGTAGTAGAAAATGTGGTGAGAGACCCTACCTTGTTCTTCTTTTACATATTCTATCTTATTCTTTTTCTCTCATTTCCTTTTTTTGTTGCGTGCTCATGCCTCTCTGTTCGATTATTGTTATTTATTATTTTATTATTGGTGCGTGATTACCTTATCACATTAGCCCCTTGAGAGTTGATTTTTTCCTATTTTTAGTTGCATTGTTTTGTTTGGCCATTTCTGGTTCTTATAAGTCTTTATCCTTTACAGAGGTGCATGTTCTTAATTTTATGTCTTGGCTTTTCTATATTCCAATTTAAAAATTGTGGACACAGAAACTCAAATGGCCAAACAAATGTTTAAAAAATTAGCTCTGAGCACTGCTAGACGATGGGTGAATATCCACACTATTCTACTTCTACCCAATGGAGGAAAAAGTTTAAAATTAAGAAGTGCTTCTTGCAATTCATAGTGGGGGTACGCGTATTTGCAATTTGAAGAAAACGTTTATGTGATTAGTCTAATATTCAGGCAGGCAGAGGTGGGAAGCATTTTGGATAAAATTAGCAGTTCCCTTGAAAGAAATTGGGCATCTACATTTTGACTTAGTCGGTTAGATATCATTCCATCAGATTTTGTCTTCCGATGTTCTTAAAGTGAAATCATAATTCACAATTTTTATGTCTATTTAGTGAGGGAAAAAAAGGTGTTTACTTATGCCATCTTTACTAACGTGAAGCTGGTTTTCTATTTACCGACCACTCGATGTAATGCCCTTGTTTTATTCCCAGAAGGAATGGAGGAGATAACATATTAGAGATTGGACGAAGGACTGATAGAGGGAACCATAGTTACTTTTATGTTGGCTTCACTGTATGTTGCTTGAAGCCCATTAAAACAATGAAATGTCTGGCTTTTCTAACAATTGTGATGCTTTAATAACTAAGATTTTATCAAGTTAATTGGACTCTCAACTGATGAAGTGATGATATAATATCTTGTTCAGGGTATCCAAATGAACATTCGAGAGGCAATTCGTAAGCAAATTGTACAAGATCTCAAAATAAACCAAGCTTCTCAATGTCAACATATCGTTGTATGGTACCATGCTTTCTATCACAATGGGATTATATCAATGGTCCTGGAGTACATGGATTGTGGTTCTTTAGTAGATCTTATCTAACAAGTTAAAACAATCCTGGAGCCATATCTTGCAGTTGTTTGTAAGCAAGCAAACATTCTTTCAATTATAAATTTGCATAATAAGAGGCTATCCACTTCAGTTGACCAACCTTCTTTTGTATAAAGATTTATTTCCTTTGTTTTCATGACAGGTTTTGAAAGGTATGGTTTGTTTGCATACTGAAAGGCATGTAATACATAGGGACATAAAGCCATCAAATTGTTAGTGAATCATAAAGTTGAAGTAAAGATTACAGACGTTGGAGTGAGTGCAGTACTTGCCACCTCTATGGGCCAGCGAAACACATTTGTGGGTACTTACAATTATATGCCGATATGTTGAATAAACGCATGCCAGTTATTATGTCAAGAAATTATTGTGATCATTGCTTTTTATGAAGTATTTTCTATTGAAAAAATGTCTGAAATATTCATGAAGCAATCTCTGATTTACCAATTTGTTTGATAGCCTGAGAGAATAAGTGGAAGCAATTATGACTGTAAGAGTGACATATGGAGTTTTTGGCTTGGTAAATGAGTGTGCAATAGGCCATTTTCCTTACATACCCTAGTGAACTAGATGGTTGGTTGAGCTTTTACAATAAGTCTATTTGGATCTATTATTAACCATACCACGGAAGGCTCTTCTGGACCTTTTGGCTCATGACTGAGCCAGAGGATTATACATACTCAATGAACTGGAACAATCTTCAGCTTTTGATCTTGAAAGATTTATAGAATTGATATGGCCACATGCATACCTAAGAAAAAAATGTTAACCATTTCAAGTTTAGTACATAAACCTGGGGGTCATCTCAAGTCAATAGTCAACTTACTTTCTTGAGATAGGTATGTAGAATCAAGTTGTGGGAATGATCTTTAACATTCACTACCAAAAACTATAGATATAGGGTCAGTTCATTTAGAGACATTTATTAAAATTGTCTCTAAATTATCATAAATAGAGGCATTTTATTTTTAATATTGACTCTAAAACATTTTAATTTTATTCTTTACTTAAAACCCAATATAGAGGCATTTCAAAATTGCCTCAAAATGATTATTCAACAATATTAATCCATTAAAAATGCCCCCAAAGTATTTCACCTACGCGTGCCACATTCGAGCGCCCGCGCGATCGTAACCTCCCCTCCCTCCTTCTCGGTCGCAGATTTAGTCCTCAATCCACCTTCTCCTCCACCACTCCACCTCTCCTCTCACCTCCCTGGGCCCCTCCCGCTGCGGAACTCTTCCTCTTCTTCTCCCTCCACCTCTCCGCCTACTCACGGCCTCCGGTGTACATCATCCTCTACCCCTCTGCTCATCGCCTCCCCTGCCTACTTCTCCCCCCTCACTATTCCTCAGTAGCCGTAGGAGCCACTAGCAGGTCCGGTACGTATAGTTGCCCAACTCTGCAGGGCCTAGCCGCAACCGGCGCCGGGCGATGCTCCCCAACCACCGCCGTCATGCTCTTGCTCTGCTGTTACGCCACAAGGTTGCTCATCGTCACCTCCACACCAGCACCGACACCTAACCCGCCGGCACTGAATCATACTCATCTATGAGATTGTGAAGGTATTCTCCTTCCCACACCGCCTCCTCTCGCCTCTCTAGCACCCTTCCGTTGCGACTCTTCCTCCGTCTTCTCCTCCACCCCTCTACCTCCTCACCTATGGTGTAGACTTTTCCTCCATATTCTACTTCACCTCTCCACCTCCTCGTCTCCGTAAGATACATGACCCAGGCACGTCTTGCTTACTGGAGTAAGATTGCCAGTAGAATCTTCTTTCATCATTTTCTAGATCATACAAAATTTCACTCGGGTTATTGCTTATTAATTAATATGCTTTAAATTTTTCACACAGGCCAGGGGTGGTCTTTCATGCGATGTTTCTCGCAAGAACTGGATTGATTGATGGATATTTGAATTTACGTCGTCTCTTTGGGACACTTGTTGTAGGTCGTCCGGAGCTCCTTTTATCCCTTCTCTTTGTGTTATTTATGGTAAGAGTCTCCTACTTTCTGCAGGAATTTTGTTTTCGGTGATCATGTGTTCTTGTAACTGCCTTGCAATTGCTTCGTCTACAAATAAACTTATGTTGGTTTGTTGTGTGTGCTGTTGTTGGGGTGGGGAGGAGAGAATGGTTTCCAGAACTGAGACAGACATGTTAAATTGACCTTAACAATTTTTTCATTCGTTTGGAACTTGACGAATTCATAACACAAGCGTAAACAAGAATTAATATGATCATGCCACATGAGTAAAAAAAATGTCACCTGGCTGAGTTCATGTCTTCCTTCCACAAGGTAGCTACAGTTTAATATCGTTCAAAGGTCGATATTGAGAAATGTAAGGTTTAATTATTGTCCATTTTCCTTGGAAATAAAATTAAAACCAAACTTCAAAATGCACGGTGAAGGATACAACAGGCTGGAAACTCCCAACTTCCAAGATTTTGATAGAAACAATTATTTCAAGAGGCTTCTGTCAGAGTTCTGGCGTAAATTGGGGATTGATTAATTTGGTTCTCAAAATGAGAGTGAAGTGCCAACCTTCCCTATGTATATGTAGTGAATTATTGGGCCATCCAACTTAGATGTATTCTCTATGATCACCACTTAATGTGAGACTATTCTTAATACGTAGTGTCCCATCACATTTAAGTTGACTTAAAAGATTTGTAAAGTGGATGATAACAAATACGGGATGTGCAATTCAAGTCACACTTATGGACTACAGTATCATATTGAAGTCTTTGGTTCATCCAACTCAAAATTTGAAGACAAGGAATGGCATTCGTATTTTGTTTTAGCCTCTACTTGATATATAACTATTCTTATCAAGTGATAGATATCACTAACTTTCTTTTATCTTTACATTGTTACTCTGCATTTTGCGTGGTTTTGGAATGACAACATGTAGACAAAACTCTCTCTCTCTCTCATATGTCATTAGTGAATCCTAGTATAGTGCATGGGCCAAGTATCATGGAGAGCCTCCCTCTTGGAATGGCATATGAGTAGGCCCAGGAAACCTTAATCATCTTCTATCTATAGTTTATATCAAGCTTTCTTCTCACCTACCAAATACGTGTGATGTGGTGTCTGTAGAAATGAACGGTCCCCTTCTCACAATACACTTAGGCCTCGTTTGGAACGGAGACGCCTTTCTTTCTTTTTTACAAAATCTACCTTCATTGATAATCCTCACAATCTCCTTTACACATGCTTCTATAGATTCATAGTGGATTGTGTTTTTGTTCCAACAATCTCTCTCCGTCGGATTTTCATCCGACTCAAAAACCCAGGCATGAGGAGTTGTTTAGACATGATGCAGACATGAGGAGCTATTTAGACAAATACTGCCGCAGGCTTCCACTTGTCCTCAACTCCTTTTGTGATTGTAGGCTTATTTTAAAAATATGTAGAGATATGTTATATAGTCAACCATCAATTAGATTTGTTTTGACCATTGTGGATTTATTTTGAAATATGTCCTTACCCTAGGTGACAGATAAGTATCTGAAAACTTATCAGATTCCATCAATATTGTCAGATAATTTTATGGTTTTTGACTGTTAATCTTATCAGATGCGGACAGGTTATGGATATTGTAAAGTGTCACCAGATATGGTAAAGGATATACCTTGTATCCACACCAAACCCATCCCATTTACATCTGCACTGGCAGCTGGGCTGATGACCTGGATATTCATCTGTTCCAGACCCTAAGTTCTCTCTGTTTTTCTACCTTGAAAATAGAAAAAGTAAATTTTGGCACTAAATATGCCAATTACAATTCAAACCAGGTAATATTCTGCATTCTCAATAATTACAATTGTTTACTCTTTGTACTATCGCTTGTACGTTTGGGGGTATAAAATGGCCGAGATGTATAACAGTAGCTATAATCAAGAAAATTATGTGGCCTGTTGTCACCTATTTCCCCTTCGCTATCGTTAGTTTCCTGATTGAATTTGGTTTGTTTCTCTCCTTGCAGTACAATGATAATAGTGGAAATCCCTACTCAGATGTTTACTGGTTAGCATCATTGGTTCAGTCAATCAGTGAACTTGAATTTGGTGAGCAGGTTTGCATGGATTCTGATTGTAAGTAAATTGTCAAATGTTTTAATTGAAATTATATTTTCCTTTTCTCAGAAGTAGTACTGTTTTAATCTCTTTGAAAATGATTATTGCTGTGTTTACACAAAAGTAATTATTATGTAGAAATGCCAGAAAAGGGACAGAAGGAATAGGATAGAAAGGAGGACATGATCGAAACTCATAGATTAGACATCAAGACTACCTAGGATGCATGGAAAAGAAAGTTACATTTACATCCTTGATCCACCATCTCTTGCAATTGCCCCTTCTTTAAGTTTTGTTGACATAACAAGAGCATGAGCAAGAGTCATGTTAAGTGGAGGTACTCCATTTCAGGTGCATCTTCATTGATGCATTAAGAGGAGGATATTTTGGCCCTTTCCTAAGTAAAAATTTTGGGAGAAATGTAATGATGGTGAACCAAGAGGGAGTGAATGTGGATACTTTAGGGGGCTGAAGCCAGGAGATATGGGCCAAACCAAGAAGAAGAAAAGAGAGGAGGAGAAAAATACTTCTGATATATGCCTGATGCCATTGTTCCCACTGCCATCAATGTCACTACTACAGGCTCTTCTGCCACTCTTCCATTGGTTTTCTTTGGTGAGTGTCACTGTTCTTTATTCTTCCTCTTCTGTCATTCTTGTTCTGTGATCCAATAGGAAAAAGGGGAAACAAGAATTGTAGGAAATCCCTCACTGTGAAAAAATATTATATCTTGTATTCTAATATCAGTTATTTATCCACATTTTTTTAAACATGGGTGATACCATGAAATATATTATATATACACATGCATATATACATTAAGTTAGAAACATATTATAATTTGCTTGGCCATCTGACGTCTTTGTGGTCTGATGGGATCAGCCAGATTGGTCTAGGACCAGCCAATCCCAGTCCTGACTCCACTCCTTTCAACCTCTCTCCAGATCCTTGCGTCAGGTTGTATGTTAGTCTTGCCAGTTTTGTTGTCCCTGTGCGCTGCACTTGCATTTGATGCAACACGAGATCACGAGAGAGTCTTTAGATTCAGCTGCCTAATGTGTGCTGGTGGATTTGTCTCATGGTGATTTAAAAAAAGTTTGGAGGTGTACTGTAACTATTTTTTACTTTTTGGAGCCCAATTTAGATGATAATATTTTTTGTCTGCATCCTTTATTTGACTATTTCGAAAGCAATTTCTCAAGTCGTGCTTCTTATTGTTCATGCATTTCTTGAAGGAAGAGGTGGATATACCATCCAAGGTTTGCCGGATTGGTGATTTGGATCGACTTGGACTGACCCTGGTATGATACGGTACACCAAGTCGGTCCAAGTCCATTGGTTCCACCCTTTTCAGGGGTTGGTTTGGTTAAACAAAAATGAAAGTTTTAATTAATGATTCTTTAACTTAACCTCTTATTACCTGATAATTTAGCCTAATAACCAATTATTGTGGGAAACACATCATTTAATAACAAATTATTGTGGGAAACACATCATTTTAACAGAAAAGGAAAAAAGCACCCCAAAGTCCCTCCACCAATCATTCTTGATTCATTAGAAGTGATGCACACCCTTCAACAACAAGGAAGGGGAATGAAGTTTGTTGGTGAATTGCAATATATGGTTAAAGAATGGAGAAAAGGAAAAAAGCACCCCAAAGTCCCTCCACCAATCATTCTTGATTCATTAGAAGTGTTGCACACCCTTCAACAACAAGGAAGGGGAATGAAGTTTGTTGGTGAATTGCAATATATGGTTAAATAATGGAGAAAGGGATGATGCTAGAGCATCCAACTCAAGCCACATGATAATATGTGGAAAGTCTCAGAGCTTATAAGCTCATGTGTAGTGTGGGACTAACAACCACTTGCACCTCTAAGCTGATTTAATAAGCTGTGAATGCAGGTGTCAATAGTGGCATGGATGATTAGCGACCCTAGCCTGAACCATGGGGATTGCCATGGTAATCACTATGCATCGATTTAGATAGCATGCTATGATGTCCTTCTCAGAAACATTTCAGTGGGTGAACATCCTCATTCACTAAAAGTCTGAGCTTTTTTAAGATGAACAATGCCAATATTACCACAGTCCACCCTTCCCATTGTGTCAAAAAAAAAACTATCTTCCAATTTTAGCAAGCCACTGTTCATCTCCTTCTTCAAAACCATAGGCCCTGCTAAATGGATTGGTTCAACTTTCTTATCTTCAGGTCTGGTTCATAAGCATCCATTGTAGGCTGAACATTTAAATCAACCCCCATTCCCCTCTTTATAGGATCAACATCTACGTCTGGTAGCCATGACATGTTGGAGCCTAGATCAGGCATAAACACTCCAACACAGGCACCTTGATGGGTCATAATTTCCCTCAAAGCCATAATCGTGCCATGACGAACTTCCCATATGGGATCAAACATATCATGAATGATCTATTCCACAAAATGACGAAATGGCCATCGTCCATTCCCATCAACCTCAGCATGATCTTCATCTACAGCCATCTTTACCTCAGGGTCTTCAAAATCGACCCAAATTTCTTGTGCAGAGGAGTCATGGTTGACCCTACCTGAACTATCATTACTCCCAATTCTATCTTCTATTCTTTTGTTCAGAAACTTAGCATATCTTCCACCAACAATGCTACAAAGTCTCAAAACTGCTTTTCTTACAGTCAAGTTACTGTTTAACATGTACATTCTTCTTTTGCTCTTCCTTTTTTTTAGTATCAACATCATCTAACTGGACACAACTGCGAGAAAATTATGTTTTCAGTTCTAGATGTATGTTACATGATTTTATTTAATTGTATGCTTATAATTTGATGATACTAAACAGTATAATAGATCGATATCCAATCATGGCACACTCTTTACATGGCCACAGAAGTACAACATTGTCATTTACTATGCAGAGACAGGAAGCTTAATAGAGCTGACAATAGTATTTAATTTTAAAACAATTCCTTATTTATCTACATGAACTTTTACATGATGCTTCATAATATGATTTTGGGTTTGAACTCATGCTTATGCATGTTAGATGAAGATATGTTGAGTTTATATGGTTGAGTTGATGGCTAGAAGTGATCAATCCTACATGACTTTCTATTTTCTGAAACTAGTTTGTGTATGCCCCTAATGAAAAAGAGATGAGGATAATGTTGGGTTCAACTTAATGCATGGGTCTTCGATGTGCAGATGGCTGTGGAAACTGGTTGATAACATAATGCCTTGTGCAACTCCATGGCCAAGTTTGAGTTCCAGTAGGCAAAGATCCTCAGTTTAACTTAGCCTGTGGTTTCCCAAAATAAGTTAACCTGAGGATCTCAACCAGTGAGGGCTGAGTACCAAGTCATAATGCATTTCAATAAATGGAATGGCTTGTTTTTTGTTTCATCATATATGTGACTTGCTAAGGTCAGAATCTGTTCATCATGAACTCCAAAAGATTTTATTAGCAAATAATACCCAATATTTTTTCACTCAACATTTCAATCAAGTCTGTCTAGTGCCCAACCTCGTAAGCTAGAACATGGGCAAAATGTTAATGTACAGTTGCTTGTGTTCTTTTACAGGTCCACAAGGTAAAAAATGAGCAATCTACAATTGCTTTTGTTGCTTTTCTGAGTTGTTTGTTGCTTCAATTGAATCCAATACTATGGATAATCATATTCTTTGCTTTGCATTCATTCGAAGAGTTGACTTTCCACTTTCAGAAAAGTAATAGGATTGCTTATCTAAAAATCTAAACCATTCAACTGCTGTCATTAATGTAAACAAGACTTATTTTTTTAAAACTAGCTGGTAGTTGGAGGGCCTCTAAACATTATCGAAAAAAGAAATACCTTCCCACATTTTGATTAGAGCATCATGTGATCCTACTTATTGATGAACAATATATAACTGTTGAGCTACTTAGCAAAATGTGAATTTTAGGTGATTGTTATGCTGTTGGCCTGCTAGGGCATCAGGCTGTGATACATCTTTGGCCAATGCCATATCAAGAAAATTTACTGTGTCTGGACCTTCCCTCTCTGAAACAAAATTTATATAAAACCTCCACTCTTGACACCACCACCACACCCTCCCAGCAGAGAAGAAAATCAATTGTGGATTCATATCTGCAGTGGCCAGTCAGATGTCGGTCCTTTCACCATATTAAGTAAGACTTTCTTTGGTGTGAAAAGGGAAGTTTTTTTGATATTATCTGCTCTTTCACCATATATATAGTTCAAATAATTTTTTCTGCATATTATATACACAGGAAATTCCCTTGAGTCTGGCATCAATACCTATCGAGCCAACTTCGTGATGTGAATCAATTATTTTGTAACTTTTCTCTCAAAAGATTATGTTTGAGATTATACATGACACCAATGATTAGCAATGTACTGTTGTTTGATGGACATATGTTCCATGTACTCTTGAGAGTTGCTATTTTGGCAATCTGTGGTTTGCGGCCTTGGGTGCACTGGCATCTGACCACATCCCGGGCTATCACTACAATACTTATATGGGTTTGGTAGGCTTGCAGGGTTAGAGAACTGCGAAGAAAAATTATACAGCGGTTAATATGCAAGAATTAGATTGCATAGCTAAAATAAATGTGTATATCCAAATAACAGGCAACACTTCTATGTCACAATGTTGTCTTCATTCTTGGAAGGCCAACTGCTGCTACGTTAAGTCAGCTGTAGAAGTCCCTATTGGTGATGCTTCAAACCTGACACTCAAACAAATACAAAATAGTGGTCGTGAGCTTGTTTGAACCAGTATAGGAGTCATCAACCTCAGTATCTCATACTCCCTCTACAATACATGTCAGAACAGAAAAACCAAACCAAACTACATCCCAAGCCAAACTGAATCAAACTGAACAACTTTGGAACCAAAACAAAATAGCTTTGGAACCAAGACAAAAAATACATCTGGGATTGTCATCTCTAACCATATCCATCTGGGTGTTTATTATTGTGCCTTCCCATGTGTAAATTGCAAAGACATTCCAGTAGATGTACCTTTTTTTTTCTAAAAGTGATATTCCAGTTCTTTAAGTGCATTCTTTATATATACGTATATATGTAGTTTTTTTAATGTTACTTCCTGTGGAAAGAACACTGTCATGTAGAATTTTAAAACTGCCCCAATATAATCATAATTAGAGGCATTTTATATTTAATATTGCCCTTAAAATATATTGACATTTTTCTATGTGGGGATATTGATTCATATTTCTAAAATGATGATAAAGACACTAGTTGAACTGTAAATGTGTTATCCATGAGTCAAAATTATGCCATGGTGAAGTCTGCCTGCCACATGAAGATGTCTCGCATGAAGATGTTAGCTTATCCAAAAATGATAGAAATAAGTTCATAACATTAGGTTATATGTATCAAGATGTGAAGAAGAGCAGTGCAAGGTTAATTAACAATTAACTGTGATAAGCTTTCTTCCCCAGTGTATGCCAAGTATCTCTTGGTACTATTTCTTTGTTATTGTTGGCTTGTCTTATTCTATGTTACTTTGTGACAGCTTGGTTTCATGTTGCTCGTTCTTATATGGAAGTTCGATTTTCCACCCTTTATGGTCCTTATTATTGTAATTCTTAATGATGGTTTGTGTTCTAACCTTAAACTCTTATTTCTTAATTTGTGAATTTCCTTTAATCTAGGTGGCAGTATTTTCCTGGTTTTAGATTCACTTCCTATTGGTTTCATCATAATCATTTGCTTTATAAATAGTTGGCCACCTAGACTTCTTCTTATTTGTTGATCGCTTTTAATTTTCTCAGGCACCATCATGACAATATCAAAGGATAGGGTGAAACCATCTCCACTTCCAGACAGCTGGAAACTAGCATAAATCTAAACCATCTCCACTTCCAGACAGCTGGAAACTGGCATAAATCTTTGCCACCGGCATTATTCTTTGTAGTTATTTGGCAATGATGACAGTCCAACTGCCCTAGGTTTCTCGTGATGCCATAAAAGGAATAAAATGTTTCTGCCTTATGATCTTCCCTCACATTTTAGTGGATATTTTTGTTACTAGAACTCAGTACGTATTGTCGCTTACATAAATTCGATTCTGATTTAGTATTTGATGTATCTCATGGGATCTTTTATCTTCTTTTTTTCCATGCTTGGTAATCTCAGGGCTTATATCTGGATACATCATATTTTTTGTTCAATCAGCTTTGATAAAGGTATCCTTAATTTTCTATGTTTCATATAAACTACACTGATTCTCCATCTTACTTTTTGGCTAGTAATTGGTGGTTATGCTTGATCATATACTCACTAGTTTTTCACGTTTCTTATGAACATTCTGTACAGATGGCAGCAAGCTGTTGCACAAAAGAATATTTTACGTACAAAGATGCTGACATTGGTCAACTTAGCATATACATTGCTGGTTCTGAATATTCATCGGCACCATTGTGACAATTGTCTTTCTTCTTTCGGGTGTGTAACATCATCAATCCCGCAAGGCCTGTGAAGCCCAAGGTGTAGAAGGGAGAATAAAACTGATAGAGAAGAGGTGGAAGAGAAGCTGGCCAAGAGTATGGTCGAGAGGAATGCAATTGCATGGCGGCATTCAAACCATCCAATCAATTGGCTTCCCTTACTATTCGTCCACTGGCAAGAAAATGTTTGTACCTAAAGAGTATAAAGGGGAAATTAATTTACCTGTTTTGAAGAGTTAAGTTTGTATATTTTAGTTGTAGAGTGAAAAATTGAGGTTCCACAGTCTGAGTTGTATTTATAAGTCGTGGATTCTATGTCTTGTGTAATTGGGATATTTTCATGATTTGATTTTATAATATATCTCTATTAAGAGATTATTTTAATAAATGACTAGCATGTCCTATTTATGCTTCTGTCAAAAGGTGGACAATTTATATATGAGTGTGGTGTATAATGGTGGGTGTTTATGTATGTCAATGAATCATGAAGAATATGATCTATGTAATGATTGTATGTTAAGAATGTTGACTATAATTTTTATATTTTAGGATGGTTATTTTAGTGCAATATTTATAAACTGAAGCTCTTACAGATTGGTCGTTTGGGACAGTTTGGGGAAGAAAATACCTTTTAAACACATTATTCTAAGTGATTATTATAGGGTGGTTTTTACATGATTATTCTTAAAATAGATTATTTGGGGCAATTTGAAGGAGGAATTGCCCCTAAAATATGTTCATCAGAGGCATTTGGTCAATAAAAATGTCCCTATTAAAATATTTAGGGGCAATTATTAGTGCATCTAATGATAACATTATGGGCATTTTTAAAAAGTGCCCCAAAAACTTTTAGGGACCGTGGCAACAGGGACACATTTTAAATTGCCCCAAATACTAATCAAAATGCCCCTAAAAGTTATTAGGGCATTTATCTCCATTTTTTGGGGCAGTTTAGAAATGCCCCTAAAGGTCTATTTTCTTGTAGTGACTTATGTGTTTCAAATTTTGAATTTTGTTACCCTTGTCCCCCCTTGCTCCAACCCTTCTAGAAGCCCACCTTGGAGGGTTGACTGACCCCACATGGACCCAAGAGCTGAGGTGGAGCAATGAGAGAAGGGATAGGGGGCCCGCGGGACCCAGGTGGTCCCAAATTACAAATAAATCCCTTTTACAATCCGAATTACAATCCGAATAAAGTCAAATAAACACACATTACACACAAATAAAATCCCAGTAAATATGATAAATACTAAGACTCAAAGGGGAGTCTCCAGACTGTCTCCGAGCCAGATGGAAGCCAATGTAGCTCGAGTGGTGCTCTGCGTACGGTACCAACGGCTCGCCGGTTCGTGCTTCTCGATCGCCCTGGTGTCCGCACCACCTGTAACGTAGCTCAAAGAAAGAAGAAGAAGAAAGCCATTAGTAAAACGAAATGTGTAGTACCTACTCTAATAGAACGAACAGAACGGGAATGATGGTGGCAAGGTTACGTGGGGGTGGTGGGAAGGAGGGATGGCCGAGGCTTTCGACCACCCACCTTCCCGTTTGTTTTGGGAAGAAACCTCTAAGTGTAGGAGCTAAGGGATTACACTACATGCTGCGTACTTACCTGGAAGCTGTGATGCAAGTAGGAAGTAGGAACTAAGGAGTTCAAACCAAGCAAGAGAAGCAGGAGGAAGATGATCAATGCGACTCTTCTCGCCCGGAGGAACTCCGCAATGGCTTCCACGTCGATCCCCCCCCCCCCCCCCCAAATGGCCTCTACCCCCCTCTCCACATTGGAGAGCGATAGTTTTGTCCATTGAGCCCGGAGTTTCAAATCGTGGGGAAAGATCATGCAGAACGGGGGGAAGAACGTGCCCACGAGCTGGGCCACATTCTCTGACTGAGTAAACAGAGGAGGGCGGCCAAGTCCTTGGCCTCCTTGAAGGGGAGGGCGGCTAGGCAGATGGCCACCCAGCAGGGGAGGGCGTCCATCGCCCTGGCCACCCAGGATTGGGGGCGGCCAAGTCTTTGGCCGCCCAGACCACGCTCTTTGGGCCCCTTAAGTGGACGAGGCCCAATAGCTTTGAGGCTTTGGGCTGGGCTTTAAAACTCAAAACATCGGTAAAACAAGTACCACAACTAAGCGTCATTCACACAAAGGTCCATTGGGGATCTGCGAGATGTCCGAAATTACGCGCCTACAGTGAGGTCTTAGAAAATTTTCAAGGAATGGTTTTCTAAAATATATACATGCAATCAAGCAAGGATTTGTATGATATGTCCATGCAAAGTGATTTCGATACATGGCAGAGAACTTAGGTCTGAAGACCACCTCACGCGTAGTGAAAGCTTTCGGCTAGACATAATCCAACCTTCCGCAAACACCATTTTATATATCGAAAAATTATGGCATTAAGGCACGTATGTATGTAAAGAATGTACAAGCAGATGCAAGTAAATGTAAAGATGATGAAGAATTATTTTCTATTCACAAGTATGCAAAAATATATGCAATCTTAACGATGAAGTTGAATATATGCAATTCTGAAATGTTATTTGCAAACTGAGCAAAAAAGTGTATAAAATCCTAATATGCACAGTTACTCATTCAAACAGCAAATTCCAAGTTATCTTCTTATTCTTTTGAAATTTTCAGGAGTTAAGGGTTTTGTAAAAATATCTGCAAGTTGGTTTTCTGTATTTACATGTATAAGCTCAAAATGACCCTTACTCACATGATCTCGTAAAATGTGGTGTCTAATCTCTATGTGCTTTGTGCGAGAATGCAAAACATGATTTTTGGAAATATTAATCGCAGAAGTGTTATCACAAAGAATGGGTGTGTTATTTAAAGAAATTCTAAAATCAACAAATTATTGTTGGATCCAAAGCACTTGGGCTACACAACTAGCTGCCGCCATGTATTCGGCTTCGACAGTTGACAATGCCATAATATTTTATTTCCTAGAGGCCTATGAGACCATGCAACCTCCAAGAAATTGACGGTACCCCCTCGTGCTCTTACGATCCACTAAACACCCAGCATAGTCAGAATCCGTATAAGCTACTAGATCAAAACTGCAACTACGACGAAACCATAGACCAACATCTGTGGTGCCTAGCAAATATCTGAAAATCCTTTTGACCGCTAACATGTGTGGTTCTCTAGGATCGGATTGAAATCTCGCACACATGCAAACACTAAACATTATATCCGGCCTACTAGCAGTCAAATACAACAAAAAACCAATCATGCCACTAAAAAGTTTCTGATTGACAGACTTATCTTTTCATCCTTGTTCAATTTCACCGTCGTTGACATCGGTGTCTTGTGTTGCTTCGCATTGTCGAATTTGAACTTCTTGATGAGCTCCTTTGTGTATTTTCTCTTATTTATGAAAATTCATCCTTTTGTTGCTTCACCTGCAAACCCAAGAAGAAAGGTAACTCCCCCATCAAACTCATTTCAAACTCCCCCTGCATCAATTTAACAAAATCATCATTCAATGAATCAGAAGTGGCTCCAAAGATAATGTTATCAACGTATACCTGAACAATAAGCATGTGTCCATTGTCACTCTTAATAAAAAGAGTTTAATCGATATTACCTCTTTTGAAGCCATTTTCCGAAAGGAATGTACTTAACCTTTCATACCACGCACGGGGGACTTGCTTCAGACCATACAAAGTTTTGTCAAGTTCGTTCACATGGTCCGAGTTCTTCTCATCTTCAAATCCCGGTGGCTGCTCAACATAGACGTCCTCTTTCACTACACCATTCAAAAATGCACTTTTAACGTCCATTTGAAAGAGTTATATGTTCCTAGAGCATGCAAAGGCTAGTAATATTCTAACGGCCTCAAGCCTAGCCACGAGTGCAAATGATTCATCAAAATCAATTCCTAATTCTTGACTATAGCCTTGGGCTACAAGCTGGGCTTTATTCCTAATTACCACCCCTTGATCACTAAGCTTGTTTCGAAAAATCCACTAAGTTCCTATCACCGGGTGATTCTTAGGTCTAGGCACAAGAAACCACACCTCATTCCTTTGGAATTGGTGTAATTCCTCCTGCATAGCCAAGATCCAGAAATTATCATTTAATGCCTCATCTATAGATTTGGGCTCGATATCAAAAAGGAATGCAAGATTATCAAATTATTCAACTTCCTGATTGAAGCCCTTGTTCTTACACCTTGTTCCACATCTCCTATGACATTGTCTTGTGGGTGGTCCTTGTGGAACGTCCATTGCTTGGGGAGATTTTCATTTTGGGTTGGAGCTTCATCATTTTTGGTGTTCGACTCCGCTTGATCCACATCTTGATTTCCTTGTCTTTCTTTTCTTCTCCATCTTCATGCCCTACATCAATAAAATGATTATCCTTGTTAGATAACCTCAAGGTGTATTCATCAATGATCACATGTGGGCTTTCTTTTACCACAAGAGTACGTAGGTTATATACTCGATATGCTCTAGATGATGAAGAATATCCAATGAATATACCTCTATCACTCTTTGTGGCAAATTTCTCCAAATGTTCTTTAGAGTTATTCAAAATGAAACATGGAGAACCAAAAGGTTTAAAATATGCAATATTCGGCTTCTTACCTTTATAAATCTCATATAGAGTTTTCTTGAGAATAGGTCTTACCATGGCTTGATTGATGATGTGACAAGCCTTGCTCACCACCTCGGTCCAAAAGTACCTTGGTAAGCCATTTTCCGCAAGCATTGTTCTCGCCATCTCCACGAGCGTCCTATTCTTCCGTTCCACTACTCCGTTTTATTGTGGGGTTCGAGGTGCTGAGAAGTTGTGTGTAAACCCCTGTTTCCTGCAAAAATCATCAAAGTCATGGTTATCAAATTCTCACCCATGATCACTCCAAATAGCTTTAATTTGATACCCCCTATTAGTTTGTAAGTTCTTGCAAAGATCTTCAAACTCTGCAAAGCATCATTCTTATGGGTTAAAAATAATACCCAACAGAATCTTGAGTAATCATCTACAATAACAAACCCATAAAGTTCCCCCCCAAGACTGTGTCCTAGTGGGACCAAATAAATCAAGATGAAGGAGTTCAAGGGGTCTAGTGGTGGTGACAATATTCTTAGATTTAAAAGACACCCTGGTCTGTTTCCCCATAGCACATGCATCATAAATTTTATTTACATCAAAATTCAGTTTTGGTAAGCCTCTTACCAATTCTTTTCTATACAATTTAGAAAGAACACTAAAACTAGCATGACCAAGTCGTTGATGCCATAACCATGCATCATCCGACTTATTAGCAAGTAAACAAAGATTTTCATTTTGAGTATTTTCAAAATCAACAGAGTAAATATTTCCATATCTAAGACCAATGAATTTTATTTCATTTGTATCTCTATGTACAATTGAGCAGTGTGTGTTTTCAAAAATAACTTTGTGACCTTTGTCACAGAGTTGACTAATGCTAAGCAAACTATGATTCAAACCATTCACAAGCAAGACATCTTCAATGGATTGGTTCGAATCCTTACCTATTCGTCCAATTCCCACAATTTTATCTTTATCGTTCCCGCCAAAGGTGACCAATCCGTCATCTTTCTCCTTCAGGTCTGAGAAGAGTTCCTAATTGCCTGTCATATGTCTGGAGCATCCACTGTCCAGATACCATTTGTTCCATTTGGCTCTTAAGCAGACCTGCACAATCAAAACAATTCTCAAGTTGATTTAGGTACCCAAGCAAGCTTGGGTCCCGAAGTGTTAGTCCTACCATGAGAAAAATGCATTCTATTTTTCTTTTCAAAATATTCATCATCGGCCCTCATTAGATCACATACATACATTGAGTGGCCGAACATTTCACAATAAAAGCATGTAACATTTGGCCTTCTAAACAGACTCCTATGCATGTAAGATCTATCAACATAAGAGTTCATGCATGAGTCAACATGATTATAGCCATATGAATCAAATGATGTTTGAGTTTTGTTCCTCATAAATGACTTTTTCTTTGTGGGTGAGTGTCCCACATCAACTCTCTCTCTCCTAGCATTTCCATTACTAGACTCACCATGTTCAGTCATTTTCTCCTTTCCTTTCAATTCCTTTTGGATAGCATCTTTCAATCTCTTTAGTTCTTCATTCATGATTTTAAAATTTGTTTCTAATTCTCCTTTCGATTTTTCACACTCATTCAGTCTCAATTTGAGTTCACCCAACTCCTTTACCAATTGAGCATTCTCATTTTTTAGTTTTTCAGCATTTTCATAAGCATGATATTTTTCTGCCTCCAAACACTCTAGTTCATCCACATACAAGGTTAGCTTAGATTGAAGATCTTCTTTCTCATCTTTGAATTTCTCAATTTGCATTTCAAAAAAGCTACACCTATCACATGGATTAGTAGAGCTGATCAACTCACAAAATTTCTTTTTCAGATTTTTGACATCAGTTTTAGACCTCTTATACTTCTGATATAAATCTGCATAAGCTTCATGTCACTATTCAGCAGTAAGATTTTCAGAATCAGAATTTACCTCGGAGTTTTCCTCATCCGCCATTAAGCAAAGATTCTGGGCTAGCTCGTCCAGTCCGTCCTTGTTCCCCTCAGATGTTGAGCTATCTGAGTCTTCATCGCTCCAAGTAGCTTTCATGGCTTTTCTATTCTTTGCCTTGCCCCCTCATATGGCTGGGATTCTTACACTCATAACAAATTATCTTCGCTTTCTTGCTCGGCTCTCCTTTCTTGATGGCATTTCTTCTCGAGAATTTCCTCAGAAAGTTTCCTTCACGTCTTGCCTTTCTAAAAAACTTTCTGGCTCTCCTTGTGACTAGAGCCATCAACTCTTCTTCTTCACTGTCAATGCTTGATCTCCTATCACTATCTTCCGACGATGCTGGATATGCCTTCAAGGCTATCGTCTTCTTCTTTTTGCTTTCCTCCTCGGCTGGCTTCATGATGTTGATTTCATAAGTCATTAGCGACCCGATCAATTCATCCACCTTGAGTGTGGTGAGATCCTTTGAATCTTCTATGATGGTCGCCTTTGTGTGCCACGGAGGTGTGAGGGACCGCAACACCTTTCTGACCAAGTCTTGATTCCAATATTCCTTTCCTAAAGCCTTCATGTTGTTTGTGATCTCGCTCAGCCTTGCATACATTTCTGTTATATTTTCCTCAGGCTTCATTGCAAATAGTTCATACTCTCGAACCAGCAGATTTGCCTTTGTCTCCCGTACTTCCACAGTACCTTCATAAATAACCTTGAGCTTATTCCACATTTCCTGCGCAGATGAACACATAGATATGCATGAGTACTCATTAGGATGTATCGCGCACTGAATAATGCTCATAGCTTTATAGTTCGCACATGATTTCTTTATATGCTCTTCTTCCTATTCATCCTCATTCGGTGGTAAAACATAAGGACCATTGTTTATAACCTTCCAAGTGTCATAGTCTTGTGCTCGCATGAAAACAGTCATTCTGTTTTTCCAATAGGGAAAGTTAGTCCCATCAAAGAAGGGTGGTCTATGAATCGAATGTCCCTTGGGGAGCATTCCCTTGTTGGCCATGCTAAGAGATCTTTTCTCTACAACCGTGAGGTTGTCCTAAAATCAGAGACCCTCTCTGATACCAGATTGTTAT
Source organism: Amorphophallus konjac (assembly GCA_022559845.1). Taxonomy (NCBI): domain Eukaryota; kingdom Viridiplantae; phylum Streptophyta; class Magnoliopsida; order Alismatales; family Araceae; genus Amorphophallus; species Amorphophallus konjac. The sequence goes on along the minus strand of CM040117.1, from coordinate 145,990,453 downwards.
CCCTAGGTTCTCGTATGGACAAGAAGGGGGGTTGAATTGTCCCCACCAAGCGCAACGGTAATTTTTAAATTTAACGCAGCGAATTAAAATAACTACCAGCGCATAAGATAATTGAATGAAATATAAGCTATGAAGAAATTAATTCTCTCATGCTTACCGTTCTCACATGATCAACAAGAACAATATAAATCAAGCAAACCTCAATCACACAGATGCAAGATAGATTTTTTAGGTGGTTCGGAACCACGACGGGCTCCCTACGTCCACCCCTCACCAAATCGGTGAGGATCCACTCGCTTCAATGAAGCGCACGGAGCTTTCGCTCCAAGAGACACGGAGACGTCATCTCTTACACAATCCACAAGGGATCAAAACCCATGCACACACAAGCCGCAACACCTGCGGCACAATATCACCACAACCATTCATAGACGGTTCACACAGTCATAGACACAGAGTTTGGAAATAAAGGATGTGTTCAATACAAGCTTGTAAACCAAAAGAAAATGACTCAAATAGATGCAAATAGGATGTAGAGATGAATCCCCATGAGTAGAAAGGGCTATAGAAATATTTCTCTTAGCCTCGGGTCGGAGGGTAGCCGGATATCGACGATGAGAACGTCCACGTGTTCCCCTTCTCATTCCGCTCCTTTTCTTCTTCACACATGAGCTTCGAAAATGATCGAAAGTAGATGAAAACCTGGAGTCTTTGCTCAGCTCCTCTCCATCTCCCTTTCTTCTCCTGCAAGACAAATAGATAATGTTATAACACTTAACACTTAGAGAATTTCTCCCAAATTCGTAGCTTATTTATACACCCAATAGAAAGGTATGAAAAGACCATAAAACCCATGTTAAAACCCTTCCAAAAGCTAATATATGTGTGAATACCCTAAGGGTATTAGGGTCAAGTTAGACCCCAAATGGATCCCATTAAGATGGATTTCGGAGTTCACGTAATGGGTCTCCCGTCGGGTTCAGTCGACCTTTGCGAAAGGGCCGGTCGACCGAAATGTTGTAGGGATTTTCTCATAGCACACTGGAAATTTCAGTCGACAAGGAGCATAGGGTTGGTCGATTGAAAATTTATAGACACCCATTATTTCAGCTCTATTAATATCGGTCGACCAGAGACCCAGAGCCGGTCGACCGAAGTTCAGTAAAAACTAGATTTTTTGAAGTTTTAAGAGGCTAATGCAAGGGATTGATATGCATGAAGTATACACACTATTCTCCAATGTGAAAACAACTAAATGACCACTATGAACCCAATTCACATCAAGAAAATCTCAATCAAACCAATCAACAAAACATCCTAAAGTTTAATTGACATGAATGCTCAATATGATGCTAAGTTTCAACTAATGTTTGCATTACAAACCAACTGATTTCACCTTTTAAAACCTCTAAAAGAACATGCAAGGATGCTCTTTGAAAACCAATGAGACACACCTAGCATGAGTGACCTATTACCATGAATGTGAGCAAGGTGTGAGACCCAGAAAGATCATTTTCAACCAACCTTCACAAGTTATGATTAGTCAATTTGCAAGTTCAACATGTGAAGAATGATAGGCATCGAGTATGTATTTGCAATCACAATAGTTATACCTAATCACCAAACACCCATGGCTCTTCACAAATACACAAGAGTGAGCATTAGTTACCTTTTCAATCCCAATAACAGTTTTTGCAATATTATGGCTTACCATTCCCTTTTGGTGGTCATTGCATGGGATTTTCAACCTGTTTGGTCTTGTTGATGATGCGGTATATGTTCATTCAATCCTTTGACTTCAGAAGAATATTCACCATAAATTTCAATCCTGCAAGGCATAGTTATCATATTGTGTATGAGATCCTTGAAGACCATTCATTCATCAATAGATGCTTTGCACACCACATGCACACAAACATGCACACAAGTTTTGTCAACATTAAAACTGAACCATTAAACTCACCTAGGGGTCCAACAAAGCGTTTGCGTTTTATTGCCCCTTTTGTTTTGAGGGGTTTCATTTGTTGGAATCAAGCACGGTCACGACCAGACTTTTCACTTGACTTTGACTTGTCATTTTTTTTTGTTTTTGAGGGATCTAATCATTTGACATTTTGAAATCCCTCTTGTATGCCTGCGGGGACACTGCCCTCTTCTCATGCTCTGATCCAGGCTCGACGAAATGGATCCTACTCTTGCCTTAAGGGGATTGTGCTTTGGTTGCTTATGCTCAGCATTTTAAGTGTGCCGTCTGTCTTATTTGGTGGAAGAAGGAGAGAATAAAGATTAATGTTTTCCTGGAGACCTTCGGGGTGAGGCCTCACCATAGGTGATGCTATCAATTTTTTTTGATAAAACATGTGCGTATGTGCCTGTTGCCTTCCTTTTAGTAGGCATAGGCCAAGATGACCGGACAGGGACCTCCACGGTTCTGACAGACCAAGACTTGATACCTACCAAATCTTAGGGGACTCTATCTTAGCATAAAGGTGGATGCCGTGATGATCACGAGGCATTAGCTCCTTTTGAATTTTCTATTTTTTTTTGTTTTTGCTTCTTTTGCTTTTTGTTGTTGTTTTGTTTTGTTTGTTTGTTTTTTTGTGTTTTTTTTAATTTTGACATTATGCACACCTATCTAAGGGTAGTACCTTTTAAGATAAAGTCCATTCCAAGGGTAGGATAACTCGATCCCCTCCGCATTAACTAGCCTATAAGCATTGCTAGGATACACAGCTTGAATTACATATGGACCATCCTAATTGGGTTGGAGTTTAGAACGTGGCCCACCAGGTTTCACGAAAAGTCTTTTAACGACCATCTCACCGACTTTGAATTTTCTCTCATTGACCTTCTTTTGATAAAATCGTATGAGTCTATTTTGGTATACGCGGGCATGTTCGGCAGCGGCCAGCCGCTTCTCGTCTAAGAATTCCAATTGGGCAAGGAGTGAGTCACGACATTCGTCGAGGGGAAGCTCTTTGTCCAACTGTACCCTGAGAGAAGGAACTAAGATCTTGTACGGGACTACCGTATCCATGCCATACGTAAGGTGAACGGAGTTTACCCAGTGGGAGTACGGATTGAAGTGCGATAGGCCCATAGAGTTTCAATAAGCTTTTTCGACCAATCCAAGAACTTTTTAGACTCACATGTTTTCTTTATGATTTTGATCAATGTTTTATTAGTGGCCTCTGCCTGGCCATTACCTTGTGGATAATATGGTGACGAATGATGCATACTAATTTTATACCTGTTGTAGAGGTCCTAAAGGTCCTGCGAAATGAATTGTGGCCCATTGTTGGTGATGATAGTGCTTGGGATGTCGAACCTGGTGATGATGTTCTTCATGATGAATTTGCAGATTGTGGACACCTTGACTTCTGCATAAGCTTCGGCTTCGCCATTTGGTGAAGTACTCCGTTGCAGTGAGGATGAAAGATTTTTGCTGAGTGAGGGAGTTGGGATCACTGAGAGGACCAATGATGTCGAAAGCCCACATGGAGAAGGGCCATGGGGAGGATATTAGATGAAGTGTGGAAGATGAGAGTGAATCTTGTCGGCGTGAAGTTGACACTTGACACACGTACGGATATATACTGCACAATCCTCTTCCATGGTGGGCCAGTAAAAGCTTTGTCGAAGAATCTTCTTAGCGAGCATTTAGCTATTCACATGGCCACCGCACACACTAGAGGGTGCTTCCTCAACACATTTCCAGACCTCATCATCATCATTAAGACATCTTAGAAGAACACCAGTAAAGCTTCTTTTGTATAGAACTCCTCCAATCAGCACGTATTCTTGGGCCACTCTTCTTATGGCTTTCTTGTCTTCTGATGTGGCTTCTTCAGGATAGGACTGATCTTTGTAATATTTGGCAATTTCGTAAAACCATGGCTTCTTCTCGTCCGACATTTCTTCTTCCAATTCCACCAACATGATTTCCCTTTTCTGAATGATTTCTCCCTCTTGGGCCTTCCTTAACAATCTTTCCTCAATCCTCACGTAGGAAGCATTGTGGATAGCAGGGGCATGATGGTTGTAGATGGAGATGGACTCAAACCATCTACCTAGTGGGAACCTTGAAGATGATGCCAATGAGGCGAGGGTGTCGACTATAATATTCTAGTTGCGAGGGACATGGACAAAGATTAGTTTGTTGAACAGTTTGGCAAAATCAGCGGTAAGTTCTTGGTAAGGCTTGAGCTTGGGATCGCGGGTGCGATATTTGGTGAGCACTTGGGGAAGAATGAGTTGACTATCATCTACAACTCGCAGTTCAGTGATACAGAAAGAATTTGCAAGTTCTAGGCCAGCTAGAAGAGCCTCATATTCTGCTATGCTGTTAGTGACTGGGAATGTGAGCTGATATACCAGCGGGATAGCGATACCTTCAAGCGATAGGAGGGCAATGCCAATTCCTTTCCCTTGGAATTCAGAGCTCCATCAAAATGTAACATCACATGCAATCATCTGAATGATTGATGGACATTAGTTCCTCATCTGGAAACTTCGATTAGACAGATCGAATTTGGGGAGGGGATGGTGAGCTAGATGCTCGGCTATGGCATAACCCTTGATTGCCTTTTGTTAGATGTAGGTGATGTCGAACTAAGAGAGAAAGCTTTGCCAGCGTGCTAGCCTATCAGTAAAAACATATTTTTCTAAAAGAAACTTGATAGGATTCATTCGGGTGATCAGATGGACTTCATGAGCAAAGAAGTAGTGTTCTAATTTTTGTACCACCCAAACAAGGGCAGCACAAGTTTTCTCCATGGTTGTATACTTCTGCTCGTAGGGGTTGAGGAGTTTGGACAAGTAATAGGTTGCCCTTTCCTTGCCCTCTTCGTTTGTTTGTGCGAGCACCACACCCACAGAGTCATGCAATACTAAAATATAAAGGATCAAAGGCTTGCCTAGCGTGGGTGGAATGAGAATGGGTGGATTGGCCAGATATTCCTTTAACCCTTCGAAAGCTTTTTGGCATTTAGAATCTCAAATGAATTCTACTCCTGACTTGGTCAACTCGTAGAAAGGTTTGTACCTTTGCGAGTGTTGGGACACAAACTGACGAATGAATTATAGCCTCCCGATTAATCCTCGAACTTCTCTCAGATTCTTCAGAGGTGGCATATCCCTGATTGCCTGAGCTTTGTTGGGATCTATCTCAATGTCCCTTTTACTCACAATGAAGCCTAGCAGCTTACCCGATGAAACACCAAATACACACTTCTTCGGATTCATCTTCAATTAGAACTCTCTTGATCTTTGCAACACCTTAACCAAAACTTTAGATGTTCTGCCCTAGTCCTTGATTTCACCAACAAGTCATCCACGTGCACTTCCAAATCTATGTGGATCATGTCATGAAATATTGCCATCCTAGCTCTTTGGTAAGTAGCTCCAACATTTTTTAATCCAAATTACATGACCATGTAACAATAAGTTCCCCAAGGTGTCGCGAATGATGTCTTCTCCTGATCCTCTTCTGCCAGATGAATTTGATTATATCCCAAAAATTCATCCATGAACGAGAGAGTTTCATAACCTGCCATGTTATCAACCAAAACATCGATATGAGGCAAGGGGAAATCATCTTTTGGACATGCACAGTTAAGGTCCCGAAAGTCAATGCAGATTCTCACCCTTCCATCCTTCTTCATGACCGGGACGATATTTGCCACCCATTGGGGATAAAGGACAACTCTAATGAACCTAGCTTTGTGGAGCTTATCGACCTCTTCCTTTATTTTCAAAACCATTTGAGGGTGGAAACGCCTTAACCTTTATTTTACCGAGACGGACCCTGGTTTGAAAGTTAAACGGTGTTCGACCAGGGTGGGATACAATCCTAGCATATCCTCATAGCTCCATGCGAACATGTCTTTATATTCCTTGAGAACCTTAATCAATGTCTCTTCTTCAGATGATGGCAAATTATCACTTATGAGGACGATCCTGGGGTCTTCCTTGGTTCCCAAGTTGATTTCTTTGGTGGATTCTTCTACGGCGGCTGACGGTTCATCAAATCTCCTCCTTCCATTGGCATACGCGCTAGTCGCGTCCTCATATTCTTTGTCCCCTTCTTCAACGTGGTACTCCTTGTCTATAATCTCATATCCTCCATACCCTTCATCAATTGTGCAATCCTCCTCACATTCTATTTCGACAGTTGGATGGGATTTTCTAGCAACTGAGGAATGGCTAGGCATGCCTGGCACTTGTTGGCTATATCTAGAAGGAATCGACGTGGGATTTGCCTACCCTTGGATTTTCTCTGGGATACTACCCTTGGATTTTCTCTGGGATACTACCCTTGACTCATTATTCCTAACTTGACCGACCTGTACTACAGAAGAAGAAGAAGAAGAAGCAGAAGAAGAAGAAGAAGAAGAAGAAGAAGAAGAAGTAGAAGCAGAAGCAGAAGAAGGAGACCCTGAAGAATGTACAGGGAGAGACCCCTCAAGGGAGGGGTAAAGGAGGTCGCTCAAGGGACCTTGGATGAGTGGCCGGTAAATCGGGGCACACTCGTGAGAGATGTAAGTTGTCTCCTCGATAAAAATGCACTGTTGAGGAGTTTGAAAATTAGCATTTTTTATTTTCATTTTCGATACCACAAAACATAAAGGAAATTGGGGAATGAGAAAAGGGAATTATAGCTAAAGGGTTAGGAGGCTCGTAGAGCAAATCATGATTGAAAGCTTGGCACGGGTTGAGAAACCCGCGTAGGAATGTAAATAGAGAAGGAGACCTAGGAAGATCATCAGACAAACGTCTGGCCGAGGAAGAGGTCAGCAGCAAAGGCTGAGGAGAGTGGTCGGAAATAATGACGGAAAGTGATCCGTCATTGGGAACATCCTCTTGGCGAGGAGGAGTTCGAATTATGGCAATAAAGACAACATCCTTGGGCATCTCGAGATCAAAAGTGGCTCCTCTAAGTGCGGAGGTGAGAACATATGTTGCAGTGCACTGGAAATATCATGTATATCGAACCATTTGCTCTATTCACAGTCCGTGTCATCAAACTTCCCTTTCTTGAGAGACCTCGAACAACTTTCAGCTAAGTAAGCAATCTGCAGTTTCCCCTGTGATTCTTGCGGGTGATCCCCCAGCTGCACAATATGCCCCTTCTTGAAATGAGAGTACAAAGTCCATGTAAGAGGTTCTCTGTGTGCTTCAAGTGGCCCTTCAAAGCCCAGACCAGCCCCAGAGATTAACCTTATTTTCTTTGGCAGATTCAGTATGCCCTGTGATTGTGCCCCCAAGCCTTTGCCTTGTTGGTAGCTGATATTGCTCATGATCTGCCATCCCTTAGAACGGGAAGGGTGACATGGCTCTGGTGCTGGAAGTGGCTTTAAAGGGGCGCGGTGAGGGTCACACACATCTAGCAATGAAAGAATTGGCCGGTGGGTTGGCCAAACAGAGGGCAGAGAGGTGGTAATAGCATCCACCGTAGAAAAGATGGGCATAGTAATTACCTTGATAATCCATCCCTTGTATGGAAACTTTAAGCACTGGTGATTAGTGGATGGCACAGCATTCCTGACTTCAATGTAGGGGAGACCTAGTATAGCCTTAAATGTGGGATCCATATCAAGGATATGGAACTCCGTGGAGACTAATGCAGGGCCTAACTCTATATTCAAGGTAATCATCCCTTTTGGCGGCCTTTTGTTGCTACCGTAGGCCGTGACTATAATTGATGAAGGCCTTATCTGTTCGTGTCAACCTCACATGATTGGAGGGTGCTCATAGAGATCACATTTATAGACGCACCAATGTCCACCAAACACGGGTCCACAGACACCCCATTGATTTTTACCGCAATACACAATGCATATTTTCGGGCCTCCTTGGGGGTGAGCTCATGGTCGTGAAACGTGATAGTTGGTTGTGTGCTCGTCGGCATTAGCACCGCCGATATCTTCTCCACAGGGAGATCCTCATTTACTATAACCTTCTGAAGATACTCCATCAAAGCATCCTGGTGGCTTTTCGACCTTTTGATCAATTCCAGGATAGAGATCGGGCAGGGGTCTTGTCCAAATATTTCAACAAATCATTTTGTGTCCTGGGAGTGGATTCTTCTAATTGCTCCTCAGTGCCTTTCTCTGGCTGGGACAGCTCAGGGACCTGACTATTCTGAGGGAATACCCGGTGGAAGATCCTTCCACTCCGAAGCACCACAGCCTACAGTTTTGGCTGCACCTCTATGGGGTTAGGTATGGGTTTTAGCAGGGGTTTAAAGGGTAGTGGTCAGGGAATAGGTTGTGGAGCATGGGTGATGATAGGTGTAGGGGTTATGATGAGGGGTTTGTTAGGTGGAGGCATGGTGGGAGTGGATAGGGTCCCGGATGGGCGGTGGACGATGAGGGGTTTTGTGGGCATAGGTGAAGGTATAGTAGAGGTAGGTGGGGCCCCGGACGGGTGGTGGATGATGAGAGGTTTGGAGGGCATGGGTGAAGTTGTAGATGCTCCTTGTTGATGGATTGGTGGGGAATCAGCGGTTGACACTCAGATGAGAGGATGTGATGGCTGTGGGAATGGAGAAGGTCCATTCATGGATTGCGATGTAGGTCGGGGTGGATAAGGTATGGCCCGGAGAAGGCGAGAGGGTTGGCTAGAGGTGTGATTAGTGGCAAGGACAGAGGTGCTTTCCATATGCCAACCTTGCCCTCTCCCAATTTCTTGGAAAGAGGAGATGGGGTTGACCTGTTCATTGGGCTGTTGGTGCTCCGGTAATGGGTTTTGAATGATGCCCATATTCGGTTGCTACTTTGGAGCCTGTTGAGGTTGCTCTTGTTGCTGGGGTTGTTGTTGTTGTTGTTGTGGTTGTTGTCGGGGGGGATGTCTCCTAGCCTTCAACATGGCGATGTATCGCCCCATTTCATCCCAGTCGATTCCATGTTCATCATTCAGATCATAAATGTAGTCCTTGAAATGAAAGCAATTTTCCACTGTATGGCTCGGCTGCCTATGAAAAACATAGTACCTGGAGGTGTCAACATTCGAGGGCCATGCAAACCTCTCCTTGGGCAGAGTGAGTGCATTGGCGGCCATGAGAGCATTGAAGATGTCTAGTAGTGTTTCCGGCAACGGTGGGTAATGATATCTCTTAGGGCCAATCGGCCATCTCTGTTGTTGGGGGTTATAGTTTCCAGGGGGTGGAACCTGATTATATTGAGGTGGGGGTTGTTGTTGTTGCTGGGGATGGAGTGGTTGACACATATTGTTCTGGAGGAGGTTGTTTTGTAGGGGAGGACGATGGGGTTGCTGACCCTGTTGGTTCTGACGGAAGGGGAGTTGTGGGGCTTGTGGAGGACTGGGGTTGGCTTGCTGGTTGGGATTGCCAACCGCACTCACTTGTTCATTTGTAACAACCCCTTCCGTCACCCCACCCTTGACGCCGACATTCGTCTTCCTCACAACCCTCGGCTTTGGTGGCTCGAACATATGCATGAGGGGGGAATCTTTCAATTGTGTTTGGATATATCGAGCCCTCTCGTATAGCTCCTCCATTGTGTTGAGCTTGTTCATTGCTAGGATGTGCCTAAACTGGGGGGTGACATAAGACATGATCATCTTTACCTATTCTGGCTATGAGAGGGTATCCCTTATTCTTTCTGCCAGGGACCTCCATCTGTCGGCATATTGGATGAAGTCTTCGTCCGCCCTCATTTTTTCAGCTACCAGGTCGGTAATAGAAAGAGATGGGCCAACTCGGTCTCGGTACTTCTGTAGGAACTTTCTCTGGACTATATCAAAGTTCTCGGCCTCGCTGGGTTCTAAGGAATAGAACCATTCTAGTGCAGGGCCATCCCATGATCTCCGGAAGAGATATGCCAGGGATCTTTTATCGTTTTGCTAGAAGGAGGACTCATACATGAAGTCCTTAAGATGAATGAAGGGGTTACCAGTGCCGTTGTACCTGCGGTACATAGGCATTTCAGAGGGAGGGAGATGGAACACCGGGAGGATCGGTAAGGAGACCTCCGGGGTGGACTTTACGTCCATGATCTTCCGAAATTGCTCATCCATTTTATTGAACTTATTGAGAAGGGATTGGGTGAGCAGATCAATTTGTGAGGGTGGCGCCTGCCACTGAGGATGACTAGGCCTTTCAGGTGCCTGAGAAGGAAATCCAAAATAGGAGGGGTATTGCGGCCCGCCAATGGATGGACCTGGCTGAATCGGTGTTTGGTGGATAGTTGGGGTTTGAGACTGCGAAGGGAATTGGAAGGAGGGGGGCTGCGGGCTCGCCTACCCTTGAAATGAAGGAAAGGGGATAGACTATGACTGCAAAGGGGACTGTAAGGAGGGGGGCTACTGACTCGCCTACCCGTGAAATGAAGGAGAGGGAATAGCTTGTGGAAGTGGGGAATGGAAGGACGAGGGTTGCGGACTTGCCTGCCCTTGACGTGAAGGAAAGGGAATAGCCTATGAAGGCTCTTGGATGGAAGTGGTAGACGGAGTCAGCTCTCGAGGAGAAAGGGAGACAGATTTTCCCTTTGCGATGGCCTGAAGGGCTTGGAGTTGCTCAGGGTTGAGCTGTGCGTTGGTGAGAACATCTAGCATAGAGGAGATGTCTTGGGAGGTAGATGCCTCTCCGACAGCAATTTGCTCCTCATGTGAGAGTTCGTGGGATGGACCTGCACCCACAACATAGACATATGGCTGAATTTGGGAACCATGGTTTGTGTTGGAGCCCTGAGCCAGGCTGTTCATCTGGGGTTGATAGTCGAATTCAAATGCCCCGGCCTTGAACTTCTCATAACCGTACCCGGCCATCTTCAAGACTTTGCTGGAACGCAGTAACATGCACCAACAGATAATTGACAGAGATTATCAAACAAGTGGATGCCTTACGCTCCTTTTTTTAAAGAAAGTTTTTTTTTGTAAACAAATATGAAGTTCACACAAAATAGGAAGGATCCTAGTTGCAACTTTGGTCACCGCCGTGCCAACTAAGGACACTCGTCTCACCACGAATGGGTCAACTAGCTCCAGGGAACTTCAGTGATACAACGAGTCTAGTGAACGAAGAGGGAATCCTTCGCTGTCGAGGACTTACGGAGGTCCCGATAGAGGAGATCCTAGTCCGTCAAGAGGAATTCCCAAACGGAGAGTCATTCCTTCACCGAGAGTGGGTAATCCTTAGAAGAGTAAAAAAGGGGGGGATGCTAATGCAATGCAATGCTGTATATAAAAACACACAGAGAGACAGAACAGGAAGGATGCAGGAACAAATAAGACTAAACAGATTTCAGACAGTAGAATATGACAATCAACAGAAATGAGGAAATGCTCAGATAAGACTGAACAGATTTAAGACAATAGAATACGATAATCAACAGAAATGAGAAAATGCTCAAAATCGATTCTCCTTTCCGAAATACCGTAAAACCTCTTTGGAAATCACAGGGGACTGTGGGGGAGTGCACGTGGTGCACGAGGGATGAAAATAAAAGTGCTGCTTGGAGCACAACTGTAGCGTGCGCAGGTGCAATAAGGAGGGGCACACGTGGGTGCTAAAATCACACGGGTAATCAAAAGAAAGCAAACGAGGCCCCATCGTGATCGCCAAGAGATGTGAACGACGTCACGAGAACTGAGAGAGCGGTCGTAAGCGCGCGTTGCGTAGTGAAATTCCAAAAAGACTCCCGAAGAGGATTGTCTCCACGGGGTTTAGAGACGAGAAAATACACGAAATGGAAGAACTGCAGCGGGATGTCACTCACCACGGATTTTAACTAGAATTGAAATGGGGGAAGGGGAATTACGCGAATGAAACCACCGCGAGAAGTGATTCTCGCGGGATTAAACATAAATGAAATGACAGAAATAAAATGGCGTGAATAAAACCACCACGAGAAATGATTCTCAGGGAGATTTGAACAGAAATGAAATGACAGAAATGGAAATAACAGGAATTAAACCACTGCGAGAAATGACTCTCTGTGGGATTTGAACAGAAAGGAAAATAACGAAAATGAATTGACAGAATGAAACCTCCGCGAGAACTTGTTCTTCACGGGATTTTAAACTGAAATGAAAATAATGAAAATAAAATTGATAAAATAAAACCTCTGCGAGAACTTGTGCTCCGCAGGATTTTGAACTGGAATGAAAATAACGAAAATAAAATTGACAGAATGAACTGAACGAGAATGAAAGCTCCACGAGAAATTGATTCTCCATAGGATTTAATAGAAATAAAATGACAAGAAGATAAATGACAGGAATGAAACCTCAGCGAGAAATGACTCTCTGCGAGATTTAACGGAAAAGAAAAATGGGAAGGGAACAAAAGAAAATAAAGTGCGTGTGTGTGTTAATGGTGTGATCGCCAAGGGCCGAAGGCCCCACAATAAAAGGAGTGTGATCGCCAGAGGTCGGGGACCTCGAAATAGAAAGGGAATGATCGTGTCTCGTCTCCAAAGCGAGAGATTATGTGGGTTCCTTCTTCCTCTTCCTTCGACCGGCCGACGAAGAGGGCTTTCTTCGGTTACCCCTTGCAAAAAGACGAAACAAATGACAAGTAGATTAGAATGGAAATAGCATAGTATCGGTCCCTTGTGATAAAAATAATGCAACTATGATCAAACACACTCTTGGTTGGTGTTGTTTGAAACCGCTTTTTGATCCAAAGGGTGGGAAATGAGATGATGACAATTGTGAAGAAATGCAAGATCATTCTCAAGCAGAGAGGCATGGTACGGACAGAAATGATGAGTGATACATGCAACTAACAGAACAACAGCAAAGCATAATAAAGGAGAAGAAAAATCTTATTGGGGTGCCGATGGCGGGCTTCGGAACGAGCTTCAGTGGCATGAGGATGGCGTGAGCGTGCTGAACGGAATAGCCACCTCTCATGTGCGCGAACACGCGGAAACTCGGCAGAACCTTGCTTCAGAACTTCACGAGCTGAGGAACAAATCGGACCGGGTAGAGTTTTCCCTTCTTTTCTCCAAGTTCTAAGGGCCAGTTGGGGGCACCGTGTGTGCAGTGTGAGGAGACCCTGAGTGAAAGGTAGAGAGAGAGAGAGAGAGAGCCTTTTTATTGTTTTTATTTTTAGAGGGATCTTTAGAAAAGATGATATAAGTGAAGAGAAAAGATAAAAAATAGATGTTCTATCCCTATGGTTTTGATGATAGCAAACACTATAACTCATGTTTCATCTAGCATTTAGGTCAGTTATATGGGTGAAGTTCATGTCTTGCATGTCGGTGCACTTTCTGTGTCCGTCTAATATTGCGTCTCTTAAGGCTTAGGTCAGTGCATGTGTTCGTCTCATCGTGCGTCTCTTAAGGCTTAGGTCGGCGCATATTCTGCGTCTCACTTTGCGTCTTATATGGCCAAGAGTCTGTGCAACTTTTACCTTAGTGCAATAACCGTAGTCGCACGCATTTTGAGTCAGTGCAATATTTGCACCATGCACATAGAGTCTATGCATTCCTTCTTGAGCTAGTCGGTGCATTGGTTGCCATTACACATAGCTAAGTCAGTGCAACGCCTCTCGTGGCATGTCATTGAGTCGGTGCTATACTTGAACCGAGCACATTAAGTCTGTGCATCTCTCATCTTCGCACTGTCGCAGTCTAAGCAAGGCCACTCACGGGTTGACCAGGTCTGTGCAAAACTTGCACATTGCATTTACATAGTCAGTGCATTCTAGTTCTGTCAGAATATTTACTCTGTGCAAAATTCTTTAAACTCATATAACTATCTGAAAGTGACTTTATGTCTGATGCCTTGATAGATGCCTTTTCGTGAAGATTAAGAATGGCAAGTGATCCAAGATCGGACGAGGTGCTAGGATCGTGACACGTGTAAAGTAGTAAGTTGGGATGCTGCCACATGACCAAGGTGTTTGGGCGGGAATCGTGGAGAGCACACGCCCTACCTCTCTGTCAGTACTATATATAAGAAGCTTCTCCTTCAAGAGAAGATGATCATGCCAGAAGAGCAGATTGCGTTATTGAGAGCTGAAGCGATGAGGGCTAGCACCTGTACGATCTAGAGAGAAAAAGAAGACAGAGGGAGCAGAAAAGAAGGAGAGTTTTGAGAGAAGTGTTTTGAGAGAATTGAGAGAGAAATGTTGCTCTTCAGTCTCTAGGTTCAGAACCGAGCTGAATTCGCTCAGTGTTGAGCTATATTCCTTTGTGGATTTTTTGTTTCTTCGCCTGTTTTTTTTTCATTTTAGAAACTCTATTTTAAGCTGTTAGTCAGCGGAGCAAGCTATGACGCTCAGCGGGCAGAGGTGTGGTATCCTCTAGATGGGTAAAGCTGTAAGCCCCAGCGGTTGCAGAGGTGTGGTATCCTCTGGTCGGGTGAAGCTGTAATTCCCCAGCGGTTGCAGAGGTGTGGTATCCTTTGGTCGGCATAAGCTGTAAGGCCCAACGGTCTGTAGGGTCTTTACCCCGAAGCCGTGGATCAGCTAAAGCTGTGTATCAGCAGTTAAGCCACACTCTAGTTTGAGTGTGGGGTGGACGTAGATCTCAGGTTTGAGATCGAACCACCTTAAAATTCCACTGTCCACTGTGCGATTGATTGTGATTTGCGTTTGATAGAGTAGATGGATGCTCTGATGCCTATAGATAAAGTATCTATAGACGATCTAGAGGGGGGGTGAATAGATCGGTCACCCACTAAAATTTACTATAGCAGAAACAGTTGCGAAAAATAATAAAACTTTTGTATGATGATCGGAAGGCACTCAATCACAACCAGAATGAAACAGATCAAACAGTTTAGCTCTCACACGATCCTAAACAATCATCTACTGAGCGATGAACAAAGATAAAGGACAAAAGCAAATCACAAATAATCGCTGATCGGGGCATCACTCACCCCTCCGCTTTTTGCGAAGCTCTGATGGATCGTCGGTTTGCGCCATTGTGTTCTCCACATTTTTTTGAGTCAATCTATGTAATTTTCATATTTTATTTGAGTCATAAACTATGTAATTTCCCCTTTATTTGAGTCTGGTACCTAGGTATAAGGGTCAATTACTTAAGTCTTGTGTCATGTGATTAGTTAAGCAGTCTAATGGGCCCAACTAGTGGGCTAAGCCCAGGGGCGCCCCCCGTTGGACTTGTCTGGTCATTTAGTCATTAGTCAGGGTCAGTATGGTCATGTGAAAAGTCTAGTCCCTATAAATACCCCCCTTCACCCCCTCATTTGTAATCTTTGATCAATCAAAAAATTGAGTGAATTAGTGTATTATTTGGGTGGATTCTCCATCTCTCTCTCTCTAAGGGGTGGATTCCCCTCTCTCTCTCTCATATATATATATATATATATATATATATATATATATATATATATCTAAGGGGGTCACCCCTCTCTCTCTCTCTTCCCCCACCCCTAAATTTTGAAATTTCTCTCTCTCCTCCCCATTCACCTCTCATTAAGACCCCTCCCCCTTCCCCATACACTCATTCAACTCCCCCCGCAACCCCAAGGTGGAATCCTCCAATCCTTGCTCCACCCTCCAACCACCAACTACCCTCTTCCCTTTCCCAAGCACCTCTCCACATCCCCAAGGCTGAAGGGGCTTCACCCAAGGCCAAAATTTTGAATTTCCCTCCCTTGCTTGCTTCCCCTCACCCCTCCCCAACACCCCCTTCCTACCCTAGTCGCCCTCCCCATTTCCCCCTTGCTTCCCTTGGCCATCCCACCCTCATACACACAACCCTACACCATTAGCCTATTCCCAGCTCGCAGGCAGCAGAATACCAGCGACTTTCTGAGACTACCACAGACATCACCAAGAAGCTTCAGAAGGCGTACCGTATACCATTGGAAGCGTCTCCCAGTCCTCTTCGCAACGGTGGTGGTCTCGTCCCAATCTGAGTTCGTAGCTGCCCAAGAGAGCCAACATCGCTGAACTGCGCATCTTCCTTCTGACAGTCATCCAGAAGCAGATTGCAGAGGCTCCCACAGCCATTCCTCTGAGGTTCTTAAAGCGGGGCTTGGCTGTGGTCTTCTACTACAAGTCTCCTGCCACCACGAAGAAGTGGCACTCTGTTCGGCATCCGAAGCTGTGAGTTCCAAATTTTCTCCCTCTAGTGCGCTGATGTGGACGCGGGGATTTTTCTATGTTAAATATCTATTGATTTATTGATTATTGGTTTGGTTAATTGACGTGCCAGTCACATGTGTGACGATTTCATTGAGCGCTCGATCTAACTTGGTCAGTCGATTGTGAAGTCCGAGTCGGGACCAAAAGTCCGTCATACCATAAAAGCTATGACGTTAATTACGCCCTTCCTAAGAAGGACAACCCTTGATTAAACGCCGAAATAGGAGGCCTCATAAGGCAAACAGATATTCATATGCACCATTTTAAACTTCATACCAGGGCCAGGAAGGCGGGTAAGATAATAACATCAGCCACAGAAACAGACGACCAGTGGCTCGAAAACTGGGTGTAAGGGAAAGGGGAGAAAGCGGATTTAAATCACAGGCAGACTGAGCTGTAACCAGGATGGGGTTTTAAAGCATCGATCAACATTTCGACAGCATCTCCCCATAATCTGGGTTATGCCCAGGGGAGAATAGGCTACCACCCACGGAGTGCCGGGATGAAAGCCGAGAGATAGAGAGGCCGAACCTCTCGCATTACACATGTATGCCTTGGGGCGATATTTGACTCTTCCCTTATAAGAGCTGGTGGCACTCATGCATTGGCAGAGCTCACCGGAGCTAAAAGGGGGTAGGTTGTCGTAATCCCGACACGAACTGATGGAACATAAGGGAGTCTGACTCCCTTTAATTTTATCCCCGGGACATATCTGGTGATCCACGGATATCCCTGTTTGGGTTTGCTCTGGGTGTTGGGGTTCATTGGGTGGCAGATTAGGCTCTCGGCGCACTCTGAATGGGCACGGGCTCTCGGCATGACCCAAAAATGGGAAGGCCAGGGCTCCCGGCGCCAATGGCAAGGAGGCCAGGGGTTCCCGGCGCCAAGGTGAGAGGGTCGGGGTTCCCGGCGCGATGAAGAGGAGGACAGGGAGGCTCCCGGCGCCAATGGCAAGAAGGCCAGGGTTCCCGACGCCAAGGTGAGAGGGCCGGGGTTCCCGGCGCGATGAAGAGGAGCCAAAGAGCAGCCCCCGGCGCGAGCTTCTCGGCGCGAAGACAAAAGGGCTGGGGAGCTTATCAGCGCAAGAAGGTTTTCGGCGCGGGCAAGAAGAAATGGTGAAGGGCCTTTTCGGCCTGGGCAATGGGGGTTCTCGGCGCGAGAAGGCTCACGCCGAGGGCTGTTCACCTGTTCCACTGTTCTTGGAGCCGAGATAGATGAGGGCGCCGAGATGTGTTTCAGGGTTCTACGGCACTCTGTTTTTGAGATTTCTTTCTGGGATTCAGGTAATGGCTGGGAATTTGGGATGCAAATGAGGGGGGAAGCCAAGGGCTTTGCTGGGCAGTGCCAGGGGGTCACTGGAAGGTGAGGTCTATGGAGGGCTCTAGATCATCATCCATTTAAAACCCATGGGGATGTGTTTTTCTGTCGCCGGCCGTCCAGGGAAATCAAGGGATAACTGTCCCTGATTCTTGGGGCGACCTTAATGGCTTAAGAAAAGGAAACAATCGGAATGAAAGATGGGGAGACAACCCAGTGTAGGCATCACTGAAGGGGTGAGAGGATAGAGTCCAATAATCCATGGGTGTGAAGATTGGGACTCTTCCTTCGACGCTCCTCCAGGAAGAACAATCGGAGCAGAGAAACCTGAAGCATCAGAACGATCACTCAAGATACTGAGCAGCACTCATTCGAGAGAAACCAGAGATGGGAAGGCTTCATCATTTCACGGTCAGTTGAACCAGAAACATAGATACATTTAAGGAAGAAAAAAGAAAACGGGGAAACGCCTCAAACGGGCCATCAAAGCATTTCATTCCATTGCATCATCCCAAACTCACACCAATCAAAAAGAGGGAATGAGGGAAAGGGAAATAGAACGAAGGCCAGGATATCCCAGTTACATTTGATAAATCGAGGTAAAACTCGTAAGACTACATGGAGAAGAAAATAAAACATGGGGGGGAGGGCGGAGCATTGACTCCTCTCCCTCCCCTGCTGCCCACCTGGAGCTTCTTCTTCTTCTTTTTCTCTCGGGATTGGTCTCTTCTCTTTTTCTTTCAGTGGAGGAGGCTCTCTTTTTTCTCTTCTGGCGGTGGTGATGGTGAGGATCTTCTGAGCTTCCTTCTTTTCTTGCTCGAGGGGAAGGGAGTTTTATAGCTGTATCTTGTATCTTCTCGGCAGGTGGAAGTCGGCGTGCCACTCCACTCCATCTTCACGGCGCGCCTGAGATGACAGTAGCTCCCGGCGCGGCGTGCCATTTGAGTGAGGGGGCCTGGATGCCACACCCCTAAGCCCATTTCATAGGCCCATTTAGGGCTTTTAAGCTCCACTTAGAACTGTTAGCTCTATAAACATATCGGAACTGTATCAGGAATTTGTTGTTGGACTCAAGTGGACCAAAGGAACCTTCATCAGTCATTGGACTGGGGTTTCATCAGCATTGTCACCTGAACGATGACAAGACCGGACATCAGCTTCAGTATGAGAAGACTTCAGCCGGGTGTATAGTTTGTGGAGATGATTCTTCTTTTGTTCTGACTTTGTAAAAGCCTTTACAATCTTCATTTGTCGGTTTTGGCTTCTTGTTAGAATGTGCTAGGAGGTCTCATTAGTCGGATGACTGCTGCTTCATCAGTGCCGCCGTCTGACTGACAATGGCACCGGACATCAGCTTGGCCGGCGAGAGGCTTCAGCCGGGTAGATGGTTGACGAACTTCATCATTGATCTTTCACTGTTGGTCTAATCTTCTTTTCAATTCTGCTTCTGCCCTTGCTCATTTTCAAGGTGTCAACAAATGCCCCCCACCTGCGGGCGGCGTAAGCGCAGAATAAGCGGCACGGGGTCTGCAGGTGCCCTTCATCATTCGAGGGTATCTTCCTCAATTTCTTTCTGTGATTGTCATTCAGCTTGTTCATGTTACTGTAACAATATTGTGCATATATCTTTCATTTTCATGTTTTTCATCTCCATATTTTCCAACTGCCTTTTGACTTCTCGACGCTAGAATTGGGTTCCTTCTCGGCGTGACCCTCTCGGTGCAACCTGTTGTCGGTGCGGCGTCTCGGCGCGGCCTTCTCTACGCGGGGGTCTTGGCGCGGCCTTCTCTGTGCGGGGGTCTTCAGCGGGCTTCTCGGCGCGGGCATCTTGGCGCGCCTCCCTTCTTCCGGCCGACGGAGGGTTCTCGGTGCGCTTTCCTTCGCACCGAGAAGCCTCTCCTTCCTCTTCTTTTTAACCCTCCCGAGAGGGCTTTTTCCCTCATTTTTCACATCCCTCTTCTCTCTCTTCATCTCGGCGGCGGCGGTGATCTTCCCCGCTCCGAGAGCCTTATTTCATTCCCCCCCCTTTTTGACCGATTTAGTCTCGGGTAGGTTCATTATACGGGATTGAATCCCATTTTATGTTCGGGATCACTCCCTCTTGGTGGGTGACTCCCTATTTTCTTGGGCAGACCCCGGACAAGAGGAAATGCTGCCGAAATTTCATTAGAATTATTTATTCAATCATCACATGCTCATTCATCTTTCCGATGCTTATTTTCATCTTTTCTTGATTATAGTCACTAACATGGCTTCCGACTCTTCTGCTGCGGCTTCCATGACTGTGGGAGCGAGTTCATCGGCTCAGTCAGACATATCTCGGGCTTCAGTCAACTGGCTGAATGTGAATAGTCTGAGCTTCGGCTATAACCAGATCGCCACTATTGACGAGTCCTCTGATTCCGAGACTGACACAGTGCCATCTTCCGGAGTCTATTCTTCCACAGAAGGGATTGATTTCAGAAGGGCTGCCGACTACCGTCCGGACCTGCCGAAGGATCGCCATCTGCTGCCATTTATCCGGACCTTCACCATAGGCGGAATGAGGGATTTCCTGCTTGCTCGGTCTATGGAAGCGATAATACTGACTGACAGAGACAGCATGAAGGGTTCTGTTTATCGAGCCCAAGCTATATATCTCCCAGGTGAGCAGAGGGACTGGAATGCCATGCTGGGCATTTCCGAATTAGAGCCGGAGAAGAAGATGCTGACCCGGGCTCCAGAGTTTACCCCAGCAAGGTGGGACCATGCAGCCGGTCGCGTCCATCGGGAGAAGCCCAACTTTGGACTTTTTCTAGCTCCTGTGAAGTGGGGTTACAGGGACGAGCCATTTATTCTGAACTGTCTGGCCGTTCAATTTAAATATCAGCTAGCTGCCGGCTGGTTTGGAGATGCTAAAGTGACAAACGCCCATCTTTTCAGGGTAGGAGCAGTGGAGTTTACAGAATTTATCTTGAAGGAATACGCCCCTTTACTGATTAGAGCTGGGGTATATCATAGTGTATTTGCCTCCAGGTTCCGCTATCCCATCTCTTGGGGATTATGTTGTGGCATGCTTGAAGTGTTTTGCCCACATTTTAATACGTTCTATACAGCAGAAGGCGAGACTTCTCTCGATCTTTGGAGTCTTGCGTAGCTTTCAGGCCTACCTATAGATGGGGAGCCATATGAAGAGGTCTGTCTAGACGACTCTGTAAAGGATGCCTCTGATGGAGAGGGCAGATATTCCTTTGGCTACGCATACCGGTACTTGATGAAGGCTTATCGGACCATTTGTCTGGCCTATAGCAGGGGATCTTCCAAAGGATATCAACCCCAGGAAAAGAGCAGCAGGTTGAGAGTCCGTGTAGGACAGTGGATACAGTACTTCTTCGGGGGTCCCTTGAAGTATACAGACTTCCCTTCCGTGGGACCGACTCCCAGTAAGTAGATCAGGGCCCCTCGTTATAAATCAGCATTGCCGGCTTCACTGCGCCGAGCAGGTGTAGATGGCCCGAACCCAGCAGGGGTTGACCCCATTACTCATTGTGCAGCTTATCTGACCTTCTGGCTGGGCACTTTTGCTCTCCCCCAAGGGGACGAGATGACTATCAGACCGGAGGCTATATATCCAACCTGTTAGATGGCCTGGGGGATGAGACTGTCTCTGTGCCCGGTGACTTTGTGTTTAATTTACAAATCGTTGGGAGATTTGCATAGACATCGGGTTCCCCGTTCCTTACGGACTGTAGGTCCATTTCATTTCTTCGATGCTTGGGTTTGCTGCATTTTCCCCGAGCTGGCCCAGAGAACTTTGCAGTCAGACACGCTGCTCCCTCGGATGATTGAGTTTGCTAGCGCCGAACCTGGTCTTTTCTCAGAGCAGCTGTTTAAGATCAGGGGCAGGTTGACAAGAGTGCCCGTAGATGCTCCTGGCAGCATTCATTTCTGGAGCTTGGCAGCAGGTTCGGCTCCTTTAGTAGACCCTCAGAGGGAATGCAGAATGGAGGAGGTAGAAGTTTATGTCCATCCTGTTTTGGGGGCCAATGCCACCCAGCCCATATTAGAACCAGAACTGGTAAAGTGGGCTATGGCTATCCGACCCAGTGTATTGGTCTTCAGGAAGGGAGGCTTGCTCATCTTGGAGCCCTATTACCCATTCCGTTTCAGCAGAAACTTCGGCAACGATCAGCATATTCCTTCATCAGCTGCTCAGTTCCCTTTGGACAACCGTGCCAAGCATGGGTCCTCCATTGCCAGTGACGGTCGGATATGGTGGGATTTCTTTCATCGCCGAGAGGGCGTAACTTTCAGGGTCCCGACCATTTCTAATCGTATTCCCCGGGTCACATCAGAATACATCAAATGGTGGAATACCCGCACCAATTTTTATAAGGATGGCAGAGGCGCCTTCTGGGATGTGGCCGAGCGCTCTTTCTTGAAGCGGCAATCAGGGCCTGTATTTGAAATTGATGAGGTTCATCTGAAAAGGCTCTATTCACAGCATCCGAGGGAGGCGGACACATATATCGCTAGGCATCGGTCCTTAAAAGAGGAAGGCTCTGAAATACCCACTCATGTATTTTCTGAGATCAATGAAGATGCTTTTACAAAGGACCTGAGGCAGCTGGGCCACATAGGGAGTATTCATGTGGAGGTGCAGTATCCATTTCCCCCGGAGGAGCCTCTCCCGACAGCAGCCCCCTGGAGGGGCCCGGTAGACAGATTTCACCCTTATCGGACATTTGCGCGGAGGGAAGACCGCACCAACATATATTATCAGCACACTTCTTGGCTTTTCATGCTGCTGAATGTTCACGGGCTGTCAGTAGAGAACCCGATAGCTGGCATTCTGAATAAGCCGCTTTTTATTTCTTTTCATTATGTCGACGGTTGGTGCATGGATTACCTCGGCCTGTTTCATTGCCTTGACTTCCATGGACACAAAGATTTAGCTGCCTTGACGGAGAAATGCCAGACCATAGGTGACGTATGCTGGCTCGTGAAGGAGGCTGTTTCCCGCTCGAAGGAGGTGGCTTATCTGTATTGGCCACTTTCCACCTTCTATGACGGCCCAGCAGGTATGACCTTTCTGTGTGCTCATGGCGTCTTTCTTTTATTGTTGTGTTCTGCAGCTGTCGACTATGACTGTCCTTCTTGTGTTTTGCACAGATAGACCGGACATAAAACGGCAGGGACTTTACAGGAAGATTATTAAGCTGAGAAACCTGCTTACTTTGAAATCCCTGCAGCGGCACCTACGACCACTCCCCTGCCTCCGGGCAAGAAGTGGAAGTCTTCTGTGGTGAAAGCTGCAATTGTCAAGGCCAAGAGGGCCAAAGTTGTTTGGGTCCAGCAGTCAGCTCCAGTTGCGACGGACGCTGGGACCCCTCTTCCAGACATCCCCTCTTTTGATGAGTTCAGGTCTCAGAGGGAGGCTGCTCAGGAACCTACCGAGAGTAGTGGTAAATATCTTGCAGATGCAATCTTCATTGTTTTCTTGACTGTTCTTTTTAAGGCGTCCTTCGAGACTGAGCTTCTCTTTATCTGATACAGCTCTGGAGCAGGTTGCAGTGCCTGTGGAAAGGGACACGAGGTTGCCTTCTCCTACCCCGGCTGGCGAGGAGGAGGGTAAATGTGCTCTCTCATCTTTTCTCTTTATACTTTTGTTGTTATTCTTTTTCATTATATCCCTCAGAGTTCCCCTTTTGTTGAGGTGACAGTCAGGGAGCCGACTGGGGCTACGATAGCAGCGGGAGAGTCGTCTCAGCCGCAGGAAAGTGAAAGGACTCAAACAAAACAGAGTCCTGTCCCGGCCAGACGTATAATCACCCGGTCCGCATCCCGGCATGCTTTAGAGGTGACCTCGCAGCACATAGCTAGAGTGGAGATATCCTCGGGCAGCTCCGAGACCGTCTCTGATAATGAGGAGGAAGTGACATTCAGCGGCAGCGAGGAGGAAATCCAAAAATCAGAAGCCCTGCCTGTATTTGCAAAAGGCCTCCCGCCCTTTCAGCCTCCTAAACTGTTGAGGCTATCTTCTGAGGAGGAATTGCAAGAGGAGTTTGCCGGGCTCGACACTGAGGTCGACATAACCCCTCATTTGTTGCTTCAACTACGGAGCTTTCTCCTCTTTTGTCTCATCTTGAGGATATAGACCCCACTTTAAAGGTAAGCTTCTTTTTTTGTTTGCTGTTCTATTCATTTTCTTCTATCATTGATCAGGATCATTCTGCTTTGTCCTCAGGACCCTGTCACTACCAGCTCCGATGCGGCCGCAGTCTCCATGGATGTCTCATCTGCAGATTTGATCATCATCCCTGCTTTATCTTCAACTTGCATGGAAATTTCTGAGGTTATTCGCCCCGTGCCAGTGAGAATACAATCTTCAACTGACTTAACGTCACTGGACTTGGGATCATCAGGAGAGATTTCCATCCCTGTGAGGGCCTCAGAGTTTAGAGCCAAAGCAGACCCAGCCAGAAGCTCCGCCTTTATACCGGCTGTCGTAATGTCAATTGCGCCCGAGTCAGCAGTCCCTGCAACAGTGGCTATAGACACTGGACTTCTGCCTCTACAGGCTAGGGACCCTTCGTCCCCATTATCAGAAAAAGCAGCTGAAGATGAAGCCCTTATTCAGAAGACTCATGAAGAGATAGCTCCATCATTTATTGGTTCTCCCTCCGCAGATGTTCAAGCCATAGCTCCCGAGACAGCGGTAGAGGAGGAGTCTTCAGCTCAACAGGAGAGCACAGAGAGGGACCGGCCAGTTCTTCCAACATATTTGCCATCTTCGTCCTCTCAGCCGGATGTTGCACTGTGGGCAGACATTGACGGCGAGGTGACTTTCGAAGTAGCTCCAGTTCCTTCTCCTGGCTTCGCTTCATCCGAGAGTTTTGTCTGGCAAAATCTGGACATGCTGCGCCAGCTAGTGGAGTCCCAGCCCGGACTGACTTATCTGCGGCTGAAGGAGATAGCCTAGCGTTTCACTGCTGGTCTACAGGCGATGGGCTGTCCCATGGAAATATGGGCCCAGCGGGTTCTATTATTGTTAAAGTTCATACATCGCCGGGACTTCTTGGCACATATTATGTCTGACAGACTGGCAGCTTTGAAGTTGCAAAGGAAGGAGTGCAAATCTGAGCTGGAGAAGACGGACTCTGTTCTTCAGGAGCGCCAATGCCAACTGCAGTCTCTGGCGCAGCGGGAGCAGTTCGTGCGCAGCCGGATAACCATCCTGGAGGCTGAACTGTTTGACCTCTGGGCTGAACTACCGCAGATAACAACTTCTTGGCTGCAGCTTGCAGAGGAAGTAGCTCTGTTGGAGGGGCAGGTGGCATCCTTTCAGGATGAGTCTGCTCGGCTACAGGAGGAGGAGGCTCGACTTCATGAGCTGGGGGCTGCCCCGCATGTAGGGCTTCTGGCCTTCGAGGACATATTCTGGCGCCCGTGAATATCTGTTTCCCCCTTTTTTTGTAATACAATTTCCCCCTCAGGGGCCCTTCTTGTATTCCCTTTTTTTATTCAATGGAAAGGAATCTTTATACCAGTCTCATATGTGGTTTGTCTTTTCTATGTGGTTTCATCACTTTGGGAAGTGGGGTAGTGGTTCTAGCAGTCCCTCATACGAACGGCTCGTATCTGGCAGGAGAGCGTCCACCCCTTCAAAGAAAGGATGGGGAACTCGCTCCACCGCGTGACGGCCTCCGGGGGGGTGCTTTAACCTGAATTCTGTTGTTGGTAGCAAACGTCCTTCTTTGGCCATATGTGCCGCAAGGGAGACGGTTTGTAGGAATGTGAACGAAGAGGCTCAGAGCATTATCCGGAACAGGTGAATGGTCCATCCCGAGCAGGTTTCAAAGCTAGTCGGGGCAATGTGCCAATCGACCAGTATATGATTTCATCATCGATATTGGGTTTATATCGATGCAAAGGGGTTTTATAGGTTTCATCAGAGTAGACGTAAGGTCTAGACTGGGTAGAGGTTATCGCAGGTGGGATATTGAAGGGTGCGCGGTTTTCATCAGGACAGACGTAGGGTCTGAGCTGGATAGGATTTCATCATTGATCGGGCGAGGTGCCTGTCGATCAATAGCTAGTTTCATCATCGATATTGGGTTCATATCGATGCAAAGAAAGTGTTATAAGTTTCATTAGAATAGACAAAAGGTCTAAACTGGCAGGGTTTTAATTGGACATGGTTTCATCACTAATCGGGCGAGGTTCCAGTCGATCAGTGGTCGGTTTCATCATCGATATGGGGCTTATATCGACGCAAAGAGTTTCATAGGTTTTATCAGTATAGACGTAAGGTCTAAACCGGACAGAGGATTTCATCATTGATCGGGCGAGGTGCCGGTCGATCAGTGGTTAGTTTCATCGTCGATATGGGGCTTATATCGACGCAAAGAGTTTCATAGGTTTCATCAGTATAGACGTAAGGTCTAAACCGGACAGAGGATTTCATCATTGATCGGGCGAGGTGCCGGTCGATCAACGGTGGGACGTATGTAGAGGTGTAGGTCTCATCAGGACAGACGTAAGGTCTATTCCAGCGGGTTTTATGGCGGGTGGGGCTTTGCCAAGAAATAGGTAGGTTTCATCAGGATAGGCGTAGGGTCTATCCTGGTAGGGTTTCATCGTTGACCGGGCAAGGAGCCGATCGGTCAAGGGAAGGTTTAGGAGTTTGATCAGGACAGACGTAAGGTCTGAACTGGCCAGGCTTTATCAGACTGGTGACCGGTTTTATAGTTGGTGGGACATGTGAAAAGAGGGTATGTAGATATCATCAGGGTAGACGTAAGATCTACCCCGGAAAGGCTTTATTATCGGTGGGCCATAGAGCCAGATGACCGACGGAAGGCCTCATCAATGAAGGGGAGGCGAAGGCAACGTGCCGATTGGCATGGGACTTATGAATTACCACATTATCGACCCAAGCGCCCTTTCGGGTTTTCGCCGGAGCCAGCCCCCTCTTGCTTTTGCCCACGCGTCCTTTCGG
Source organism: Amorphophallus konjac (assembly GCA_022559845.1). Classification (NCBI taxonomy): domain Eukaryota; kingdom Viridiplantae; phylum Streptophyta; class Magnoliopsida; order Alismatales; family Araceae; genus Amorphophallus; species Amorphophallus konjac. The sequence continues at coordinate 145,964,069 of CM040117.1, read as the reverse complement.
ATTTTCACGTGGCGGGGTACCCGATTTTGCCTGCAGTGCCCTTTCGGGTTTTCACCACAGCTGGGTTTTAGCCATTTTTGCCCTTGTCCAGAATGCCTGAACAAGTCCGGTGGGGTATCTTCATTTTCAACCCCATTTTTATATATATACTTTTTTTTGTCGTTTTCTTTCTCTTTTCCTTTTTCATTGTCTCTTCTGGGACCAGAACTTTCATCCTATGGACCATGGCGCCATATGTTTATTGTGGACACACGATCATTGATGTGGGTGTCAACATCAATGCAAAGGGAAGTAGGATTTCATGATCTATCCAGACGAAAGGTCCGAATTGATTTAGAGGATATAAGTAGCAACTCGGGCATGAGGCCGTTTGCTGAGAATATGAGTTTCATCGTTAATGTGGGGTTTAACATTAACGCAAAGGAATAGAGTTTCATGATCTATCCAGACGGAGGGTCTGAATAGATTCAAAGAGCAGTGTTGTGCTATGTCAGAGTGGACAGAAGGTCTACCCTGGATGGGTTTTAGCGTCGATCAGGCGGTGTGCCAACCGATCGATAACAGGTTTCATCATTGGTATTGGCTCATACCAACGCAAAGATTTCATATGTTTCATCAGGATCGACGTAGGGTCCAAACTGGATAGGGTTTTCATCATTGATATTAGGCGAGGTGCCAATCAATCAATGGCGGGTTTCATCATCGGTATTGGATTTATACCAATGCAAGGAGTTCATGGGTTTCATCAGATAGACGGAAGGTCTAAACTGGATAGGTTTCATCATAGATCGGGCAGTGTGCCAATCGATCAACAGCATGTTTCATCACGGCGGGCCGTAAAGAGACCGGTAGATCTAGTCGGAATAGACGTAAGGTCTAAGCCGAACAAGGTTTTATTGCTGATCGGGCAATGTGCCGGTCGATCAGTATCAGGTTTCAGTACTGGGTTTATACCAATGCAAGGATTTCATAGGTTTCATCGGGATAGACGTAAGGTCTAAACCGGACAGGGTTTCATTGTTGTGGGTCTTAGACAGAAACAAGTGGAAGTGTTTTATCAGAACAGACGGAAGGTCTATCCCGAGGTGGGCTTATTATCGAGGGAATTTTTCTTGAGAAATGCATGACGGCTTCAACAGAATAGACGTAAGGTCCATTCCGGATGGGTTTAATCGTTGATCGGGCAAGGCGCCGGTCGATCGATGAGGAGCTTTATGGTGGGAGGTGAGGCTTTCTTTGGAATCACCACATTACCGATCCAAGCGCCCTTTCGGGTTTTCGCCGGTGCCAGCCCCCTCTTGCTTTTGCCCACGCACCCTTCGGGTTTTCACGTGGCGGGGTACCCGATTTTGCCTGCAGTGCCCTCTCGGGTTTTCACCACAGCTGGGTTTTGGGCCATTTTTGCACTTGTCCCTAATATAGGAGCAAGTCTGGCGGGGTATCTCTATTTTTAACCCCCCATTTTTATTTTCTTTCATTCTCTTTCTCTCCGTTTTTAGAGGGTGACAGGTCGGAATGCCACCAGCTTAAGATGAGGGCAGCTTGGTTAGGGCGGAGTGCCGCTAGACCGGGAAATGGGTGCAGCTTGGCTAGGGAGGAATGCCGCTAGACCAAGGAAAGGGTAGCTCGGTTAGGGCGGAGTGCCGCTAGACCGGGAAAAGGGTGTAGCTGGGCTAGGGCGGAGTGCCGCTAGACCGGGAAATGGGTAGCTCGGCTAGGGCGGAGTGCCGCTAGACCGGGAAAAGGGTGTAGCTGGGCTAGGGCGGAGTGCCGCTAGATCGAGAAATGAGTAGCTCGGCTAGGGCGGAGTGCCGCTAGATGAAGAAAGGGTAGCTTGGCTAGGGCGGAGTGCCGCTAGACCAAGGAAAGGGTAGCTCGGTTAGGGCGGAGTGCCGCTAGACCGGGAAAAGGGTGTAGCTTGGCTAGGGCAGAGTGCCGCTATACCAAAAAAATGGAGTGCCACTAGACCAATGAAAGAGTAGCTTGGTTAGGGCGGAGTGCCGCTAGACCAAGAAAAGGGTAGCTTGGCTAGGGCGGAGTGCCGCTAGACCAAGGAAAGGGTAGCTCGGTTAGGGCGGAGTGCCGCTAGACCGGGAAAAGGGTGTAGCTGGGCTAGGGCGGAGTGCCGCTAGACCGGGAAATGGGTAGCTCGGCTAGGGCGGAGTGCCGCTAGATAAAGAAAGGGTAGCTTGGCTAGGGCGGAGTGCCGCTAGACCAAGGAAAGGGTAGCTCGGTTAGGGCGGAGTGCCGCTAGACCGGGAAAAGGGTGTAGCTGGGCTAGGGCGGAGTGTCGCTAGACAGGGAAATGGGTAGCTCGGCTGGGGCGGAGTGCCGCTAGACGAAGAAAGGGTAGCTTGGCTAGGGCGGAGTGTCGCTAGACCAAGGAAAGGGTAGCTCGGTTAGGGCGGAGTGCCGCTATACCGGGAAAAGGGTGTAGCTGGGCTAGGGTGGAGTGCTGCTAGACCGGGAAACGGGTAGCTCGGCTAGGGCGGAGTGCCGCTAGACGAAGAAAGGGTAGCTTGGCTAGGGCGGAGTGCCGCTAGACCAAGGAAAGGGTAGCTCGGCTAGGGCGGAGTGCCGCTAGACCGGGAAAAGGGTGTAGCTTGGCTAGGGCGGAGTGCCGCTATACCAAAAAAAAAAGGGTATCTCGGCTAGGGCGGAGTGCCACTAGACCAATGAAAGAGTAGCTTGGTTAGGGCGGAGTGCCACTAGACCAAGGAAAAAGTAGCTTGGTTAGGGCGGAGTGCCGCTAGACCAAGGAAAAGGTAGCTTGGTTAGGGCTGAGTGCCGCTAGACCAAGGAAAAGGTAGCTCGGTTAGGGCGGAGTGCCGCTAGACCAAGGAAAAGGGTAGCTTGGTTAGGGCGAAGTGCCGCTAGACCAAGGAAGGGTGTAGCTTGGCCAGGGCGGAGTGCCGCTAGACCAAGGACAGGGGTAGCTTGGCTAGGGCGGAGTGCCGCTAGACCAAGAAATGGGTAGCTTTTGCCCGATTACTCGGGGAATGTCGGTTGTGCCGTATGATACAGCTTCAGATGTCTTCCGTTGAGTGGTGAGAATTGGATTTCCCCTCGATGGTTAACAACCACGTAAGCCCCTCCTTCGTAGACCCTCTGTATCACATAAGGACCTTCCCAGTTAGCATTCAGCTTTCCTTTTGGGTTGGACGCCATGACTTCTTTTTTCTTGACCATGACGAGGTCGCCTTTCTTGAATTCTCGTCCTCTTACGAGTTTGTTGAATGCAGTGGCCATGCGGGCCTGATACATTTGATACTTTTCTGAGCTCGGAGGCGCTTCCCCTCCAATTCAGCCAGTTCTTCTAGTCTTCTTTCTGCATTGGTCTGTTCGCCACGGGCCAGGCCATATTGGACTGCCACTCTGAGTGACGGGACTTCCAGCTCTAGCGGAACCACTGCCTCTGAGCCGTATACCAGCGAGTATGGTGAGCACCCTGTAGGTGTCTTGAAGACGGTGCGGTATGCCCATAGAGCTTCATACATTTTCTCTTCCCAGTCCTTCTTATTAGAACTGACGACCTTGGCCAGCAAGGTGCAGAGAGTCTTGTTAAAAGCTTCTGCCAATCCGTTTGCTTGCAGATTGTAAGGACTGGAGGTCCTCCATTCGATCTTATATTTCTCAGCAAGCCGATAGACCTTCTGATTTCTGAAATGACTTCCATTGTCGGATATTATTCGGTTGGGGATCCCGAACCGAAAGATAATGTTCTGTTTGATGAATCTGGCGACCAATTCACCAGTTACTTCTCTTAGTGATATAGCCTCCGCCCATCGGGAGAAGTAATATGTTATGGCCAGTATGTACTTATGTCCGGCCGAGGAAGTCGACAGTGGCCCGACTACATCAGTTCCCCATTGTGCAAATGGCCAGCTGGGAACTGTAGGGTGCAGAGTCGTAGGAGGCCTTCTAGGCACCGTAGCATGCTCCTGGCATTTCTGGCATGATTTTGCAAATTTACAGCAGTCTTCAAACATGGTGGGCCAATAGTAGCCCAGCTTCTTGATTTCTATCTTCATCTTGGGACCAGCCTGGTGGGCACCTGCTGTCCCAGCATGTGTTTCTTTCATCGCTTGCCAAGCTTCCTCAGTGGACAGACAGCGGAGTAGAATTTTCTTGCGTGCATCTGCCATTATTCGGAACAAAATTCCATTCCTGAGTTCATAAGAATCTTTGATTCTTAGAAGTTTCATCTTTTCTTCTCTTATCTGCGGCAGTTGTTGGTGTAGAAACCACTGCAGCAAGTGTTGTCTCCAATCAGACACTTGTTCTGTACTGATGGTGGCAACCTCGTCTTCTTCGGGGCACTCTTCTAGCATACTGGGGACTTGCCGCCGGTTCATAACGACAATGTTCAGTGTCTTATTTGGTGGGACTGCTAGTGAGCTGGCCAGTTTCGCCAGTGCATCAGCCTGGGCATTGTGTCCACGGCCCACATGCTTGAGCTCAATATGGTAGAATTTCGCCATGAGGCGCACAGCTTTTTGGTTGTAGGGACTCAGTTCTGGCTTCCGCACTTCGAACTCCCCTTGGATCTATTTTATTATCAACATCGAATCGCCGAATACTTGAAGCATTTGGATACCCATGTTGAGGCTGACATATAGCCCGATTATCAGAGCTTCATACTCGGCCTCATTATTGGTGCAGGGCTTGTTTATAGAACAGGAAGTATGCACGACCTCCCCTTCTGGTGATTTCAGCACAATACCGGCTACAGCCCGTATTCTGGTCTTTCCATCGGAGTCTGTCTCTGTTCTGGATGCTCCATCGAAGAATAGTTGCCACATAACTGACTGGGTTTGGCAGGCCTCGAGTGTCTCATCATCGGGTAACTCAGTCCCTAGCATATCATTTTCTGGCACAGGATGCTCTGCGAAGAAATCAGCCACGGCCTGTCCTTTTATCGCCCGTTGGGGTGTATAGGTAATATCAAATTCCATCAGGATCACTACCCATTTGCCCAATCGGCCCTTCAGTACTGGCTGAGTTAATATGTATTTAAGCGGATCTGCTGCGGATATCAATCTAACTTCATGTCACAACATATAGTGTCGGAGCTTTTTGACAGCAAAGACTAGTGCCAAGCAGGTCTTCTCTATGTAGCTGTAGCTTTCTTCAGTTCTAATCAGCCTCCTACTTAGGTAGTACAAGGCTTGTTCTTTGCCTTCTTCATTTATCTGTGCCAGCATTGCCCCCAGGGAACAGTATGTGGCTGCGATATACAGTATCAAGGGCCTGCCCTTAATTGGTGCCCCCAACACCGGAGGGGTCTTGAAGTATTCTTTCAGCTTCTCAAAGGCTTCCTGACAGCCATCGTCCCAAAGGAACGGCACATCTTTCATCATGAGCTTGTGAAAGGGGTGGCATCTTCCCGACAGATTTGATATAAATCGTCGGATATAGGCCAGACGCCCTTGCAGAGATCTCAGCTCGGACAGATTCCTTGGCGGAGGGAGCTCCTGGATAGCCTTAATCTTGGATGGGTCAATTTCAATGCCCCTAGGACGGACAATAAACCCGAGGAATTTTCCACTGGACACGCCGAAGGTGCATTTCATGGGATTCATCTTGAGTTCATATTTGCGCAGCCTCTGGAATACTACCCTCAGGTCTTGCAAATGGTCTTCTCTTCTTTTAGTTTTTACTACCAAATCATCAATGTAGCACTCTACTTTCTTGAAGAGCAAATCATCAAAGATCTTGGTCATAGCTCTTTGGTAGGTAGCGCCGGCATTCTTGAGACCAAACGGCATCCTTTTGTAGTGGAATATCCCCTTCGGGGTACGGAATGCAGTGTGCACTCTGTCTTCCTCAGCAATCCAGATTTGGTTGTATCCGGATGACCCATCCATAAATGATAGGGCCTCATGACCAGTAGTCGCATCGATCATCACTTCAGTGATTGGCACTGGGAAGTCATCTTTCGGGCAAGCCTTATTAAGGTCCCGAAAATCAACACATATTCTGATTTGCCCATTCTTCTTCTTTACGGGCACTATATTGGCTAGCCATGTAGTGTATTGATTTTCTTCAACAAAGCCTACATCAATCAGCTTGTCAACCTCTTTGTTAATCTGATTTATTAGTTCAGGGCGCATTCTCCTGGAAGGCTGCTTTACAGAGCTAGCCTCTGGGTTTATTGCCAATCGGTGATGTGCCACATCAGAACTCAGTCCCGGCATTTCATCATATGTCTATGCAAAGCAGTCTCGGAATTCCTTCAAAAACTGTATATACTGTTCCCTGGTAGGTGGCTCCAGCAGTGCACTGAGGAATGTCGACCATGGCTTATCTGCGGTCCCCAGATTTATTTCCACAAGCTCATCGACGGTGGCCTGACCTTCATCTTCGACCTCGGGCGGGGCTCCTTGTAAGTCAATGAAGCCTCCCGGGATATAATCTTCTTCAGTTTCATGATTTTCTGTTTCATCATACTGGTCATCAGCAGGTGCTGGCTCATCATATACGGCCAATATTGTTGTATTCTGTTCAGTATGCCCCGAGGACGTAACTGGATCAGCAGGAAACTCAAAGACGGAGTCTTCCGCCCTTAGAGGCTCTTCTGATGCAGACTCCCTTGAGAGATCATCATTCTGTAGGGCCCGGACTTCTTCCAGGATGCGCTCAAACTCTAGGCATTCCCTCAGCTCTTTGGCTACTTGGTCTTCATCCGGGGTTCCCGTATCAAACTTTGCTTCAGCATGGAACAGATCCTATTTGTAAGGTAGGTCTTCCCAGCACCAATCTTTCTTTGCTTCACCAGACGTCCCCGTCTCCGGCCGACTGTCTGGGACTTCATTGTTCATTATGGATTAATAAATGATTTCTTCATCTTCCGAGGGGTATTTGTCATATCCTACCTCGGGAGGGTCTTCATGCTGGTAGGAGACAGATATGACGTCCACCTCAGCTTCATAGTATTCTTGAAGGGTATAACCCAATCCTGGGTGCTGAGTGATCTTCCTCAGTTCTTTATTATCCCGAGGCGGATCCCATAGCTCCTTGAACGCCTTCTTCTGGGCAGCAGGCTGCAATGACGGCATTCGCATCTTAGAGAACATCTGCGAAACCCGTCGGGTAGTATAATCCAAGCCTGTAATTGGCACCATCTGGTTTACGGCCTCTTCAGGGACCATGCAGTCTTGATCATCTTCCTCGACTGACTCCCCAGTGTAGAATATGGTAGGAGGCTCGCAGAAGCGAGGGACTTCCATAGTCTTCAGTGGTAGCACCGTCTGTTACTCGAGGCGGACGATGGGTTTAAATAAACCCTACGGCACCTCCACTTGTGTGTACTTTTCTTTCATTTCTTCATTGATATCATCTGGGTGAATGCTAGGAGGGGTGATCCGAGCAAAGTCACCGGCATAAGAGATGTGAGATACCTCATGCTTTTTAATATAGCCCTTTGGTGGCGGTGGAGACCAATTTCTTGCCTTCGTCACCGGCTTTTTCTGGCTGACCACAGCCTCTTTCTCTTCACCCTTTCACGACACCTCCGTGTAGTAGGATGCATCGAGCATATGGCACTCGAATACTTCGAAGGGATGCAGATCCGCAAACACCCTCTCTTCTTTTCCTTCATGGCAGTATTTAATGCACTGATGCAGCGTGGACGGCACTATCTGATATTCATGCAGCCACGGTCTCCCCAGTAGGGCCTTATATGTGGTGTTGGAGTCGATTACATAGAATCGTACCACGGTAGTGAGATCCCCCAATGTGAGGTTAAAATCAGCCACCCCAAGGGGCGTCTCACATTTCTGGTTGAATCCTGCAATTTTCATGTCTCTGACCTTGGTAAGCTGCAGATCAAAGTAATATTTTTGGTAGATGCGGTATGGGAGAATGTTCACGGCAGCCCCGGGATCTATCAGTATCCTGTTCAGTGGCTGACAGTTCAGGGAGCCCCTCATATACAGCGGTCTGTTATGGCCAGAATTCGGAATCAGCATGTCATCCTCTGAGAATGTAACGGACGGCCCAGAATTCACTTCTGTCAAGAGTGCTTCATACTGTGCCGGCGACTGCAAGGCATCAACAATTGATTGGCGAGCCTCTTCACTCAGAGAGAGAATCTCCTAGATGGAGAATCTGGTAGTGAGCTTCTTTAGCATTTTCATGATCCGACTGCCCACCCTGACATTAGACAGTCTCATTTCTTTCGCCCATCAGGGTCTTGGAGGTTCATGTGGTGCCCGTGGCCTCTGCTGCCCAGTGCTGGTTTCATCCCCGGGACTGATTTCTTGGGGGGCTTCTTCTATAGCAACGACCCCTGGTGCCGTCAACAGGTTATCTCCTTCTTTCTCATTCTGCTCGTAGGCTGCAGACGCCGATTGCTGAGGTCCCTTGCCTTTATCTAGCCCAGCCTGTATTGACTGCCCATTTTCAAGACCACACAGAAATTCCAGAAATGTTGGAGTTTGACCTCCTTTCTTCTTTTCTTGGTACAATCCGGTAGGGGGAGGAACCTGGACACCTCGTACCTCCGGTTCGGGAATCTGGTAGGGCTGTTCCCCTCTGAACATAATGTTATGATTAGCTGGTGGTGGGCACCCCCACCTTCTTCCGGAGCGTGTTGCTTGTGCCGAGGTTGAGGCCTCGGCATTGTTGGCTTCTAGCGGGGCATTTGATGTTCCATCCTCATCATCCTCCCCGGGCGAGGTAAAGAGTGCTGACAGGGTGTTACATTGTACTGTCACGACCCTCTTTCCCTTCTTGGACATGGGCCGCCTCTTCTTTTTCTGGGAATTAGGCTTTATTGGCCCCTGCCCCCAGAAGGGTTCAGTCTCAGCCTTTTCTTATTCTGCCTCTGACTGCTCTTTAATTTTCAATTCTTCGAGCTGTTCCCAAGGTATACAGTCTTTCACCAGCAGGTGCCCGGGCTTTTTCTGCTCATATTCATCGGGCCCATCAATATACTGCTGTAAACGCCTGGCTGCAGGACTTACTTCCTTATGTACAGGTAGGGGGACTTGTCTTCTCCGGTTATGAGTGGGGATCCGGATGACTGGTCCTGTCTCAGCTGTGTGCCATACTGGCTTTACTGGAGGTGGTTCGGGCCTTGGTGTGACACCACGGATAATCGCTTCATTGGTTTTGGCTGCGGGAGTCTTCTTTCTATTCTTTATGGGTTTCATCTGCCATCCTTCCTGATCCTTCAGTGGGGTGAGGAAGCAAGCTTCATAAGTATGCCTGGTAAATTCTTCAACGGCCTCCTTAGGTAGCTGCTGGTAGATTGAAATCATATTGGCGGCCATTTTTAACGCCGGAGGTTCATGTGGACGAGGTGGCTCTACCTGGTAATCTCCCAGCTGTAGCTCGCCCTTTTTGACCATGCCTTCCATAATATCTTTGAAGACGTAGCAATCTTCAATTGCGTGCCCCAGCGCACGGTGATATGGACAGAACAGTGGATCACCTTTCTTCGCCGCGTCATCGGGTCTCTTTGGCTCAGGCAATGTTACCTTGTTGAACTTGTATGCCCAGTTGAATAATGTGGCTGTCTTATCTTTCGGGAAAGAGTACGGCTTTCTCATTTTGTTTCTCAGAGAGACCTTATCTTTTCTTTCTGCTGTGTCTGCTGGTGGGGGAGCTTCATCTGCCCCCTTCTTCCCTTTCTGTTGCTCGAAGGTTCTGAAATCGACGGTGTTGGCCTAAGAGTGCGTTGGTCGTCGATCATTAGATTTCCCTTTCGGCACAGTTGGAGCATTGGCGGTCGGACGTTTAGACAGGAACGTCTCGACCTCCGCCACTATATTGTTCAATCGGTCAAATGTTCTGACATCTGCACCAATCATCTTTTCCAGTACCTCTCTCCTGAGGCTCTGCTTACATATTTGCACTGCATCTTCTTGATGAGGAGGTCTTCTGCATCTCGTGGCTAAGTTCCTCCACCTTTTGATGTAGTCCAGTGCTGTTTCATCTTACTTTTGCCTGGTCGCATATAGTTCTGCTATTGTAATTTCTCTTTCCGTGACGTGAAATCTGTCGCGGAACTTTCTTTGCATGTCAGGCCAATCGGTCACTGACCCAGCCGGCAGGCTTGAATACCATTCAAAGGCTATCCCGGTGAGGGATGAGCCGAAGAACTTAAGCAGATAAGCTTCATCAGCTGCCAAGTCACCCATGATTGTGGTGTAGTAAGCTATGTGCTCCCTGGGAGAGCCCTGGCCATTAAAATTTTCAAACTTCGGCGGTTTACTGACGCCTGGAGGTAGTCTCTTAGCAGCATACTGGGGAGGATATGGTACCTTGTACACATCGTAGGTACTAGCATCATCACCAGTCTTTTCAGACAGCTTCATCTCCATAATCTTTTCAATCATCAGCTTCTAGGCTATGGCTGGATCTATGTTTTCCGGGAAGAAGTGAGCTTGTTACTGACCGTAAGGAGTTGTCATCACAGTTGCGCGCAAGGTAGGCGCGGCAGGCTGCGTCTGCGATGCAGAGGGCTGAGCTATCGTCCGCTGCAGAACGGGTTGGCTCGGTGCTTTGCCCTTATCAGCCGGAAGAGGATTAGCTGGAATAGCCATTTCTGTTGAACTGGCTGTCTGCCCTACAAGCTCGGCTTGCTTGGAGACCGGTGTAGCTTCATGCCTCTCATTTAACTGTCTTCTGAGAGCATTGATCTCTTGTTGATATCTTCTAAACATCATCTGGATCATGGGATCCAGGGTTAACGGGATCTGTAGATCTTCCGAAGTCCCTTCAGCATCATCAACGAAGGGATTGTCTTCCTCTTCCGTTGTCACCACATTAACTGTCATAGTGGTGATCTTGCAGGCTTCTTCATTAGTCTTCATCTTATCTTTTGCCGCCTGGCCTCTCCTTGTGACGGGGCCTGGTCTGGTTGCTAGTCTGAGCAGTTCATCTGGCTGTGTCGGCGGAAGCAACTCTGGGCCGTGAGCAATTGACAAGATAAGTCTCAAGCTAGCAATATAATAAGAGCGCAATAAACATCCACATAAATGCACGAGAATGTAGACTCAAAAATCTAACTTTATTAAATAAAAATCAAAGTTTACATGACCACATGACTTTGACTCTTTAATTCTAGACTCAATAAAAAGTAAAATTACATAGTAGACTCATGACTCTGGAACTATCTAGGGCTTTCCCTCGATCTTCATTCGCTCTCGCCCTCGGATCCGTCATCGAAGAAATATGAATCCGTACCACTAAAGTTTCCTGAAAAGATTGAAAAAGTAGGGTAATGAGCACACTTACCCAGTAGGTATCTTCGTATCAACATGAAGGTAATATTTAAGTAGTTAGCATTTTAGCTCTAGAATGTAAGATAAAGGAAAATGGCGATAAACCGCGTGTATAAAACCAAAGTAACACAAATAACATGATGTGATTAAGATAAGAGATTTGAGATGATATAAGAGCATGATCATGTAAGAATGTAATGTGACCTTTCACGAACGAGAATGCACTTGCATGTAACGAGAACGCACTTTTCACTTTTCATAACCACAAAGACTATGCACTAGACTGTCATATAACAAGCATGTAATAATTTCATGATGGACTTCGTGGATTTCACTCGTTTATAAAAAAAGTACTCCCGGCGCAATGCGATGCCAGTGTTCATCATACCCCATGGTTTATAGTATATTTCCGACAATCAGCCGAGGGGGCTAGTGTCGAGCCCTTGGACACAATCAGTGCCCGATCTACATCTTCACGTTATAAATCAAGCTACTTCCACGATATATAACAATAAAGTATGGCCAATAATGTAACAATTCAAACAATAAGCTCATGATAACAATATCAAGGTAAGAACGTACCAAATATGATCATGAGAGTTCAAAGATCGAATTAAGGACAATGTCATGCCATGGAAGGAATCTGGTAGCATAATGGTACATTCATTAACTTCCATAATTTATTAGATAGCTTTTTGAACAAGGTGTTAGGTTCTATATAATCAATAGTCCATCTAGAAACATAAGAAAATCCACCCTTGGGTCAAAGCCCGGGTTAAGAACACTTGAGACATAAAACGGTCATGCCTGGGCCGTTTCTTAAAATAGCGGTCCCATCTCGATATCAACCAGAAGATGGCAGTCCTGGGATGGCCGCAATCAGGTAGAGTCGACGCCAGAGAAAGAAGGGTCGATGCTGCGAAAAGTCTGGCAAAACGCGGTCATTCTAGAACTGCTACTTGACAATATCGGTTCTCTATGAACCACTATCAGGCCAGGTTCCAAAAAACATCGGTATCATATATATGTGCTTTCTAAATTCATTGGGCTTTTAGGGTACAACCAGCTCGGCGTCCTAGTGGGAATCCCAAGCTCGTAGAGACTTACGGAGGCCTTGAAATAACATCACCTAGTTCGGTGGAAGGAATATCCAACAAAGAAGATCACATGTCCAAGAGAGTGTTCCTATCAAGTGCAAAGTGTAACTAATTACTACATACCGGGATACGCGCCATGTACTTATGAAAGACTTGAGGTAAGAGAGTGATAACTGAATAAAACAACGATCAAAACATCTTGACAACCCAAGTTCAAAACATGAAGAGGTGATTTATATACAAAACTATATGGGTTTGGCATAAAAGTAACATATGATTAAAATAGGTTTAAAACACATGAATGGCATGCAATCTATCATGCTAGATGCACAATATAACCAATATTATGAATGTGTAGTCATAACTAGGATTAGAACCTAATAACTTAGGCTTAGCATATGTTTATAAAGGTTGATCTGTAATCCGGTTGGAGTTAGCAGAAAGCAGAAATCAGAAACATAAAGGCGGTTCGGGTAGAACCATTTCTATACAGTAGCGGTCATCTGGGAACTGCTACTAGATGGTTGCGGTCTCTGAGCGACCATTTCTAGTCTGCATCAGACAGAACCTAATTAATGCATGTAAGGCCTCTCCTAGGGCAATATATGCATCGAAAATATACTAAAATAGAAGGATAAGACATGATACAACAGAGTTCAATCATGGAAATGCATGGGTTTGCATGAACTAAGTCAAAGTTATCATCTTTTTCATTAAGGGTAGTAATCATGCATGCAGAAATAACCTAATGTACAGTGATAGTAAAACATGAAATTCGACGTGTACATAGCATGAAATTACATGGAAATAGAGGTCTTTTACTCCTAACATGTTGGTTTAGCCATCCATGAGATAACCTACCTTAGATTTACTCCCTAGACTTGGAATTTCGGACTGGAAGAGCAACCCAGTTCCTGCACGTCTTACGTGGAAACCCCAACTTCCAATCGTTCTAACTCCTTATCCCCTCATCCTAAATTCATGAAATTTGGAGGGTGACGAGAAGGTACAAAGGAGAAAAACTTCTTTTAAAGACTTAACATGAAATTACCTTGATTAGGGCTTCTAATCTTATATTCTTCCTTAGACGGACACACTATTTCCTGTGTGTTCTACAGCGAAACAACAACTTTGGGGGCTTCTAACTTTCTAATGGCTTGAACTCCTAGCACGCGATTTGGAGAGGTGTTAGAAAAAACTAGGGAGAACAAATTATTCTAAAGGACTAACCTGAGAAAATGTCTCCTTACCTTCGAAATATGCGAGCCAAATCAAGGGTTCGCACAGGTCGAATCTGGGCTCTATCTATAGAGTTGGCCTAGGGTTTGAGGATTTATATCCAATTAGAAATCATAATATGGGGTAGGATCGATCCACAAGAGTCCTAGACTAGGTTACCATGCCATATAGCATCGAACCGTAGAGATAGGGATGAGAAAAATCCCATTTTCCACGCTTCCTCCACTTGCATTCACAGAGCCTGGTAGCGATCTCGCCAGACCCGCTACCATGAGAAAGCGGTCGCTCGACTGACCGCGTTCAAGTTTTAAGTCCAAAAATTTTAGATTTTTATTTTATCTCCTATTTATCCCTTTAATTAGTCTAGTTATCCAATTTTAATTCTGTAAATTGCCCTAATTACGTCTCTAGTAATGGGCTTGGGCCAAAAGAGTTTGGAAATTGTTCTATGGGCCTATTTTAAATGGGCCATTAAGCTTGGTTATTAATTGGTCTTCAAATTTAATTTAATTAACCTAAAAATACTTTTAAAAGCTCGTTAAGCCTGTTTAAATACTTTCATAATTCTATTTAATTGCTAAATAATCCCAGAAAATTCCTAAAATTCCTAGGGGTGTTACAATGCATTTTCAAATTCTCCCCCATGATCAGATTGAATGATGCACACCTTGTGCTTATTTTCTTGTTTTATTTTGTTAAAGAAGATTTGAAATTCATCAAATGCATCACTCTTCTGAGCTAAAAAGAATATCCATGTGAACCTAGTGAAGTCATCTACAATGACATACCCAAATCTCTTACCAGTTAGACTTTGAGTCCTAGTAAGACCAAACAAGTCCATATGCAGATGTTCTAATGGTCTGGAAGATAAGGGTCCATGCCTTATTTTGAAAGATTTCCTAGTTTGCTTCCCCAAGGCACATGCATCATAAATTTTTGTGTTTGCTTTGAAATTTATTTTAGGTATGCCTATAACCAACTCATGCTTGACTAATCTATTCAAGATATTGTAGCTAGCATGGCCTAACTTCCTATGCCAATAGAAAGCATTATTTTCAGAGTTGGCAGTCAAACAAAGATTTGATGCAAAATTTGCATCTATGTTTACTATGTAAACATTGTTGACTCTGGCCTACAAATTTTATTGAATCAAAATTGAGTTAAAAAATCTTACATTCATAATCAACAAAAGTGACCATGTGACCCTTATCACCGAGCTGACTAATGCTCAGCAGATTATGTTCAAGACCCTCAACAAGTAATACATTCTCAATTGTGTTGGAGGGACACTTACCAATAGTGACGGAGCCTATGATCTTACCTCTGTTCTTCCCTCCAAACTTAACTGTTCCACTAGCTTTCATTTCCAGCTTGCTGAATTTGACTTTGTCTCCAGTCATGTGCCTCGAGCAGCCACTGTCAAGATACCACCGGTTGTCCATGACTGCCAGGCTTTCCTGCAAAGTAATTTACACAGACATTCTTGGAACCCAAGACAGTTTGGGTCCACAAACATCATTCAAACTTTTCATCAATTCTTTAGGTATCTAAATCTGCCTAACAATTTTCTTTTGATTGGCATGTTTTTTCAGTTTTTATTACTATCATTCCTTTTGGCAGCAACCCTTGGGTTTGATTTGGCTTGATGATTTTTGATGTGTTTGTTATTCTGCTGCCCAAAATTATTTCTGTGCCTGTTAACAAACTCCCTTGCCTTGTAAGAGTTGTGTGCATTGAAGGCATTTTGATGATAAGATGAGTAAGTCCTCGTTGGTTTAGGCACATTGAAATTTCGGTTATTTGCATTATGAAGTGTTGGGCTATTTTTCTTCTGTGGAACTTTTGCCTTAGTGTTTTGGCTATTCCTGTTGACAACCCTCACTGGGTTAGCAGAGTTTTTAGCTCCTGAATTTTGAGTTTTGCTGTTTGAGTTGGATGGGGTGTCCAGCTTCTCTTTACCTTTGCTAGCACAAAGTGATAGTCTTGAATTCAAAATGTTTTTTATTATATGGATCAAGACTTAGGCCTTCTTTATTGAAATTGACTTTCATTCCTAGCATGATGTCTAGGTTTGATTTTCCTTGGACAAATTTCTCAAGTGTGTCATGTTTGTCTTTCAGGTCTTTTTGAAGTTTCTCACAGGTTTTCTGAAGTTCTAAGTTAACACCTTTTGTAGCTTCATTTTTCTCAGAAATCAATTTATTCTCATTTTGTATTTCCTAAACCTTCAACCTAAACTCATCAAATGTTTTATGGATTCTTTCATTTTCTTCTTTTAGAGTTTCATTTTCCTTTCTGAGTAAGCTTAGCTCTTCCAATTCTGTTTTGAGATTTTCCTTTTCTTTTTGAATGTTATCCTTATCTTCAACAACAACATTCAACTTCCTCTTTAAAGCTCTATGTTCCTTACTCGGAAAATTAATGTAGTGCCCCAAAATTTATATAAATAATTTTTAGATTTTTTAAAATTTATTGAGAATTTATAAAGGCCAAAATAGATTAATAAATGAATTAATATTAGGATTATAAGGCCCAATTATGTTAAATAACTAATCCAGCTTTGATAATTGAAGCCCAATAGGTTTCAGGACCAAGCCCAATAAGTTTGGCCCATATTCTAGAAGGTTATTTAAGTTATCCATGAAATATTGAGATAAATACACTTTAAAAAGGATAATTTAGTGGATAATTAACCAAAGAGTTTGAATCAAGGAAAATTTCTTCGCCCCAGTTGATGTAACGGTCTATCGGGCGACCACTACAGTAATTTAACGCACCAGTCCTGGTCCGTTACACTCAACTGATTCCGTGAGATGAAGAACTTGCAAAAAGAGTGGAACTTTGGGATTCTCTTGGCTATAGACCAACTTGGGAGAACATATAACATTGCTAAGGACTCTTAAAGATTAGGTTTTAGCCAATTAAGGACTCTAAAATCGTTCAAATCCTTGAAACCTAGCCAAAACTCTATAAATAGGACCCAGTTCTGAACTGGGCGACCCTTACTTTTAGCTCGTGAAGAATCAAGGTAAGGAGATAGAATTTCGGGTAAGTCCCTTGGAACTTTTTGTTTCTAATACTAAGGTCTAACAACTCACAAAATATCATGTTAGGAGATCCAGTAACCAGGGAGATAGAGACTTCCAAAGTCGTTGGTTCTGTCATAGCAACCCAAGATTCAAAGCAAAGGACCACTGAAGATCAAAGAATTAGGACGCCCAAAAAAGGTAATTAGGGAAGGGTTCTTTAGAACTTTTTGTTTCCCTTAGTTTCATCTTCTTACCCTCCGAATTTCACATCTTTAGGTCAAGAGATTGGAGAGATAGGGTGTAGTGCCCCAGAATTTATAAATAATTTTTAAATTACAAAATAATTTTCTAGAAATTATAAAGGCTTAAATAAATTAATGAAGGGTTATTGGATTAATAAGTCAATATAAGGCTCAAAAGGGCTAATTAGTTAACCTAGCCTATCTAATAATTGTCCACAAGGTTTATGGACCAAGCCCATCAAGTTTGGCCAATATTCTAGAAGGGTAATTGGCTTATTCACGTATTTTAAGGATAAATACTAATTATATAAGATAATTATATAGATAAACGAATAAAAGAGTTTTATTAAATTGAAACTCCATACACGTTACATGTAACGGTCTATCAAGCGACTGCCACAGCCCTGTAACGCACCTAGACACGACCGTTACATCCTGTAGATTCCGTAAGGTGAGGAAATTGTAAAAAGTTTGGAACTTTGAAATCCTATCTACAAGAGATCGATTTAGGATAGCTTATAACATTGCTAAGGACTCTTAGGGATTAGGTTCTGACAAATTAAGGACTCTAGAATCGATCTAATCTTCAAATCCCAACTAAAATCCTATAAATAGGACCTAGTTCTGAACTTAACGACCCTTACTTTTGACCCGTGAAGAATCAAGGTAAGGAGTCATAATTTCGGGTCAGTTCTTTAGAAGATTTTGTTTAGTATATTATAGACTAATAGTTCTCCAAATTTCGTGCTAGGAGACCAAGCAACCAAGAAGATAGAAGCTTCCAAAGTTGCTGATTCAACCTTAGCAACCCAAGAATCTGAACGCAAGACCCCTGAAGATCCAGAGATTAGGACGTCTAAACGAAGTAATTAGAGTTTAATCCTTTAGAACTTTTTGTACCCAATAGTCTCATCTCCTTACCCTCAAAATTTCACATCCTTAGGTCAAGAGGCTGAGGAAATAGTGCAGATTGAAGTAGCTGATTTATCACAAAAAGTACAAGGGTCTAAGGGTAGCACCTAGCATTAAATTCGAAGTTTGAAGGTCTTAAAAGAGGTAGGTTATCTCATGATTGGCAAAAACAACTTATTAGGGATAAAAGCCCTCTGATTGTGCTTGATTTCATGCATTATAGACTAAGAATTTCATGATTTCACAGTTTTATACAATCATGCATCTCTTAGCCCTAAATGGAAATTAAAAGGTATTATCTTGTCTATTCATAGTTGGCCTATGCATCATTATCATGACTAGGACAGTGGTAATATGTTGATTTCTAGGCATGTTATGTTTTCATAAACCTTCACTTTAGTTTACTGCCAGCAGGTTCTCTGACGCACTAACGTGAGACCGTCACATGCATGTAACGGCCTTATGATAGACCGTCACATTCTGTTGTGTTTTTATTTGTTTTATTGTCTCTGACGCACCCTAGCAGGAGCGTTACACCACTGTAACGACCCCTCGATAAGCCGTCACAATACTATAACGCGCCTATCCTAGACCGTCAGGCACTGTGTTCTGTCAGCCCGAGGCAGAATGATAATCAGTCAGAGTTTACTTATAAATAAGCTTAGATAGCTAAGTTTGGACATGTTATCATGACTTTAAGTTTAGTTACTATTTCATAATCAAATTGCATGGTTAATGTGTCTTAGGATTATTTTAAGTTATGTTAATTTCATCGGCTAAAACTCTATAGTTTTGTATTCTAGATCATGATCTTTCCAAATGTTGTATTGACGGAGTTTTCTCATGGTTTCATATTGTTACACATTCTTTTCCATCTATAGAGTCATTTCTTTAAGTATATGGCACATATTCTGGTATGTTGTCCATTTAGTTCACTTTGTACTATAGGAACACTATTCTTGGACATGAGGACCTCTCTATTGGATATTCCTTCCAATGGACTAGGAAATCTTGTTTCAAGGCCTCCGTAATTCTCCGCGAGCCTGGGATTCCCACTAGGACGCCGAGTTGGTTGTACTATTAAAGCCCATTGATTAGATTACACTATCGATATTTTTGGTTATCGATAATGTAACAGCTCTACACTGGACCGTCAGGAGCATCTAACGGCCCAATGTACGGCCGTCACATTCAACTGAGTCCGATTTCTTAGTTCTGGATTCAGACTAATGTAACGGCCCAATACTGGAGCGTCACATAATGTAACGGCCCAATACACTACCGTCACACTACTTGAGTATTTTAACCCAAGGATTGACCAAGGGTTGATATTCCAAGATTCTACATAGACTCTTGATGATCTAGAACTTATCATATTGATCAAGGAACCTAATATAATGAATGAAAGATAAAGAATGTATCGTTATGCTGTCGATTTATTTCCATAAGCATAACATTGTTTAAGTCATTCTTGATTTCTCATGATTCTTATTAAAGTATTCATTCATTGAATTATTGTTATCATGAGCTTATTGAACTTATTACATTCTTGGCCATAGTTTATTGTTACATGCGTGGAAAAAGCTTGATTTATACTTGAAGATGCGATCGAGCACTGATTGTGTTCAAGGGCTCTATACTGTCTCCTCGGCTGAATGTCAGAAATATACTATTTTATAAATCATGGGGTATGATGCTACTGGTGCCGCATTGCGCTGGGAGTACTTTCTCTATGAATAAGTGAAAATCCACGACACGACATGACTTTCTTGTTTGATATTCCACAAAAATTCACGAAGTACTTGCTCATAAGCAAAAGATACTGGAGTGGTGATTATGTGACTTGCTAGTACATTCTCGATACAATCTTGTTCATGAAATGTCAATATCATGTTCTTGTTACATTCTTGCTAGCTCGTACTTGCTCTCATTCTAACTTATTTGATCGTCTTGTTACTTTGGTTTAATCACGTGATTGATCGCATTCGCATGATTTTTACCTTATTCTTTAGAGCTAAATTGTTAATTACTTTAATAGTGCCTTCATGTTGATGCGAAGATACCTACTGGGCAAGTGTGCTCATTACCTATTTCTAATCTTTTCAGGAGATGGAAGTGATTCGAATTCGGATTCGGGTTATACAAGTAGCGGGTCCGAGAGCGAATGAAAGTATTGTCAAGATGAGAGTGAAGACTTAGGAAGTCTAAATTGTTTAGATTGAGTCTGTGTAATGTTCCTATTTTCTTGAGTCTGGTATATTGGAATATGTGGAATTAATGATTGTATTTGAGTATTGAATTTGATTATTATGAAATAAAGTTGGAGTTTGAATAAATATTGTGAAATTGCATTTATGTATGTGATTGTCTTGCGCTCTGATCGTTCTTGCTTACAAGTGGCTTACCATGCCGGCTGTTTGCGTTTCTCGATCGAGTCTTCCGCTGTCATAAAGGCTCGGGACATGATAGTTAAGTTGGTATCAGAGCCTAAGTCTCAAGACTTAGGAAGAAGAGTCATGTCATAGGAAAAGTCCAAGGTTTAAGGACCCCTACCGATGAACTAAGGAAGAATTTTCATACCTATGTGAGAATTGGGTAGAGCCGGGATAAGATAATTAATTAGCTTTAAGATTACTCCTTCCAATTTCATGAGAAATAACAAGTTGTTATTTTTCTCTCAGGTACCTTATCTTACGAATGGCTCATCATGTAGATTGGGATGGCATGCAACAAACAGTTGCCGGCCTTACTCAGGCATTACAAACTATAGCGCAAGGTGGCGCAGGGGCAAGGGCTGGTGACCTACATCGTAATTTTCGAAGTTTAAATCCTCCGTGATTTTATGGTTCTTCTAATCCCGACGAGGCAGAGAACTGGATAGAAGAAATGAACTGTATCTTTGATGTGATTCAATGCACCGATCAGGAGAAGGTGCGTCTCGCAACCTTTCAACTTAACAAAGATGCTCGCACCTGGTGGAAGTCAGTTCTGACACCAACAGCCAATGCACCTCATACATGGGATGGGTTCCTCACCCTATTTCGTGCCAAATACTTTTCGGAGCACGTAAAGGAACGAAAGGCTATGGAGTTCGCCACCCTTCGGCAAGGAATGATGACAGTTGCCGAATATGAACTATAATTCTCAAGGCTAGCACCGTATGCATCACACTTAATTAGTACCTATTTATTAAAGGTGAATCGATTTATGGACGGGTTACATCTCGGTTTCATCTAGCAGCTCGGGATCCAAAACATCCGTACTTATGCGGAGATGGTTCAGCGGGCATACCTATGTGAAAGGACCTTAGAGAAGGTCAAAAAATTGAAAAGAAATGGAGAAGAGTCCAGCCGACGTTCTGATCGGCGTTATAAGAAAGAGAAATTTTGCATCACGGAGCCTTACAAGAGCCGTGATAGTAAGAAGAGATCCAGGAATGGGAATGGTGGAAGTTCCCATAAGCAAAAGAAAGTCAAGGAGGAGAAGGATCAGGTCGCCACGGCTTGCACATTTTGTGAAAAATTTGGCCATTCGACTGAGGAGTGTTGGAAGCGTCTCAGCGCTTGTTTACGTTGTGGAAGCAGGGAGCATCGCATGCCGGAATGCCCCCTTATGAAAGACCAGTCATCTGGTAATGGACGCAGGAGGTAGGCTCGCCTCAATGCTGTTCTGGAAGAAGAGGAAGCGCCCAGGGATGATGCGCTTATGGAAGGTACTCTTCAAATTTATTCTCACCATGCATTTGTGCTATTTGATACAGGTGCCTCTCATTCTTTTATCTCTACTAATTTTGCTAAAATATTACTAATCGCATCAGTTCCCTTACCTTCAGATCATGCTATTTCCACACCCTTAGATTCTGGAACAAAGCTTACCGACTATTATCCTGATAGCGAAGTGATAATAGAAGGTCATAATCTCCCCGTAAACTTAGTATGCCTTGACATGAAAGGTTATGATGCCATTTTAGGGGTAGATTGGCTTGTAGATCATAATGCTTATATCAATTGCCGAAACAGGATTATATCCTTTCAAAAATCCGGTCTTCAGATATTCTCTTTTCTTGGCATCAAGTACAAAAAACACCCCACTATCATATCCTCACTTCACGCTTGCAAACTTATCTCGCGAGGATGTGAAGCTTTTCTTGCTTCTGTCATTATTACGGAGTCCAAAGAAATTATCATAACAGGCATCCCTATTGTAAATGAGTTCCCAGACGTGTTTCCATCCGAATTACCCAGTTTACCACCCGAAAGGGAAGTGAACTTCACTATTGAACTCATTCCAGGAGCGGCACCTATTTCTATAGCCCCTTACAGGATGTCCCCCACAAAGCTTAAGGAATTGAAGAAGCAGTTGTAGGAACCTCTGGATAAGGGCTTCATCAGACCTAGCACATCCCCGTGGGGTGCGCCTGTAACACCCTCAAATATAGCTAAGTTGTACTCTATATCATCAAGGCACCTTTTGAAGTATCGGCTCAGTTCTTGTAAAGAACTCCAAAGTTAAGCGTACTTAATGGGGAGTAGTATTGGGATGGGTGACCTGCCTGGGAAGTCCCTCATTCTGGAGCCGATCACTATTAGAAAGGGACAAAATCATGAGGCCGATAGGCCAAAGCGGACAATACCTTGACGGTATAGAGTACGGGGCATGACATAATGGTATCAGAGCTAGACCCCAGCCGGAAGTGTGGGAACTAAGTGCCATGCAGGGTAAAGTGCTACGCTATGGGAGCCACCTCTTGAACCCATAATGGGAAAAAGTGCTACATAGTGAGAGCCACCTCTTGAGCCTGTAGGGGCCACCTCTAGAGTCCTACCTGCCTGGGAGTTTGATTGCGTGATTACGTGCTATGTGTGCCCAGCAATGAGGACATCGCCTATATAAGAGGGGTAGATTGTAACACCCTCAAATATAGCTAAGTTGTACTCTATATCATCGAGGCACCTTTTGAAGTATCAGCTCAGTTCTTGTAAAGAACTCTGAAGTTAAGCGTGCTTAATGGGGAGTAGTACTGGGATGGGTGACCTGCCCGGGAAGTACGGGGCATGACAGCGCCTATCCTATTTGTCAAAAAGAAGAATGGTTCTCTCAGACTATGTATCGATTACCAGCGACTGAATCAACTCACAATTAAAAACAAGTATCCGTTGCCACGTATTGATGAGCTCTTCGATCAACTTTCGGGAGCAGAGTATTTCTCTAAGATTGACCTCAGATCAGGTTATCATCAGCTTAGAATTAAAGAAGAGGACATTTATAAATCGGCTTTTCGAAGTCATTATGGCCACAATGAATTTGTGATAATGCCATTCGGATTAACTAATGCCCCCGCAGCATTCATGCAACTTATGAACAATATTTTTCAGCCATATCTGGACAAGTTCATCGTCGTCTTCATTGATGATATCTTGATATATTCCCAGACAAAAGAGGAACATGAACAACATTTGAGAATAGCTTTACAAACACTTAGAGAACACAAGCTTTATGCCAAACTCAATAAATGTGAATTCTGGCTCGAGGAAGTTTCATTCCTAGGCCACATTATTTCAAAAGAAGGTATTGTTGTGGATTCTTCTAAGGTAGAAGCTGTCAAGAATTCGAGTCGGCCAACGACTGTATCGGAAGTAAGAAGCTTTCTGGGTCTAGCTGGTTATTATAGGAGATTCATTAAGGACTTCTCAAAAATTGCGATTCCTTTAACCAGACTCACAAGAAAAGAAAACCCTTTTGTCTGGTCCGAGGAATGTGAGAAGAGTTTCCAAACTCTTAAGAATCATCTTACGATAGCTCCTATTCTATCACTATCGATGGAAGGTGGTGGATTCGAAGTGTATACGGATGCGTCTGGCATTGGCTTAGGATGCGTCCTCATGCAGAATGGAAAAGTAATCTGTTATTCTTCAAGACAATTGAAACGTCACGAGAAAAAATATCATGTACATGATTTGGAATTAGCAGCAGTTATTTTCACCTTGAAAATTTGGCATCATTACCTTTATGGAGAAAAGTTCACAGTATACTCGGACCACAAAGGCTTGAAATACTTATTCTCTCAAAAAGAGCTTAACATGTGGCTACGAAGAAACTGATCCTAGATGAAGCGCATAATTCTAAATACACAATTCATCCAAGAGGAACAAAGATGTATCAAGATCTCAAAAGAAATTTCTGGTGGCCCAACATGAAGAGAGAAATAGCTGATTTCGTATCCCGTTGTCTCACCTGCCAATAAGTAAAAACAGAACATTTTAGACTCGCAGGTAAATTACACCCCTTGAGTATTCCCGAATGGAAATGGGAGAGTATAGGGATGGACTTTATTATGGGTTTACCTAAGACAAGAGGTGGAAACGATAGAATATGGGTAATCATAGACCGATTAACTAAATCCGCACACTTCATACCAATAAAGAGTCGATGGTATGTGGATATTCTAGCAGCATTATACATAAAGAAGATTGTCAAACTACATGGTGTCCCAGTCACTATTATATCTGATAGAGATCCTCGATTCACATCACAGTTCTGGAAGGGTCTACAATAGTCACTAGGGACTAGATTGAATTTCAGCACAGCTTTTCATCCACAAATAGATGGTCAAACGGAAAGAACAAATCAGGTAGTAGAAGATATGCTCAGGGCTTGTGCTATCGACTTTGGAGGTAGTTGGCATGATCATTTGCCTCTTGTAGAGTTTGCATATAACAATAGTTACCAGGCCAGCATACAAATGGCACCTTTTGAAGCTTTATATGGAAAAAGCTGTCGATCACCAATATGTTGGAGTGAAATAGGGGAAAGACAATTCCTAGGCCCCGATCTCATCAGGGACTACAGAAAAAATCAAGATCATTCAAGAAAGAATGAAAATGGCACAAGATAGGTAAAAGTCTTATGCTGACAATCGAAGACGTGACTTGGAGTTTCAGGTAGGAGATCATGTATATTTAAAGATTTCTCCAGGTCGTGGTATTCGAAGATTTGGCATTAAAGGGAAGTTAACTCCAAGATTCATTGGCCCATTTGAAATTCTCGAAAGGGTTGGTGAAGTGGCTTACAAATTGGCTTTACCTCCACAATTAGCAGGAGTCCATGACGTATTTCACGTCTCTATGCTGAAGAAGTATGTATATGATCCTGACCATATTATTACTTATGACAATCTGGAAATTCAGAAGGATATGACGTACGAGCAAAAGCCAATAAAGATTCTGGAACGGGAAGTGCGTCAACTAAGAAATAAAGTTATTCCTATGGTCAAGATTCAATGGAAGGAAACATGGCCATATGAAGCAACATGGAAAACCGAAGCAGTCATGCGGAAAAGATTCCCAGAATTATTTAACTGTAAGTACACTCTCCGAAATCCATATATTGAATTTGGGGACCAAATTCTTCTAAGTGGGGGAGGGTGTAGTGCCCCAGAATTTATAAATAACTTTTGAATTACAAAATAATTTTTTGGAAATTATAAAGGCTTAAATAAATTAATGAAGGGATTATTGGATTAATAAGTCAGTATAAGGCTCAAAAAGGCTAATTAGTTAACCTAGCCTATCTAATAATTGTCCAAAAGGCTTATGGACCAAGCCCATTAAGTTTGGCCCATATTCTAGAAGGGTCATTGGCTTATTCATGTATTTTAAGGATAAATACTAATTATATAAGCTAATTATATAGATAAACGAATAAAAGAGTTTTATTAAATTAAAAATCCATACACGTTGCATGTAACGGTCTATCGGGCGACCGCCACAGCCCTATAACGCACCTAGACATGACAGTTACATCCTGCAGATTCCGTAAGGTGAGGAAATTGTAAAAAGATTGGACCTTTGAAATCCTATCTATAAGAGATCGATTTGGGATAGCTTATAACATTGATAAAGACTCTTAGTGATTAGGTTCTGATAAATTAAGGACTCTAGAATCGATCTAATCTTCAAATCCTAACCAAAACCCTATAAATAGGACCTAGTTCTGAACTTAGCGACCCTTACTTTTGGCCCGTGAAGAATCAAGGTAAAGAGTCATAATTTCGGGTCAGTTCTTTAGAAGATTTTGTTTAGTATATTATAGACTAATAGTTCTCCAAATTTCGTGCTAGGAGACCAAGCAACCAAGAAGATAAAAGCTTCCAAAGTTGCTGATTCAACCTTAGCAACCTAGGAATCTGAACGCAAGACCCCTGAAGATCCAGAGATTAGGACATCTAAACGAGGTAATTAGAGTTCAATCCTTTAGAACTTTTTGTACCCAATAGTCTCATCTCCTTACCCTCAAAATTTCACATTCTTAGGTTAAGAGGTTGAGGAAATAGAGTAGATTGAAGTTGCTAATTTATCACAAGAAGTACAAGGGTTTAAGGATAGCACCTAGCATTAAATTCGAAGTTTGAAGGTCTTAAAAGAGGTAGGTTATCTCATGATTGGCAAAAACAACTTGTTAGGGATAAAAGCCCTCTGATTGTGCTTGATTTCATGCATTATAGACTAAGAATTTCATAATTTCATAGTTTTATACATTCATGCATCTCTTAACCCTAAATGAAAATTAAAAAGTATTATCTTGTCTATTCACTAAACCCTTGCATATAGTTGGCCTATGCATCGTTATCAGACTAGGACAGTGGTAATATGTTGATTTTCAGGCATGTTATGTTTTCATAAACCTTCACTTTAGTTTACTGCCAGCAGGTTCTCTAACGCACTAACATGAGACCGTCACATGCATGTAACGGCCTTACGATAGACCGTCACATTCTGTTGTATTTTTATTTGTTCTATTGTCTCTGACGCACCCTAGCAGGAGCGTTACACCACTGTAACGGCCCCTCGATAAACCGTCACAACATTGTAACGCGCCTATCCTAGACCGTCAGGCACTGTGTTCTGTCAGCCCGAGAGAAGAAGAAAGTGAGAAGAAATGAGTTGAGAGAGTGATATGAGAGCTTGTGAATCAGCGTCTTGGTCCAGATACCAGAGCTGATATTGCTTACTTTGAGCTACAGTCATTTTAATGTTCTTCCATTCGATTGTGTTTTTCTTGCTTTTCAGTCTTGTTATTTTTCCTTTGAAAACTCTTGTTCGATCAAGCTGTTAGTCAGCGGTGTCAAGCTGTGAGGCAGCGGTGTGCAGAGGTGATACCTCTGGTCGGCTAAGCTGTAGTGCCCAGCAGAGCAAGCTGTGAAGCTCAGCTGTTGCAGAGGGTGTTCCTTTGGTCGGGATAAGCTGTAAGCCCCAGCCGTTGTTGGCAAGCTGTAGTGCCCAGCAGATTGAAGCTGTGTATCAGCAGTAATCCACATTCGAGTTGAATGTGGGGTGGACGTAGGTCGGATTGACCGAACCACCTAAAAGTCTTTGTGCCTCTCGTGTGTTTGCTTGTCTATTTAGCAGATCTTGTTTCCATCATTCGGTGCTTTGACTGTGGTTGTCCAGTGTTCTTTTAATTCCGCATTTGAATCTAGGTATAATTTTTAATTAGCCTATTGATCTATTCACCTCCCCCTCTAGATCCACATTCTGTGGTGAAAAAGCCTTCCATCTAACTCCAACAATTGGTATCAGAGCTAGGCACTTCTACAGGGACTTACCGCCCGAAGAGGATAAGCACAGATGGACAGAAGAGGGATGATAGTTGAAGGACACTCCACATTCAAGCCCCCGTACTTCGATGGAACCAACTACGCATACTGGAAGCACCGTATGCAGGTATTCTTGAGAGCTAAAGACTATGAAATCTGGAAGGTGGTTAGAAAGGGACCTTTCGAGCTGTCCCCTAATGAAGATGTATGGACCAAGGAGGAAATTAGAAGGTCCACGCTCAACTGGAGTGCAATCAATGCAATCCAGTGTTCTCTGCATCCCACCGAGTTCTTACGAATATCTGCCTGCTTCTCAGCGAAGGAAATGTGGAATGCACTTGAAGTCATCTACGAAGGGACTTCACAAGTCAGAGAGACCAAGACTAATCTACTAGTTTCAGAATACGAGGCTTTCAAGATGAAGCCTAATGAGACAATCAAAGAAATATATGCTCGGTTGACTATTATCACAAATGGTCTCAGAGGTTTCGGGAAGAAGTATTCTGAGTATGATATAGTCAGGAAGATCTTGCGATCCTTGACTCCAATTTGGCACACAAAGGCCACCGTTATGGAAGAGTCAAGAGATCTGCACAATACACGGGCAGATGAGCTTATCGGATCTCTAATGGCATATGAGATGAATCTGCCGAAGATAGAGGAGGCTGATAGAAAGAGGAAGCCAATATCTCTGAAGGCTGGTGCTAGCAAATCCAGTCGATCCAGCCCCAACGGATCATCAACTGAAGAGAGCTTGTCTGAAGAAGAAATGGCAAATGGTGATATGGCTATGATTACTAGGGAATTCTGGCGTTTTCTCAAGAAAGAAGGAAGAAGATTCAGCCGAAGAAATCCCAGTGGTGGCCGCCGAGACACAAGGTACAAATCAAACCATGTAAAGAAAGCTGAGACTAATGTTTGCTATCAATGCAGGAAGGCTGGTCACTTTAAAGCTGAATGTCTGACAAATCAGAACCTCAAGGACAAGCCCAAGAAAAAGAACACAAGAGGGAAAGCTATGGTGAGTACCTGGAGTGACGAGGACGAGGGATCCTTGACCAACACTTCGGACAGTGAAGTTGAAGCTGAGAAGCCAATCTGTCTCATGGCAACCAGCTCAGAAGATAGAGAGGAAGAATCTGATGAGGTATCCTCTCGTTTTGAAAACTTTACTATTGCTGATTGGATGGATGCTTATAATGAACTTGATGATAGAGCAGATGATGTCAGAAAAGAAAATAGGTATCTACGAAGAAAAATTAACATCATGCAAAATGATACTTCATTGTCTGATAAAATTACATGCTTAGAGAATGAGAATAGTAAGATGAAACTCACATGTTCTGAATTTAAAGAAATCAAGAAAGAACTGAAAATCTCTAAGGAAGAAAATGTGAGATTAGACAATGAAACTGATGCATGGAAATTGAAAATTCAGAATTATGAAAGTGAGATAAAAATTACCTCTGAAAAATATGAAGATGTCCTCAATGTAAATAATGAATTGAAAAAGTCTATTGATGAAATTCAGAAAGACAATGAGGATAAGCTGAAAACCATTGAGAAAATGACCCAAGGATCTGAAAATTTAAATGCTCTATTGGGGTCGAAGGTTAATTTCAGGAGAGAGGGCCTAGGATTTAACTCTAGTGCAACTAAGAGCTTTGGAATGAAAACTATTTCCTTCGTTGCACAAAAGGAGAGAGGACCTCTGATTAACATGAATTCTAATAATGCTGTGAACACTAATGTGAATCTGAAAAAGCCCAATGCAGAGGAGAAGGGCAAACAGAAAGTTGGTGAGCCTAGTAGAATTGGCAGTTCCAAACCTAGCTCTAGTGCTCAACCCAAGGCTAGGGGTCAGCCTGCTCAGGTAAATAAGCCCCATGTCAATGCCAAAAAGTCTTCACCACCACCATCACAGAAAAAGACCCAACAAAAACCTATGAACAGATCAGCAGGGTCAAGAGTGCAGGGAAGACAAAATGCTTTCAGGAGTCAGCCCAACAAATTCAATCCACCTAGAGTCCAGTCCTACTACCCCACACAGTCAATCTATCCTAATGGGTTTGGGTGGACTAGAACTCAAGGGATGCATACAGGGTATGTTCAACAACCTACACAATTTTACAGACCCTATGTCAGAAATTGGGGTAATGGGTATGGTAGTCGAACAACCAGGAACTTCCAATTTTATAGCCAACCCAAATATTACCCTGATCAAAACTTTATGAATGCTACTTGGCTGAAGCATTGGCACAATAACAACAATTCTGTGAATAACTCTGTTGGTGCGAATAAAAGGAAGAACAACAAAAATGAGAGAAGAAATGACAGAAGGAAATCTACAAAATCCACTGAACAAAGTTCTTTTAAAAAAATGTGGATTCCCAAAGCCATGCTTTCTTTCTTTACTTGCACTTCATCTACATTGGATCCCAATCAGTCTTGGGTTCTAAACTCTTTGCCCTAATTGTGTGTGCAGGTATGCCTGGCAGCCAAGAGCAACTTGTGGTATTTGGACAGTGGCTGCTCCAGACATATGACAGGAGATAAGGCCAAGTTCTGCATGTTGACTGAAAAGCTAGGAGGCCTTGTCACCTTTGGAAGCAACACAAAGGGTAGGATCATTGGATCAGGTAAGGTAGGTAAGTGTTCTACCTGCTGCATTGATGATGTTATGTTGGTTGAAGGGTTAGCTTATAATTTACTCAGTATTAGCCAGTTGTGTGATAAGGAACATAAAGTTTTATTTGATTCTCAATGTTGTAAGGTTTTGAACCTGATTCTGATATTGTCAAATTTTCTGGAAGAAGAATAAATAGCACATACATGATAGATTTAGATGATATTCTGCATTCTAACCTATGTCTTACTGCCAGTAGAGAAGATTTAACATGTTTATGGCATCGTAGGTTAGGCCATGCGAGTTATACTGTTTTGCATAAACTAAACAAGTATAGCATGGTTAGAGGACTCCCTGAAGTCTCTTTTGAAAAGGAAAATAAATTTTGTAATGCATGCATTCAGTCCAAGTTGACTAGAAAATCATTCAAATCTAGGACAGAAAACCTATCCACTAAACCTTATGAACTAATACACATGGAGCTATTTGGGCCAACCAGGTCTGTCAGTTTATCAGGGAAGAGGTATGGGTTTGTCTTAGTAGATGATTTTTCTAGCTATACTTGGGTATTTTTTCTGTCACATAAGAATGATGCATTCTTAGAATTTCAGGAGTTCTGTATAAGAATAAATCAGAAAATTGAAAATATTTTGACTGATCATGGAGGTGAGTTTGAAAACTCACACTTTGAAGAATTTTGTAAGTCAAATGAGATTCATCATAAGTTCTCCTCACCCAGGACACCTGAGCAGAATGGTGTTGTTGAGAGGAGAAATAGAACTCTAGTGGAGATGGGCCGAACTCTCTTAGTTGAAGGTCAACTGCCAAGAAAATTCTGGGCTGAAGCAGTCAACACAGCCTGTTATGTAATTAACAGGGCAATGGTAAGACCTTCCACCCAGAAAACCCCTTATGAGATTTTGAGAGGTAAGAAACCTTCAATCGCCCACTTTAAGGTCTTTGGTTGTAAATGTTTTATACATATAAATGACAAGAGGGACCTTGATAAATTTGAGCCAAAATGTGAACCAGGAATCTTCCTCGGTTATTCTGAAAACACTCGGGCTTATAGAGTGTTCAATTTAAACTCAAAAATTGTTGACGAATCTCCACACATTATCTTTGATGAATCCTTGATGGAAACTAACCATGGTCATTGCAGGAATGAAGATGATAACTCTGCAGACCAGTCTGATGGTGAGGAAGAAAAAGAAGAGCAGAATGAAGAAGAATCTGAAGTTCAGGGGGAGGTAAGTAAAATTCCTGAAACTCATATTGTTAATATCAGATATCTTAAAGATCACCCTGTGAATAATGTCATTGGCAATCTGAATGATCCCCCTAGGACTAGAGGTCACTTTAGAATTCAGGATGAATTAAATACATATGCTCTTGTCTCTCAAATTGAACCCAAGTCCATTGACTGTGCCCTCAAGGATGTGCATTGGACTAATGCCATGCATGAGGAGCTTAATCAGTTCGACAGGAACAAGGTGTGGCACTTGGTCCCACCTCCTGATCATGGAACAGTCATAGGGACTAAGTGGGTATTCAGGAATAAATCTGATGAATTAGGGAATATTGTTAAAAATAAAGCCAGACTTGTTGCTCAGGGGTGTGAGCGACGTCACGCGGTTCGGGGAGCGGAGAGGACGCGGAGCGCGCGGGCTCCTCTTTTTTTGTTTGCTGCAACACAGAAATAAGAGAAAAGAGAAGGGGCCACCACGGGAGATTGCTCCGGCGGGGCGAGCGGGACAAATGTAATATAGCAAGATATGGGGGTTAAACGGCCATAGCGGGAAGTGACTCGCCGTGACCTCGGGGGGACGGGAATGGTGCAGAAATTAAATAGCAAGAATTGAAACGGCCATTGGGGAAGTGACTCGCCGCGGCCTCGAGAATATGAGCAGATAAGAATATAACAGAATATAAGGAGAATATAAAGAGCGGAAATTTAAACGGCCATTGGGGAAGTGACTCGCCGCGGCCTCGAGAACATGAATAGATAAGAATATAACAGAATACAAAGAGAATTTAAACGGCCATTGGGGAAGTGACTCACCGCGGCCTCGAGAACATGAATAGATAAGAATATGACATATAAGAACGGGAATTTAAACGGCCATTGGGGAAGTGACTCGCCGCGGACTCGAGAATATGAGTAGAATATAACAGAATATAAAGAGAATATAAGAATGGAAATTTAAACGGCCATTGGGGAAGTGACTCGCCGCGGCCTCGAGAACAAGATGTGATCGTCAGGGGCCGAAAGACCCCAAAATAAAGAAAGTGATCGCACCTACCTCAAGAGCGGGAGATGGCGGGTTGCTTCTTCCTCCCCCTTCGGCCGGCCGACGGAGAGGGCTTTCCTTAGGTACCCTTGCAAAACAACGACAAACAAGTAACGAGTGGATTAGAAAAATGAAGGTGTAGTATCCAAATCCTTGCGATAAAAAAATAACGAAATGATGGCAAGACACACACCTGGTTGGTGTTGTCTTTTAAACCCCTCTCGGACTCGAGTATGAGGAAAATGAGATGATGGATGCAAGAAGTATATAAGAAGAGGCACCCTTATGAAGGGGGATAGATGATGCGAGATGATGAATGCAAAAGAACTAAGAAGAAAAGGAAAGGATTGGCTTATTGGATGTGCCGATGGTGAAATCTGGCGGAGCTCCGGCAGCGTAGGGATGGCGTGGAAGCGCGGTGGATGAAGATGACCTTCCTCTCGCGAGCGTGGGCACCCGAGAAGCCGGTAGAACCTCCACCTACAAAAGACCCCACGGGTTAGAAAATGACTCCGGTAGCCTCTGGGCTCCGGCAGCCGATCGGATCTCTTCGAAGCTCCCCCAGAACTGAGGGGGTGGGCCTCTATTTATAGGGCTCCGGAGGGTGGAGGCGTCCAGGACCCTGGACACCTCCATCAGGGCCGAACTAATATTTTATTCTATTTTTATTAATTTTTTTCAAATATTTTTATGGGGGCGTCCAGGGTCCCGGACGCCTCTAACAGGTCCACCGAATACTGCTGGCGGCCGCACGCGGTTTGGCACAACGCGTGGTTTTGTGAGCGGCACGTCGTGATTCAGAAATGGGCGCATCCAGGTGGCTGGACGTCTCTATAATTTGGCTTTTTTCACACACGACAAACCGTCGTTCGGTGGCCGGCGCCCGTGAGGGAGTTGAAAACAAAAATATATTATTTTTATTTTTTGTTTTGTCTTTTATGCCAAGGCTGGCATTTTAATTTTTTATGTTTGTTTTTATGGAGGCGTCCAGGGGCCTGGACGCCTCCATTAATATATTTTTTTTTTATTTTTGGGCTTTGAGAAAAAACAAAAATAAAAATAAAATAAATTTAAAGAATGGGGGCGTCCAGGGGCTTGGACGCCCCCATTAAGACCCACCCGGGTCCTCAGTCGGCTCCCGCCCGGTAGACACCCTTCTTGGTTCCGGAACTCCTGACGCGTCTGACTGGTGTTGATGTCGTCCGAATGTCGTGACGAGACGATTCCGGATGCCGAAAAGGGCGGAAGAAGACTCAAGAAAAGGAAGCACTCAAGTGAGTTAAAACGTGTAAGCCGTCGCGGGGCGTTGTATAGTAATATGAGACCTTCTCAGGAGACGTCAAAAATGGCGTGTCTACAGCTGCCCCGCCTTGGCGTCTACTTTGCAAGGGAGCGACACGTAGTGGAATGGTATCGAAGTGGAGTGAAATGAAGTGGGAGCGGACTGATAAGTTGATGCCAAGGTGTGATGAGACACGCTTTTGACGTTACTGTTTGGAATCTTTCCTGGAGTTTCAATGAGGCAACCTTTGAAGAAGGTCTTTCAAATCTTGACGATTGCTTGGACAGAGATCAAATAAGGGAGGGTGAGATGTGCGCTCAGGCACGAAAAAGAGACCAACTTCTCGGTGTGGAAGTACCTGGGTCATAAACCGGAGGTTTCACCTTTGGGGAGCGATTACCAGCCAATGTGGAAGTGCTGCGGCTAAGGTGGGTCAAACAAGGTAAAAAGTAAAAGAATATCTGAGGGTCTGTCCAAACAAGGGTCTCCTTTGGAAGAACAGCGTAGGGCTGTTTCAAGGAAACTCAGTATTTCATTCGGAGTGGAATATCTCATATTTGTAAGAATTGGAGCACAACGGCTTTCGCAATCGAATCACTTGAATGATCTTCCGCGATAAATCAAAATCCTATATGAATGCATGCTGGGTTAAAATAAAAAATTTAAAACAAACTAAAATAGAAAATAGCCAAGGATAATATTATCAACTTGTTAAGAACGGGTCAGGATACCGATCCGGTGAGCCGACACTGAGCTGGGGCTCGTTTATCCGCGCACCAACTCACTGAATGGAACCGTCGCCCCCATGCTACCACAAGTTAACGGCCTATCCGTACAACCCAAATTTTTCCGGGATCATCACCGTTTTTGTTGAAGGGGAACTCAAATCCCAGATTTGCTCGGGCCGCAAGGTCCTTGACATGTTCTAGTAGCGTAGGTATCGTATATTATGATGCATGACATGGCGGGACCAACCATTGAAAGGTGGGACAGGAGACAGGACAAAGACGTCCGTTGGTAAAACCTGCACAAACTAGCAAAGGTTAGCAACATCAGAAAGTAGCAGAATCGCACCACAGTACAAAGGAGATCCAGACAAAATTTTGACAATGACCACTGATGTGACATGTTCCGTCCTGTAGTGATCTTCCCTTCCTATAAGAACTCCCCTTAGGCTAGTTCATTCAAATGCACCAAGGTGGGTTTTGGAAGCTCAGGAGAGGAAAGAGAGGAGAATCTAGAGATTTTCAGGATGGAAGGAGAGTCTTCCCGCGTTATGAAGAGGAGCAGGCCTAGCAGCGAGATCAGGCGACTCTCCGACCTCGAGGGTCATTTGAGTGGGACGATCATGTCGCATATGGTAAGCTGATTCATTTCAAATTTCTCCACGTGAACCTTCTTCTTACTACCTTCCTTTCTTCTTCTTTCTTTTCTCTTCCAGCCATATCCACTCTTCCCAGGCCCGAGGAAGTTTTCCAAACTGCCATGGCTTTCAAAGCTAACTTCCAACATCTCCATTGGCATGAGGGCCATACTCTCGAAGTGGCATCTGCAGGGGCTCCTTATTCACGCCAAACACTACGAGAAGATTCGTATGGACTGGGCGGCTATGGGCGCACTAGTGGAGATCTGGCATCCCCAGACCCACACTTTTATTTTTCCGGCCTTTGAGGTGACCATCCTCCTCGAGGAGGTGGAACTTCTGCTCGGATTGAAGAAATTCAAGAGTGACGGGAAGGTGAAGGCTATGCGGATGCTGACACGGGAGACTTCCGAAAGCGTTCTTGGAAGCTTCATGCCGCCCGACGCAGCCAGAAAGGTCCGTACTCAAAAGGGGATCGATCTCCAAAAGCTTGCGGAGTGGGTCATGGACGCCCTGAGAGGGTCACCAGACGATGACTATTTGGAGGGAATCATGAAGGGGTTCACCATTTGTCTGGCGGGTGCTCTCTTGTTTCCTTATACCGACAACATGGTGGAGGAAGACCAACTGAGTGCTATCTACGGGATCTGGCGTGGAAAGAGGGTGGGACCCGCTGTCCTCGACTACCTGTATAGTGGCCTTACTACCTCGAGCATGGGTAAGCCTCCTTTTGGTTGCGCACTTGTCCTGAGTTGCTGGCTGGATTTGCATTTCAAGTTTGATCACCGTGAGGGAATGCCAACCGCTTCGAAGCTCTTCCAACAAAGCCCTCTTCATCACATAGCCGACGTGTTAGGGTTCGGTGGTACTGTAGTGAACCGCGTTCTGTGTCTGAAGAAACGTGAAGACTGGCGGTCTCACTTCCGCACCGTGACACAAGGCTTCTTTACTTGCGCACCGTCATGTGTGCTTTCGCTTGATCTCCTCATGAGGCCTTCCCCCGAAGTTGATCTTCAACTGATCGGCGCGACCGAGTTTGTCCTTTATAACGCGCATCGATGCTGCCTCCAGGTCGGCATTCCACGCCATTCGTTCCCACTATCAACTGGCATCGTTCCTTTGAAGAAGAGAGAGTTGGGTACTGGAGCGGATACGAAGGAAGCGAAGGCCGTCAAAGCACCCTGGAAGACAAGTGTCGCGGGAAAGGCCTTAGCGCACGTGGGGGAAGAATGTGAGCTGTGGAGGGCTTATGTAACCGAACTGGGGAAGTTAAGGCTTAAGGCGCCTAAGCCCCTGATGTAGTTCATTCTGCTTTTCTGATGGAATAAAATCTGGCATTTGGCAGTTTTGGACCAGTTCCCTTAATTATTATTATCTTTTTTGTGGTTTTCCTTTTTCTTTGTGTTTTTTCTTTTGTTTGGATTATATACATACTCTTATCTTTTTTACTTTTATTATATATTTTTTTTTTGAAATTTTTATTATGGGGGCGTCCAGGGGTCTGGATGCCCCTAATTTTTTATATTTGATTTTTTTAAGTTTTTTTCTTTTGGGGGCGTCCAGAGGCCTGGACGCCCCTAATTTTTTATTTATATTTTTTTTTGGTTTTTGTTTTGGGGGCGTCCAGGCGCCTGGACGCCCCAAATTTTTATTAATTATTTTTTTTGGTTTTTTTTGTTTTGGGGGCGTCCAGGCGCCTGGACGCCCCTAAAAAAAAGGTGGGGGCGTCCAGGCGCCTGGACGCCCCAATCAGAGTGGTTTCTATATATATGGGGGGCCTCACCCCCTGCTCACTTGTACTGTTCATTCTGACGACCCCGTCAATCCAGACGACCCATTCTTCGTCCCAATGGAGCGAGGAGGATCGAGCCAGGGTCCAGAGAAGCGGAAACGATGGGCTCGTCGTCCGAGGAGGCTGAGGGATGATGCCGAGGGGGCTGCTGCGGCGGAGGAGATTGCCGCGGGTGAGGAGGCTCTTCCTTTGGCCTTGGAGGCTGCAGTGGATGCTGGCGATGCGGCAGAGGACGAGCACGATCCGGTAAGCCCCTTAGACCTCCATTATATTGGTTCACTGGGTTAAAAGGGCGGACGAGAGGCTGTGTGGCGAACGCCAGGTGTGAGGGAAGGAGGCGTCCAGGGGCCTGGACGCCTCCACATTTTCTTTTTTGTTCCTTTTTTTTAGTTTATTTATTTTCATAAATATAAAAAAAAGAATTAAAAAAAAGGAGGCGTCCATGGAATGGGACGCCTCCATGATAATATATATATATATTTTATTTATTGTTGTTTTTGTTTTTTGGGTTTTTCTAAAATTAAAATAAAGAAAATGAAATGGAGGCGTCCAAGGTTTTGGACGCCTCCAAAAAAAAACATAAATATTTTTAAAAATAAAAATAAAATAAGATGAATAAGTAGTATATACAGTGTTATTGTTTAATATTAAAAAAGAAAATGGAATGATGCTGATGTATTTGTTATTGGTTTTGTGGTGTGCAGGGTGTGATGAAGGGCCGGATCAGCTGGTCCTTAGTGGTGGCAGCATACCGCGGGCTGCCAGACTTCCAGAGGGCGCGTGTGGACGCCATGGGCTTTGGAGCTTTCCTTAGGATCGAGCCCTTCCGGCTCGACCTTCCTCTTATCCAGGCATTGAGGGAGCGGTGGCACGCGCCGAGCCGAGCGTTTCTGATGCCCTGGGGGCACATGGTGCCGTCACTGGAGGATGTGGCTCGGATCACCGGGCTACTGGTGGACGGAGAGGCGGTGAGCGGGGTCACCTACCCCGACTACCGAGAGAGTGCCCTGGACCTGCTGTGGTTAGAGACGAGTGTGACTGACAGGGACAGCAGGGTAGTTGGCCGAGTGGAGATCATGGAGGCGCTCGGATTCGTTGACCCGCGCCAGCGGGTTAGCGAGACTGGAGCGGAGTTTCTGGCACGATTGGAGGGAGATGCCCGTGCAGCTTTCACCCAGGATCCGAGCGAGAGGGAGCTGGTGGATCTAGACCTCCGGAGGTTTCTTTTCTTCTTCTTGGGCCGCCTTCTGCTGGGGACGAAGGGGGATGGCATCCACTGCCGTTTCCTCGGGATCTTGGCGGATCTGGACAGAGTGGGACACTACGCGTGGGGAGCGGCTCTGCTTGCCCATTTGATTGCTGATCTCTCCCAGACTTCGGAGAAGGAGACGATAGTCAGCGACTTCGCACCTTTTCTCCAGGTACATAATTTATTTATACATTTTCACAGTTAAATATGTAATTATTGTACTAATGATGTATGATGAATGCAGGTGTGGAGCTATTACTATTTCCCGATGGGGAGGGCTAGGCATGGGAACAGGAGGGCCGTGCCTCTGGCGCGGCGGTGGAGGCCGGTCGTGGTTGCAGCACCCCACGGCTACCAGCTGGCATCACTTCGTCGGGAGCTGAGTGAGTATCACGAGGCCATGGTATGATGCGTATGGTTTTTTGTGTTTTCTTATGTGACTGAATGGCAACTAATATGATGTATGTATGGTGATGCAGGTGGTGTGGAGACCCTACCTGGGCATGGGCGACGCTGGCCAGCCTTGGGTTGTAGCGGGTCTTCCTCGTTTCAGGCGGGACATGTGGGTCCATTGCCTGAACGAGATCGAGCCGCTTCGGCTGAGGCTCGTTATGAGGACGTTGGGGCTAGCCCAGGAGTGGGTTGATGTAGAAGATCCGGCCCGCATCGGGCGGAAGACCAAGGGGAAAGCGAAGGTTGTGGACTGGCGTACGTGCTTCCCAGCACAGTACCAGGACTGGCAGCAGGGCGGGGTCCCAGTGGTGTCCCATGTACAGGACAGTACTGATTACCTGAGACGGTACCGTGCTACGTATGGGGACCGCCTCTTCCTTGGTGGTATGGCAGGGGTAAGTGAAATGAGAATGCTTCACTCTTCTATATGTATATGCATGTAGCACTAACTTATGTACAATGCAGGATGCTCGTGACAACATGATCGCCGACCTGCGGGCCCAGTTGGCGGACGCCAGGCGGCAGTTGGTGGCCATCCGACAGGAGTTGGAGATCCTGGTGAGTTTATGCAATGCATTTTTTTGTGACCTGGATTTTTTTGATACTTGGCCTCTAACTGTCGTTCGCTCTGTGTTTCAGCGGGCCCACCAGACAGCGGCAGCCGGGATGGCTGGTGGAGCGGGTTCCAGTTCGCGGGGCCCTCCTCCGGAGGTTTCTGCCCTACAGGAGCAGCTGGCGTATGCGGTGGCTCGGGCTGAGGAGGCCGAGCGTGACCGCGAGGCTCGAGTGAGCGTTTGCCTGACCTCGACTCTCCTTCTGGCTGCCCTCCTTCTATCACTGTTCTCTTACGGTGCATGCGTGCTTTGACAGGTGGCCGAGATCCGAGAGGCCCTGGCGCGTGCTGTTCGTGCCGAGCAGGAGCGCGACGCTCGGGTGGCGGAGCGTGACGCCCGGATTGCGGAGCGTGACGCCCGTATTGTGGAGCTAGAGGAGGAGCGTCGACGAGAGGCTGAGGAGCTCCCTCGTGACGTGCTGGATCTGCGGATCGCCCTCGAGCTGTCGAGGAGGGAGGCGGTAAGAGAGAGAGAGAGAGAGGGAGGAGCGACAGCGGGATCAGACCGAGAGGAGGGCTCTAGAGGCCCAGCTGCTGGAGTTCCGATTGAGTCTTAGCACGGCGGAGGGGAGGCTTCGAGAGAGCGAGGAGCGGTACCAGAGGGCGAAGGAACGCGGGGCGCGACTTCGTCAGTCTGGTTCTTTTTCCATGGGCAGCTATCTGGTTTCTTCGGCCGAGGAGCGTCGTCGCGCCTTCGAGGCTGGAGTGCCACCGCAGGGCGAGGTGAGCACGGCTTCTCAGGGTTCGCAGAGGCCCCCTAGGGATCCCCGGCAGAGGAGGGAGGAGAGAGATGACCAGGAGGGTGATGGTGAGAGTTAGAGAGTTGCTTGTACACGTCACCCTTCTCACTGTATAATGTACTTTCGGCTATTATATGAAATGAAAATGGCTTTCTTGTATTGTGTGTACTTTTCTCTCTCCCACACTTTCTTCTTTGCACTGAGTTGTCCTTCGAGGCACGCTCCACGAGACCTTGCCCTGAACAGCGGGGAACTACGCTTTGCACGGGGGGATTCTGTTTCCTTTCTCCCCCTTTTGGGCGCGTCCAGGCGCGAGGACGCGTCTTAATCCTTGAATTCAAATTTAAAGCGTCGGGTGGCCTTTCTTCTCCCGTGCCTTACCCGCAAACGAGCCCGCCTTCCGCCGAAACTCGCTTGCCCCTTTTTCGTCTTCCTCCTCTTTTGATTGATGGAGTTCGGTGGGCCCAACCATGGTGAAGGTGGAGAGGGACGAGAAACTCCTCGCCCGAGGAGGGACGTGCCAGAGCACGGAACGGCGTCTATGGAGGAGGAAGGGCCGCTTCGGGCCTCCGAGGGACCCGAGGGGCCCGATGTCGCGGAGGGAGGTGAACACGGTCTGGTAGGTGCTTGGTTTTCCCTCTCTTTGATCCATTTTGAGTTTTGAAGCAAGCCGTGCGAGGGGGGAAAGGGTTCGGCGAGTGTTGCACTTAAATGATGGATGCGGCCTAGACAGGGGACGCGTTCTTTTTGACTGATGTGGGACCCTTTTCTTGGTGTAGGACATGGCGAGGACCCTGGGCCTGGCCGATGAGTGGGCGAGTGTGGACGAGCCGAGCCGCGTCAGGAGGGAGAGTCGCGGCAAGGCGAGGCTCGAGGACTGGCACGTACGTCTCCCTGGACAGCAAGGGAGTGTATTGGTGCAGGACAGCGCCGACTTCCTGCGGCGGCAGAGAGAGAGTTATGCGGGGCTTCCCCAAGCTGGGGACACGCGTGGGGTCGGCGGCTCACGCGCCCAACTATCAGAGGCTAGGCGGCAGCTGGCCGTCGCTCAGCATGAGCTGTCGCTTCTGGTAAGTTACGTGCCGTACTTTTATCTTTAGATTTTGGAGTTTCACTGACGGCCGTTGTTTATTTTGTTCCAGCGTACCCAGCAGACAGCGACGGTGGGGATGATTGGTGGCGCATCTTCCAGTTCCTCGGCCCCTTTTCTCGAGATTGCCTCCCTCCGGGAGCAACTTGCCGGTGCGGTGGCTCGGGCGACCCGGGCGGAAGAGGAGCGTGATGCCTGGGTGGCGACTGTAACGGAGCTGCGGCATCGTGGTGAGGAGAGACCTTCTCCAGACATCCTGGAGTTAAGGGTTCTTTTGCAGATGATGAGGAGAGAGGCAGAGAGAGAGAAAGCTGAGAGAAGGTCCGAGCGACAGCGGGATCAGACCGAGAGGAGGGCCTTGGAGGCCCAAGTGAGGGAGCTTCAACTGGGCCTTCAGGCCGTCCTGCAGAGGCTAGGAGGGATGGAGACGCGCTACGAGAGAGCGCGAGAGTTCGGGGAGCGACTGCGCCAGTCCGGTCGCTTTGCCACTAGTGGCTTCTTCGCCACGCCAGGGGAGGAGCAGCGAGTCACTGCTGCGGAGCAGGCGCCAAGAGGCGAGGCAGGTGCTGTTGCACGAGGATCCCGGAGACTTCTGAGGGACCCTCACCTCGGGGGAGAGGAGAGGGACGCCTAGAGGGACGAGCGTGGAAATAATGGCAAGAGCTGGCGAGCTAGTGGACCCGCCACCTCTCTATGATTGTAGTGTTTGTGACAGCTTATGTAGAATTATGAATGGAATGATTTGATTTTCTGCTGCTTGTTTGTTCTCTTGTGCGTTCCTTCTTCCCTACACTTCTTCTCCTTTGCATTGTTCCCATGTGATGGGTCTGCCGAGACTCCACCCCAAGCAGAGAATCGCGTCTTGTTGTGACCATTTTCCACGGGAATCTACCGTCGAAGTCAATAATGACGGCCCTAGTTCTTTCTCCCGGATGTTGTGTCAAATTTTGCGGACATCCTCCAAAATATGATAGGGTATCCCTAGACAACATAGGGTGCTAGTCGTCATATTCTTCGTCCAATCAATCACCCTGTGCGAGCGGTGAAGTGACACACGGGACCGCATGGTAGGTGCCTCATCGTGAGGGCTACCATTAATAGGTGATAGAGGCAATCTTGGCCCGCACTCCTTCCATTTCTATAAATTCTTGTCCCTTTTATCCTCCCAGGTATATCGAGAGCTAACTCGAGGAGCACAAGTTCTCACGGGAGAGGAGGAGTTCAAAATTCTGAGAGTTGGATGGAGGGCGAATCTTCCCACTCCTCGAAGAGAAGTAGATCCAGTGGTAGTAGTTCCAGGAGGCTTTCGGACCTCGAAGGATATTTTAGCGAAAGGGCCCAATCATAACTCGTAAGCCAAGTTTTCTTACCCCCCCCCCCCCTTTTTTTTCATTCTTTTCTTTTTTTTTCTTCCTTTCTTTCTTACCAAACCTCCTCTCCATTCCCTGCATGCGTAGTGTGTGATGAAATCACAGATCTCATGGGAGTTGGTAGTGGCAGCATACCGAGGTCTCCCGGATTTTCAGAAGGCCAGGCTAGACGTGATGGGTTTTGGCACCTTTCTTCGGATCGAGCCGATCCAGCTCGACCTGGTCTTGATCCAAGCCTTGTGTGAGAGATGGGACCCAGTGAGTCGGGCATTCCTGATGCCCTGGGGGCACATGGTGCCCAGCCTAGAAGATGTGGTCCGAATTACGAGTCTCAAGGTGGATGGCGAGGCAGTGACCGGAGTCACTTACGCGGACTACAGAGAAGGTGCCCAGAAGTTACTGGGTTTGGACCTAGATGGTCGGAAAAATAGGTCGGTAGCTAGGGTGTCCCTCATGGATGCATTAGGGCTCACCGACACTCGTCGGCGGGACGATGAATCCTCAGAAGAGTTCATGGAAAGGATGGAAATAGGATGTCGTGCCGTGTACTGCACAGATTTCGGCGATTGGGAAAGATGCAACATAGATTTGAGGAGATTTCTCCTCTTCCTTTTGGGGAGATTGGTACTAAGCTCGAAAGGGGATGGTATCCAACGTCGCTTCCTGGAGCTGCTGTCAGGTCTTGAAAGAGTAGGATATTATGCCTGGGGAGCCGCCATGCTGGCACACTTGTTTGCAGGCCTATTCCAAGAAACGGATCGTGAGATGACTGTGAGTGGTTTCACACCATTCATCCAGGTATTTTTTTTGGTTTTGCTTGTTTTGTATTTTTTTTGTGTTTTTGTAAAGTACTGATGACCTGTGCCGAGCAGCTATGGAGATATTATTACCTCCCTATGGGGAGAGCTCGGCATTGGTGACCCGTGATGGTGCCGTTAGCCAGGCGGTGGGAACCCATCATGAGTGCGGCACCCCTAACCTACCAACTGATGGTGCTAAGGCGGGAGCTACAGGAGTTCCCTGCAGCGATGGTAAACTGGAGGCCCTACTCAGACATGGTCGATGCCGACCAGCCGTGGGTTCTAGCAAGTCGTGCCCGGTTCGGACGGGAACTGTGGATGCACTGCCTGAATGAAATCGAGCCGCTTCGGCTACGATTAGTTATGAGGACTTTAGGACTAGCTCAAGAATGGGTGGATTCAGCTGCGCCACCTCGTGTCGGGAGAAAGACGCGGGGACCGGCGACCTGCATTGACTGGCGCGTGCGATTCCCCGAACAGTATGAGGACTGGCAACGGGGTGGCACGATTGTAGAATCACAGGCGCGGGATAGCGAGGACTACTTGCGTCTATATAGGACAAAGTACGTAGAACGGTTCCAACCCCGGGGACTTGTGGAGGTAGGTTTCCACTTTTTCTCTTTTCTCCTTTTCTTGGTTTTCTGGTGAAAATGCTGACTCGTAAGGCTGCAGGATGTCCGTGATACCATGATAGCAAATTTACGAACTCGCTTGGCAGAGATGGAACAACAGTTGGGTGATGCCTGCGGAGCTACGAGCGCCTTGGTAGGTGTACAGTATGTTCCTAATTAAAACCCCAGATTCCATATGTTGGCTGCTAATTCACGCGGTCGTAGCATGCCCAGATTGGCGCGGCCTCCCTAGCGATGGGAGTAGGTGGTGCCTCTTCCAGCTTATGGATTCCCACCTCAGAACTTGACTTGCTTCATGAGCAACTTGCTCATGCCACGCAGCGTGCTGCGGAGGCAGAATGGATGCTCCGTATACAGGTAAAAGTTTCAGTGCTGAGTTCTCTTTGTTTACGCCTTATCGCGTATCTGAGATGGTACACTCGACAGGAAAAGGAGACGGAAGAAGCGCTTGCCAAGGCTGCGCAGAAGGAGGCTAGGATAGCAGAATTGGAGAGGGAACTGCGGCGTCATCCTGATGATGACTCCTCTAGGGATGTCGTAGAACTGAGGATCACTCTCCAGTTGGAGAGGGAAGACCGCGAGAGAGAACGTGCAGAGAGAGAAAGAGACGCAGAGAGAGAAAGAGCCAACAAATTGACTGAAAGGGAGGAACGAAGGGCCATGGAGGCCCAACTATTCGAACTTTGAATCAGCCTTGGTCTTGCTGAACAGTGGCTGAGAGATGGTGAGGAGCGTTACCGAAGAGCACGAGAGCGTGGCTTTCGTGTTGGTAGCTT
This sequence comes from Amorphophallus konjac, assembly GCA_022559845.1. NCBI lineage: Eukaryota > Viridiplantae > Streptophyta > Magnoliopsida > Alismatales > Araceae > Amorphophallus > Amorphophallus konjac. Next base: position 145,919,647 of record CM040117.1, on the reverse strand, counting down.
CTCTGCTGCTTCCGTAGATCAACGCCGGGATGTGGGAATAGGAAGAGGAGTACAGAGTGGTAGGAGTACCGCTTTTCGTAGTTGGGTAGCACCTTTGAGAGCATTGTGCCCGGAGAGTAGTGGGATGAGTAATGCAGAGAGAGAGGGCGGAACTTGATGTAATTTTTTTGGTTTTGTGGAATGAAATACAAGGTTCGGTTTGTTTGTTTTTCACTTTTGCTTCTGTTGCCTGAATCCCTGCATACATCACTGAAACAAACAAATCAGAATTTCTGTTCTGACTTGGCCCCTTGCTTAATAAGCAAATGGTCACTGCGACTGTCCTTGATAGCTGGTCAAGGGGCCAAGCCTTTATTTTAACGAAGGCAAGGGAAAGAAGTGGTGATGATAAATGCGATAGGCAAGCACACGAATGCAAGCGGTATTAAAGTGAGATGCTGTACGCAAATGCGATCATGCAAAATTGATTTATTTTCTTTTTTATATTTGGCATTTTTTTATCATAAAAAAGATTTTTTATTTGCAAATATGTACATTTTCTCTTTTTCTTTTTTTTTGTTATTTTTATCATTTCAATTTTTTTGTTGCGAACGCCCGGCAAGCACCCAAATGGCACCTAACCTACGTGAGAACAGGGGTTTCTTACTAACCTCCCAGGTATCCTAAGTGCACATCTAGGTTGATTTGGGCCTCTAGACCCCTCGAATGATGATCCCGCCGGCTAAGACTTACCCTGATGATAATACCGTCATGCCATACTTAGGCTCCCAGTCGCTTCCGACCACAGGGATTCACCCAAAAGGTGTTTGAGGTAAAAGATTTGCCCGACCCGGGTCTATTTCCTCACAACTCTAGATGGTATATGATGGAACACCCTGGAACCCTAACGACCAACCGCGCGGCGCTGACCCGGAATCAGACGCCGTCGCACCCATAGGTGACGCACTTGCATTGGCCTAAGCCCGAGGTTTAAACAAGAAGACATCAAGGTGGTAAACAGGGGTCTTGACCAGCCAGAAACACAGAGACTCCTTCGCAGCGATAGCTTTTGCTTTTCAAAGTAGGCAACCATATGTGTATATTAAAATAAGGTCGCAGACCCTGGGCAGTTTTCACCTTTCAGAAACTCCATCGAACCTTCATCTTTAGAGGAAGAAGGAAGAGCGTGGGGGATAAACCTCTTGAGAGGATCAGCAAAACCGTTAACCCGGCGAGCGAATAAGGGCCCATTAACTCTTTCCTTTCGGACAACTTCGGACCAAATCTTGAGCATTTACATTTCACGGCCCCTTTTGTGGATTCAGACTTTTGCTTTGAGGGGTTCCGTTTATCGCAACAGGCACGGTCATGACCAGGCTTTTCTCTTGATTTTGATTTTGTATTTCTTTTTGTGAGGGAGATAAAATCGTTTGACGTTTGTTGGCTCCCTTTTCGTATGCCTGCGGGGACACTGCCCTCTTCTCGTGCTCTGATCGATGCTCGAGAAAATGGATCCTACTCTTACCTTTGGGGTTTGAGTTTGGTTTCTCATGCTCAGCGTTTTAAGGGCGCCGACTGTCTCATTTGGTCGAAGGGAAAAGAATAAAGATTACAGCTTCCGGAGATCTTCTGGGTGGGGCCCCACCGTAGGTGATGCTACCGACTTTTGAATAAAATACATAAGTGAGCACATGTTGGCTTCCTTCGAGCGAGCATAGGCCGACGTGGCCGGACAGGGATCTCCACGGTTCTAGCAAACCAAGACCTGGTGCCTACCAAGCCTTAATGGGCCCTATCCTAACATGAAGGTTAGATGCAGGGACTTAACTACATGGTGACTGCCAGGCATCGGCATTTTGAATTTTCCATATTTTTTAGTGGTTTTCAAAATTTATTTGTTTTTGATGTTTTTATCTTTTCATCATCATTTTTTTTGTTTGTTTTGTGCTAAGGGTAGTATTTCTTAAGATAAAGCCCATTCCAAGGGTGGGATAACTCGGTCCCTTCGGCGTTGATTAGCTTGTAGGCATTGCCAGGGTACACGGCTTGAATTACAAATGGTCCTTCCCAATTGGGTTGGAGCTTAGAACGCGGACCTCCAGGTTTGACAAAAATTCTTTTTACGACCATCTCACCAACTTTGAATTTTCTCTCAACGACTTTCTTTTGGTAAAAGCGAGCGAGTCTATTTTGATACACACGCGCGTGTTCGGCAGCGGCCAGCCGTTTCTCATCCAAGAGTTCCAACTGGGCGAGGAGTGAATTACGACGATCGTCGAGGTGAAATTCCTCGTCCAATTGTACCCTGAGAGAAGGGATCAGAGTCTCGTACGGGACTACCGCTTCCATACCATAAGTAAGGGCAAATGGAGTCTGCCCGGTGGGGGTACGGATTGAAGTGCGATAGGCCCATAGAGCTTCGATAAGCTTTTCTGGCCAGTCTGAAAACTTACTAGACTCGCAGGTTTTTTTGATGATTTTGAGCAATGTTTTATTGGTGGCCTCCGCTTGGCCGTTACCTTGTGGGTAATAAGGCGATGAATGATGCAATGCAATTGCGTACCTTTTGCAGAGGTCCTGTAGGTCCTGAGAAATGAACTGTGGCCCGTTGTCGGTGACGATTGTGCTTGGGACGCCGAATCTGGCGAGGATGTTCTTCATGATGAACTTGCAGACTGTTGACGCCTTGATTTCCGTGTAAGCTTCGGCTTCGGCCCATTTGGTGAAGTATTCCGTCGCAGTAAGGATGAAAGATTTCTGCTTGGTGAGGGAATTGATATCACCTTGGGGACCAATGATGTCGAATGCCCACATGGAGAAAGGCCATGGGGAGGATATTGGATGAAGTGAGGAAGATGGTGAATGGATTTTATCGGCGTGAAGTTGACACTTGACACACCTACGGACATAGACAGCACAATCCTCTTCCATAGTGGGCCAATAAAAGTCTTGGCAAATGATCTTCTTGGCGAGCATCTGACTATTCACGTGGCCACCGCATACGCCCGAGTGCGTCTCCTCTACACATTTCCAAACCTCATCGTCACCAAGACATCTTAACAGAATACCAGTAAGGCTCCTCCTATAGAGTAGACCTCCAACCAAAGTATATTTCTGAGCCACCCTTCTTATGGCTTTCTTGTCCTCTGTGATGGCCCCTTCAGGATAAGACTGATCTTGGTAGTATTTGACGATTTCATAGAACCATGGTTTCTCTTCATCAGCCAGTTCTTCTTCAACCTCTGCCAACATGATCTCCCTCTTCTCAAGGATATCTTCCTGCAGGATCTTTCTTGCTATCCTGTCTTTGATATTTACGTAGGAAGCATCATCGATTGCAGGGGTGTGAAGTTTGTAGATGGAAACCATCTTCCTAGAGGGAACCTTAAGGATGATGCCAATGAGGCGAGGGCATCGGCGAGAATATTCTGATGACGAGGGACATGAACAAAGATCAGTTTGGTGAATAGTTTGGCAAAGGCAGCAGTGAGTTCTTGGTATGGCTTGAGTTTGGGATCGCGAGTGCGATACTTAGTGAGCACCTGGCGAAGGATGAGTTGACTATCACCTACGACTCGCAACTCAGTGATACGAAAAGAATGAGCGAGTTCTAGGCCAGCTAGAAGGGCTTCATATTCAGCTATATTGTTGGTGACTGAAAATTTGAGCTGATATGCCAACGGGAATGTGAGACCTTCAGGCGACAGGAGGGCGACGCCGATTCCTCTCCCTTGAGAATTCAGAGCTCCATCAAAATATAGTGTCCACATTGGCTTATCTGATTGGTTGACGGACATTAGTTCCTCATCTGGAAACTCTGATTGGACGGGATCGAACTTGGGAAGAGGATGGTGAGCGAGATGCTCGGCTATGGCATAACCTTTAATCGCCTTTTGCTGGATGTAGGTGATGTCGAACTGAGAGAGAAAACTTTGCCAGCGTGCTAGCCTATCCGTAAGGATGACTTTCTCCAGAAGGAATTTGATAGGATTCATTCGAGCAATCAAGTGGACCTCATGAGCCAAGAAGTAGTGTTTCAATTTCTGCACTACCCAAACGAGAGCAGCACAGGTTTTCTCCATGACGGTGTACTTCTGCTCACAGGGATTGAGAAGTTTAGACAAGTAATAGGTTGCCCGTTCCTTGCCTTCTCCATCAGCTTGTGCAAGGACGGCTCCCACGGAGTCATCCAAGACTGAGACGTAAAGGATCAGAGGTTTTTCTAGTTTGGGTGGAATGAGAACGGGTGGACTAGCCAGATATTCCTTCAACCCTTCAAAAGCTTTCTGACATTTAGAATTCCAGTGGAATTCTACTCCTGGCTTGGTCAACTCGTAGAGAGGTCTACACCTTTGTGAATGTTGGGACACAAACCGACGAATAAACTGTAACCTCCCGATTAAACCTCGGACTTCCCTCAAATTCTTGGGAGGCGGCATATCCCTGATAGCCTTGGCTTTGTCGGGATCTATCTCGATCCCTCTTTTACTCACGATGAACCCCAGCAATTTACCTGACGACACACCAAACACACACTTCTTCAGGTTCATTTTCAATTGGAACTCTCTTGACCTTTGCAAGACCTTAGCCAAAACTTCTGGATGTTACATCCTGGTCCTTGATTTCACCAATAAGTCATCCACATACACTTCCAGATATATGTGCATCATGTCATGAAATATGGCCATCATCGCTCTTTGGTAAGTAGCTCCAGCATTCTTTAATCTGAACGGCATGACCACGTAACAATATGTTCCCCAAGGGGTAGTGAATGACGTCTTTTCCTGATCCTCTTCTGCCAAACGAATTTGATTGTATCCTGAAAATCCATCCATGAAAGAGAGGGTTTCGTAGCCTGCCGTGTTATCAATCAGCACATCAATGTGAGGTAAGGGAAAATCATCCTTTGGACACGCACGGTTAAGGTCCCGGAAGTCGATGTAAATCCTGACTTTCCCATCTTTCTTCATGACCGGGACAATGTTCGCCACCCATTGAGGATAAAGAACGACTCGAATGAACCTGGCTTTGTGGAGCTTATCGACCTCTTCTTTCATTTTCAAAGCCATCTGAGGGTGGAAACGTCTTAACCTTTGTTTTACCGAGATGGACCCTGGTTTTAGGGTTAAACGGTGTTCGACCAAGGTTGAATCCAGACCCGGCATATCCTCATAGCTCCATGCAAACGTGTCCTTATATTCCTTGAGAACCTCAATTAAGGCCTCTTCTTCAGAGGGTGGTAGGTTGTCACTTATGAGGATGATCCTAGGGTCTTCCTCAGTTCCCAAGTTGACTTCTTTGGTGGATTCTTCTACGGCGATTGACGGCTCGTCGAATCTCCTCATTCCACTAGCGTATGCGCCCGCCGCATCCTCATATTCTTCACCCTCATCTTCAGTGGGGCATTCTTCATCCGTGATCTCGTAGACTCCATACCCTTCATCAGATGCACAGTCGCCCTCGCATTCTATTTCGGGTAGCTGGATGGGATTTTCTAACAACTAGGGGATGGCAAGAAGGGCCTGACACCTGGCGGCCAAATCCAGAAGGAATCGACGAGGGATCTGTCTACCCTTAGATTTCTTCCTAGGTACTACCCTTGGCCTATCATTCCTAGATTGACTGACAATATTTACAGAAGAAGAGGAAGATGAAGAGGATGGTGTAGAATGTACCGGAGAAGACCCCTCAGAGGAGGGGTAGAAAAGGTCACTCATCGGACCTTGGACGGGTGGTCCGCAAGGCGGTACGCACCCGTGGGAGATGTAGGAGGTTTCCTCAACGAAGATGTGTTGTTGGGGAGTTTGAAAATTGACATTTTTTTTTGTTTTCATTTTTAATGACAAAGCAGTGAAAAGAGATTGGAGGAGAGAGAAAAGTGGTTATGGCTAGAGGATTGTGAGGCTCATAGAGCAGATCATGGTTGAAGACCTGGCGCGGGTTGAAAAGCCCGCGTAGGTACGTAAACAGAGAAGGGGATCTGGGAAGATCATCAGACAATTGTCTGGCCCAGGAAGAAGATATCAGCAAAGGCTGAGACGAGTGGATGGAGAAGATGGCGGCTAATGAGCCGTCGATGGCAATGTTGAGGACGGATGAAGATCCGCCGATGACAGAGTCCTTCTGGCGAGGACGAGGATAGTTTGGAACCTTGGCAAGAGTGATAATATTCTCTGGTATTTCAGAGATCAATGGCGGTCCTTCAAGCTGCAGAGACGAGAACATCCTTTCCAGTGCAACGGAAATGTCCCGTATGTCGAACCATTTGTCCCACTCGCATTCCGGATCTTTGATCTTGCCTCTTTTGGTGATCCTCGGATATTTTTCAGCCAAATATACAGCATGTGATTCCCCATGTGCTTCTCGTGGGTAATCTCCCATCTGAACAACGGGCCCTCTGTTGAAGTGGTTTGATAGAGTCCATGTGAGGGGCCTCCAATCCGTCTTGAACGGTCCCTTGAAGCCTAGGCCAAACCTGCGGTTCGGCCTAATTTCCTTTGGCGGCTTGAGCATACCTTGTAACTGTGCACCCAGACCTTTTCCTTGTTGATAGCCGATGTTCCTCATAATCTCCCAACCTTTGGAGTGAAAAGGGAGACATGATGTTGCGGTTGCCCTGACCGGCTCCTTCGGTGCTAGTGGAACGTGAGATGGATCACGCACGTCCAGTAATGACAATATGGGCCGATGAGACGGCCAAAGAGAGGGCAGAGAGGTGTTGATAGCATCCACTGTGTGAAGGAAAGGTGTACTGACCACTTTAATAATTTTTCCATTGTAAGGAAACTTCATGCACTGATGGTTGGTGGAAGGCACAGTGTCCATGGCTTCGATGTAAGGGTGACCCAGTATAGCCTTGAATGTGGGGTCCATGTCGAGGACATGGAATTCCGTGGGAATCGACACGGGGCCTAGTTCTGCCTTCAGAATAATCATCCCCTGCGGTGGCCTTTTGCTATTGTCATAAGCCGTGACCGTGATCGAGGAAGGTCTTATTTGTTCCTCGTCAACCCCACACAACTGAAGAGTGCTCATGGAGATCACATTTATGGACGCATTCGTGTCCACAAGACACGGGTTTATGGATACCCCATTGATTTTTATTGAAATACACAATGCATATTTCCGAGCTTCCTTGGGAGCGAGCTCGTAGTTGTGGAACATGATGGCCGGTTGTATGTCTGTTGGGGTCAGGACGGTCGAAATCTTCTCCACGGGGAGGTCTTCATTAACCATGACTCTTTGAAGGTACTCCATTAAGGCTGCCTGGTGGGATGTGGATCTTTGAAGAAGCTCCAGGATAGAGATCCGAGCAGGCGTCTTGTCCAAATATTTTAATAGATCATACTGTGTTCCAGGGATAGCTCTTTCTGGTTGTTCTCCATCATCCTTCTCTGGCTGAGATTGCTCAAGATTCTGACTGTTGTGGGGGAAAAACCCTGTGGAAAATCCTTCCATTCCGGAGCACCATTGCCTGCGGCTTTTGTACCTCTGTGGGGGTAGCAGTGGGTTTTAACAGAGGTTTGAGGGGTAGTGGTGGAGGAATGGTTGATGAAGCAGGGGTGATGACGGGAGTAGGGATTCTGATGAGGGGTTTGTTAGGTGGAGGCATGGTGAAGGTAGAGGGGATATCGCGCGGATTATGAAGGATAAGGGGTCTGGAAGGTGGAGGTATGGTGGAGGTAGAGGGGATATCGCGCGGATTATGAAGGATAAGGGGTCTGGAAGGTGGAGGTGGAGACGAAGTAGAAATGGGTAGGGCTTGAAGCGGGGAATGATTTTGAGGTGGTTGATGGGTAATGAGTGATTTTGAAGGCATTAGTGGTGATACGGTGGAGAAAGACGGGGTTGTGTATGGTTGACGGATGATAAGGGGTTTGGAAGGCGTAGGGGTAAATGTGGTAGAGGTGGATGGTAAAGTGGGGGAGTGGGAGAAGATGAGAGGGTGTGAAGGCGTAGTGGAGAGTGTCGGTTGATAGGGGATCGGGGTACGGATGAGAGGGCGTAATGGTAGTGGAAATGGTGAAGGTGATACTGACGCGGGTTGATGAGAGAGAGGTGCTACCCGGGCAAGGCAAGGGTGTTGCGTGACGATAGGATTGGCGGTAGAAAGAATGGAGGTACTTTCCTGCTGCCACACCTGCTCTCGCCCGACTTCCGGGAAGGAGGAGATGGGGTTAACCTGATGATTGGGCTGTTGATGCTCCGGTAATGGATTCTGGATTATGCCCATGTCGGGCTGTTGTTGTGGGGCCTGCTGAGGCTGTTGTTGTTGTTGTGGTTGCTGCTGCTGCTGCTGTTGTAACTGCTGTTGTGGCCTATGAGGAGGTCTCCTAGCCTTGAGAGCGGCGACGTATCGCCTCATTTCATCCCAATCTATTTGATGTTCATCATTCATATCGTGGATGTAATCTTTGAAATGGAAGCAGTAATCTACTGTGTGTCCTGGCTGCCTGTGGTAGACGCAGTATTTGGAGGTATCAACATTTGGGGGCCACACGGGCCTTTCTCTAGGTAGGGCGAGTTGGTTTGATGCCATGAGGGCATTAAAAATGTCTGCTAAGGTTTCTGGCAATGGTGGATAGTAGGCTCTCTTGGGACCGAGCGGCCTCCTTTGTTGCTGTTTGGGACCATAGTTCCCCGAGGGTGGAACTTGGTTGTACTGAAGTGGTGGTTGTTGTTGCTGAGGTTGTGGTTGTTGTTGCTGGGGTTGACGTAATGGAGGGATATTATCCTGGGGTGGATTATTTTGGGGTGGAGGACGAAGAGGGAAAGGACCTGGTTGGAGGGGAAGTCGGGGCATTTGTGGAGGCCTTGGGTTGACCGCATAGTTGGCATTGTTGACCGCACCCACTTGCTCATTTGTCATGACCCCTTCTGTGGCTCTGCCCGGGACACCAGCGCCTGTCTTTCTGACTACTTTGGGCTTTGGCGACTCAAACATGTTCATAATGGGGGAGTCTTTTAACTGGGTTTGGATGTATCGGGCCCTTTCATAGAGTTCCTCCATTGTAGTAAGTTTATTCATGGCCAGGACGTGTCTGAACTGTGGGGTTGCATTAGACACAATCATCTTCACTTGTTTGGGCTCAGAGAGGGTATCCCTTATTCTTTCCGCCAGAGACCTCCATCTATCAGCATAGCGGACAAAATCCTCATCGGGCTTCATCTTTTCGGCCACTAGGTCGGTAATGGAGAGTGAGGGACCGACCCTATCCCTATATTTCTGCAAGAACCTTCTCTGGACTATTTCAAAATTCTCGGCCTCGTGGGGCTCCAAGGAATAGAACCACTCAAGCGCGGGACCATCCAATGATCTCTGAAAGAGGTATGCCAGGGACCTCTGATCATTTTGCCAATAGGAGGATTCATACATGAAATCCTTGAGGTGAATGAAGGGGTTGCCGGTACCATTGTATCTGCGGTACGTGGGCATTTCGGAGGGAGGAAGATGAATGACGGGAAGGATTGGCAAAGCAACCTCCGGGGTGGCTTTCACGTCCACCATCCTTCTCAGATTTTGAAACTGCTCGTCCATGCGATTGAACCTATTGAGGAGCGATTGGGCGAGCTCCTCTGGAGGTGAAGGTGGCACTTGCCACTGGGGGAGAAACTGTCTCCCGGAGACTTGAGGGGGGAACCCGGAATGAGAGGGAGCTGTCGGACCGCCGACAGTTGGCCCTGGCTGAAGCGGTGTGTGGGGAACAACGGGAGTTTGAGATTGTGACGGGAACTGGAATGAGGGTGGTTGTTGGCTCGCTTGTCCTTGAAGCGAGGGAGACTGGATGGCTTGTGCTAACGAAGGAGATGGAATGACCTGCACGGACTCTTGGAGAGGTGCGATGGCCGGAGTTGATTCCTGGGGCGTGGGGGAAACAGATTTCCCCTTCAGAATGACCTGGAAGGCCCGGAGCTGTTCAGAGGTAAGCTCCGTGTTGGCGAGGACGCCCAGTAAGGAAGAGATATCCTGTGGTGGGGACGTGTCCCCGGCAATAACCTGCACCTCATGCGAGAGCTCATGAGAAGGACCCGAGTCCATAGCATAGACCCGCGGGTCGGCTGACAAACCACGACTAGGGTGGTTTTCCTCAAAAGACTCGTGAGCCATGCTCACAGTTTTCCCAGAACGCAAAAACATACACTAGCAAGCAGGTAGCAGAGATTATCAAATAAGTTGATGCCTTTACGCCCTTTTTTATGTTTTGATTTTGATGATTTTTTTATGTTTTTAGCGAGATCCGAAGTTCACACAAAATGGGGACCCTAGTTTATTTTTGTTTCACCGCCGTGTCAGCTAGGGTCTCTCGTCTCACCACGAATGAAATGACTAACTTCGGGGAACTTCAATGGTACAACCAGCCCAGTGAACGAAGAGGAGATTCTTCGATGTCGGGGACTTACGGAGGTCCCAGTGTAGGAGATTCTAGTCTGTTGAGAGGAATTCCTAAACGGAGAGTCCTTCCTTCACCGGGAAAGGGTGATCCTCAAAAAAAAAACAAAAAAGGATTTAAAAGAGGGATGGATGCATGCGATGAAATGCTGACAGAGATATGGAGTGGGAAAACAACAGAAATAACAGACATATAATAAACAAACAACCAATCAACTGACAGTGCTGCCGTGAGCACAACGGGGGCGCACGCGGGTGCCGAGGTGGAGAGGCACGGATGGTGCCGAACTTGCAAGGGTAGCCGAAAGGAAGCAGTAGAGGTCCCACCGTGATCGCCAATCTGTGAGCGACGTCACGCGGTTCGGGGAGCGGAGAGGACGCAGAGCGCGCGGGCTCCTCTTTTTTTGTTTGCTGCAACACAGAAATAAGAGAAAAGAGAAGGGGCCACCACGGGAGATTGCTCCGGCGGGGCGAGTGGGACAAATGTAATATAGCAAGATATGGGGGTTAAACGGCCATAGCGGGAAGTGACTGGCCGCGACCTCGGGGGGACGGGAATGGTGCAGAAATTAAATAGCAAGAATTGAAACGGCCATTGGGGAAGTGACTTGCCGCGGCCTCGAGAATATGAGCAGATAAGAATATAACAGAATATAAGGAGAATATAAAGAGCGGGAACTTAAACGGCCATTGGGGAAGTGACTCGCCGCGGCCTCGAGAACATTAATAGATAAGAATATAACAGAATACAAAGAGAATTTAAACGGCCATTGGGGAAGTGACTCGTCGCGGCCTCGAGAACATGAATAGATAAGAATATGACATATAAGAACGGGAATTTAAACGGCCATTGGGGAAGTGACTCACCGCGGCCTCGAGAATATGAGCAGAATATAACAGAATATAAAGAGAATATAAGAATGGAAATTTAAACGGCCATTGGGGAAGTGACTCGCCGCGGCCTCGAGAACAAGATGTGATCGCCAGGGGCCGAAAGACCCCAAAATAAAGAAAGTGATCGCGCCTACCTCAAGAGCGGGAGATGGCGGGTTGCTTCTTCCTCCCCCTTCGGCCGGCCGACGGAGAGGGCTTTCCTTGGGTACCCTTGCAAAACAACGACAAACAAGTAACGAGTGGATTAGAAAGATGAAGGTGTAGTATCCAAATCCTTACGATAAAAAAATAACGAAATGATGGCAAGACACACACCTGGTTGGTGTTGTCTTGTAAACCCCTCTCGGACTCGAGTAGGTGGAAAATGAGATGATGGATGCAAGAAGTATATAAGAAGAGGCGCCCTTATGAAGGGGGATAGATGATGCGAGATGATGAATGCAAAAGAACTAAGAAGAAAAGGAAAGAATTGGCTTATTGGATGTGCCGATGGTGAAATCCGGCGGAGCTCCGGCAGCGTAGGGATGGCGTGGAAGCGCGGTGGATGAAGACGACCTTCCTCTCGCGAGCGTGGGCACCCGAGAAGTCGGCAGAACCTCCATCTACAAAAGACCCCACGGGTTAGAAAATGACTCCGGTAGCCTCTGGGCTCCGGCAGCCTATCGGATCTCTTCGAAGCTCCCCCAGAACTGAGGGGGTGGGCCTCTATTTATAGGGCTCCGGAGGGTGGAGGCGTCCAGGACCCTGGACACCTCCATCAGGGCCGAACTAATATTTTATTCTATTTTTATTAATTTTGTTCGAATATTTTTGTGGGGGCGTCCAGGGTCCCGGACGCCTCTAACAGGTCCACCGAATACTGCTGGCGGCCGCACGTGGTTTGGCACAACGTGTGGTTTTGTGAGCGGCGTCTCGTGATTCAGAAATGGGCGCGTCCAGGTGGCTGGACGTCTCTATAATTTGGCTTTTTTCACACACGACAAACCGTCGTTCGGTGGCCGGCGCCCGTGAGGGAGTTGATGGAGGCGTCCAGGGACCTGGACGCCTCCAAAAATATATTATTTTTATTTTTTGTTTTATCTTTTATGCCAAGGCTGGCATTTTAATTTTTTATGTTTATTTTTATGGAGGCGTCCAGGGGCCTGGACGCCTCCATTAATATATATTTTTTTTATTTATTTTTGGGCTTTGAGAAAAAACAAAAATAAAAATAAAATAAATTTAAAGAATGGGGGCGTCCAGGGGCCTGGACGCCCCCATTAAGACCCACCCGGGTCCTCAGTCGGCTCCCGCCCGACAGACACCCTTCTTGGTTCCGGAACTCCTGACGCGTCTGACTGGTGTTGATGCCGTCCGAATGCCGTGACGAGACGATTCCGGATGCCGAAAAGGGCGGAAGAAGACTCAAGAAAAGGAAGCACTCAAGTGAGTTAAAACGCGTAAGCCGTCGCGGGGCGTTGTATAGTAATATGAGACCTTCTCAGGAGACGTCAAGAATGGCGTGTCTACAAGGGGTATAACCAGGAGTTTGGTATTGACTTTGAAGAGTCATTTGTCCCTGTAGCCAGATTAGAAGCTGTTAGGATTTGATTGGCTTATGCATGCTCCCTAGGAATAATTCTCCAGCAGATGGATGTAAAATCTGCATTCTTGAATGGGGAAATTAGTGAGGAGGTCTATGTAAGACAGCCCCCTGGGTTTGAATGTCTAGATTTCCCTAATCATGTTTACAAATTAAATAAAGCTCTCTATGGTCTTAAGCAAGCTCCCAGAGCTTGGTATGACAGGTTGAGAAAGTTCCTTACTGATCAAAATTTCACTAGAGGAGTAGTTGATCAGACCTTGTTTATAAAGGTGAGTCATTCTGACATTCTTATTGTACAAATTCATGTGGATGACATTATTTTTGGGTCAACTAATCCCAAATTGTGTGAGGAATTTTCTAAAACAATGACTAATGAGTTTAAAATGAGCTCAATGGGTGAGCTCAAATTGTTTCTTGGACTGCAGGTTACACAAATAAAGGATGGAATGTTTATCACTCAGTCCAAGTACACAAGGGATCTACTCAAGAAATACATGATGGACAACCTCAATGAGATAGCTGCTCCAATGGATACCTCTACAAGCTTGGATGAAGACACTAAAGGTAAACCTGTTGATCAAAAGATATACAGAGGTATGATCGGATCCCTTCTCTACTTAATAGCATCTAGGCCTGATATTCAATTTGCTGTAGGATTATGTGCTAGGTTTCAGGCCAATCCTAAAGAAACTCATCTTAAAGCAGTAAAAAAGATTTTTAGATATCTGCTAGGCACCCAAGAGCTAGGATTATGGTATCCTGCTAGGTGTGAGTTAGTGCTTCTAGCTTACACTGATGCTGATTATGCTGGGTGTCGAGTAGATAGAAAAAGCACTAGTGGCTATTCTCATTTCCTTGGTGGCTGTCTAGTATCTTGGGCATCTAAGAAGCAACACACTGTAGCCTTGTCTACAGCTGAGGCTGAATATGTTGCAGCTGGTAATTGTGCTGCCCAAGTACTATGGATCAAGCACTAACTAGATGATTATCAGATAAAACTGGAATACATTCCAATTTTATGTGATAATACTAGTGTCATATGCCTTGCTAAAAATCCTGTTCATCATTCTAGGACTAAACACATAGAGATAAAACACCATTTTCTTAGAGATGCTGTGAATAAGAAGGAAATCGAACTGAATTTCATTGAAACAGACAAACAAATTGCTGATATCTTTACTAAGCCACTTGGAAATGAAAAGTTTAAATTTCTTAGAAGAGAACTCGGCTTGTGTAAGTTTCAGCATGATGAATAGAATTTCTGATTTGGACTTGCCTCTAATAGCTTGTATAAAACTCTGTGAAGGTTGATTGGTGCAACAGACTCATGATCATACATGACACTCATATTGTTTTCTCATGATCATCAATGCATATCATTTAGTCAATAATGTGTCTAAAATCACATGCATATAGAACTATTTTGCACTACATTTCTCTACATAACCCTGGTGGTCACATTGCATGATAGTACAGTCTGAATAAGCATGAACTTCAAAAATCATTTGATCAGTCATCTTTTGCAAAAATCGCATGCATATAGACAGGGGGAGTCTTGTCAGAATTTCAAGGTGAACTGCTGCGTCGACGCTGCTATACTGTGACGTTGACACAGTGAACTAGATCTGTGAATGTCTCTGTTTCATTATTCTGATGAGTTAACGCTGCAATAGCGTGGAGTCGACGCACTGACACTATCTCAGTGTTTTCTATTGTTGCCTCTTCAACTGATGCGTGGACGCCTTGAACTCCCAGTGTCAACGCTGTCTATTCATCCTTTGACTCTGAATGATTGAGTCTGACAGTTTGGCAATCTTTTAATCAGTTCTGATATTAAGCAATACAAAACAGACCTCTTCCCTCATAAGAACCTTAATTGTTTAAAGACTGACTTAATGGTTCAAATTTTATAATCTTTAGAGTTGAAAGACTACAATCAATAAATAAGGATGCTGAAAATTGATAAAGCTCTCAACCCTCATCTTATTTTATGTCAGACAAAGTTAGTTATATCTGAAATCTGAAAACTCATCTGAAATCATGTTAGAGAAACTAAGTATGTGTATTGTCCTTAAACAAGTCATTCTGAAACAAATAAAGGACAGCTAAGAAAGATATGGAAAAACATTGAAAATAAATTAAAAAATAGTATTGGTAGAGCAATGACTGGTAAATCACTGAGAAACTGAGTGATCCATCAAAAAGTGGAAAACACTCATGCCATGAGGTGTATCAGCTATCTCTGTATAAAATGATCAAAACAGTAGGGTGGTTTCATTGAGTACTTGGGGGTAACTGGCGTCTGATAAACGTGTACCCTCAAGTAAAAAGTTGTAAATCACTTATATTAAGTTTGATCATAGCAGAATGGTCCATCATGTTGAGTATCTAGGGGTATTGGCGTCTGATAAACGTATACCCTTAAGCAAAAAGATAAATGGCACCTGACTGCCCAAAATGAACTCATAGTGAAAATACTGTTCCTTCAAAGAATTTTTATGGATGTCAATTGTTTAATTTCAATACATGACCTGGTTTCTCTTAACACATTTTACTGAGTCTATGAAAGTAAGATATTCTGAAACTGAATCTCTCATGTAAATATAATTCTGGTTTATTGTTTTATCAAGCACACCTACCTTATCCAATGAATGTAGTGCATGAACTCTCATTTTTATAACCTTTAAACCAGAACCTCACTTTCTAAGCAGTTTCTAAATTCTTATGACTGAAGGTTCTGTGCTTTAGCTGCTTAATTTCTGAAGTACTTGCTAAGAATGCCAGTCAGCTGACTCTTCTTGTTCCTTCCCTTATATTTTTTTCCTCTTTGTTGATGGCAAAGGGGGAGAATATATTGTCTATTTGATGAATTCATTCCAAGGAAGTATATGCATCATGTCTATGGCAAAGGGGGAGAATTTGTGAGCAGAGAGTTGTGTTCATGTCTCAGCATGTCATTCATAGCATTTCATAGCATCTGCATGACAATCTGAATAATAATTCACATCTTTCATCAAAAATGCATCTGCATAACAGGATGTTGCTACTCTATATAATAGGGTGTTGCCATCATCAAAAATGGGGAGATTATTGCGACTCCTCTGTGTTGATGATGTTGACAATGTGTTTTACTTCATTGGCAACAGCTTGTTTTGATTGATTGGCAACTGTTCTTATTTTGATGAAATTATTTTTATCAGGTTGTCTGTGTATATAATGCAGTCAGAGCCTATACTATCGTGCACACACCCGCAGGTCTACATTGCATTGCAGCATGAACATAGAATCCATACATTTCATTGTGTAGTCTGGACAGTTGTGGGTCGACCCCCTTGTTGACATGGGTCGACTCCTCATATTAGCATAGCCTATACACTGCATAACATAGTCTATACACTGCACATTCAAGTTCATAGTATATACATTGCTGCATTGCCTGCACGAGGAAGTCTGTACATTGGCTGTTGGCTTGCACGCTCACTTAAGTCCATACATCGTGAAGTATACACATTGTGGCTTGCTCATTCACTCACTCAGCCCTGTCAAGTCCATACATTGGGCTACTGTGCAAGTCCATACATTGGCCTTCAGGCTTGCAAGTCTATACATTGCCTGTCGATTGCAATGTCTGTACAGAGTTCAGAGAGTTCAAAGTGTTCATAGTCTACACATTCATTCACTGTTCATGTTGCATCAAGTTCAAAGTCCATACATTGGACTGTAGCATACACAAAGCTAAGTCTGTACATTGGCATTAGCTTTCCAAGTCTGTACATTGGCCTCCATGCCTCAAGTCTATACATCGGAATGTTTGGCCAAGTCTGTACATCCTTCTGTTGATAGCTCAAGTCTATACATTGGACTGTTTGGCCAAGTCTGTACATCGTTGCTTGCCAAAGTCTGTACATTGGCATCTATTCCTACGTTGCAATTCCAAGTCTGCACATTGGGTTCTTTACCTACGTTCAGCTTTGAAAGTCTATACATTGGTTTCCATTTCAAGTCTGTACAGACTTTGGTCTGTGCAAGTTTATACAACCGACTGTTCAGCTTGTGACCAAGTCTGTACAGCCAGGGCGACTGTTAAGTCTATACATTAGCAGCCTTGATTTGATCAAGTTTGTACAGAGTTTCTTTTGGCAAGTCCATACATTGAATGTCTATACATTCGTTTGCCTTGCATCATTAATTAAGTCTGTACAGCCCCTTCGCGTGGCAAGTCTGTACATTGTGGATGTCTATACACTCGATTGCCTTGCCTTGGTCAAGCCTGTACAGAGCTTCTTCAGCTAAGTATATACATTGCTTCACGACGTGAAGTCTATACATGCCTTGTTCAAGTCTTCACATGATGAAGTCTATACACTAAACTCCTTCACACTTCAAGAAGTCTGTACATCCTTCAATGCATTGCATGCATCGTTCGTGAAGTCTGTACATCGAGTGAAGTCTGATGAAGTTTATACAGCGCCCATTTCTCTTAGAGTCTCATGCATATGTGAAGTCTGTACATTGCATTTGCATTTACAACGTCTTCACACTTGAAGTCCATACATCGTCAGTTGTCTGTCAAGTCTTCATATTGCTTAAGTCTGTACAGCGGCTGCTTCACATATGAAGTCTGCACATCGCATAGCTTCACATAGATGAAGTCTTTACATTAGGCAGAGTCTGTACATTGCATTCGAGTTCACAAGTCCATACAGTGAAGTCTATACAATGCAGTTCATCTTATAAGTCTGTACAGTGTTCTTCACTTAACCTGATAATCCGATACTCTGTCTGACAGGGATCTGCTACTGAGATTGCTGACATGGCTCATGATCCCAGAAGGATGAGGTGATCAGATGCTGCCACGTGGATGAAAGCACCTCGGATCTGGAGAATTCCTTGGGCGGGAAAACGTGGAAGCCACGCACCCTTATCCAATCTGCTGTTGTATATATAGAAGTCTTCATCTTCTGTTGAAGGCTGATCGAAGTGTGGCAAGTCTATACAGTGAGACAAATATGAGACAGCAGAGAGCTATCGAGATCCAAAGAGAAGAAAAGGAGAGAAGAAGAAAGTGAGAAGAAATGAGTTGAGAGAGTGATATGAGAGCTTGTGAATCAGTGTCTTGGTCCAAATACCAGAGCTGATATTGCTCACTTTGAGCTACAGTCATTTTGATGTTCTTCCATTCGATTGTGTTTTTCTTGCTTTTCAATCTTGTTATTTTTCCTTTGAAAATTCTTGTTCGATCAAGCTGTTAGTCAGCGGTGTCAAGCTGTGAGGCAGCGGTGTACAGAGGTGATACCTCTGGTCGACTAAGCTGTAGTGCCCAGCAGAGCAAGCTGTGAAGCTCAGCTGTTGCAGAGGGTGTTCCTCTGGTCGGGATAAGCTGTAAGCCCCAGCCGTTGTGGCAAGCTGTAATGCCCAGCAGATTGAAGTTGTGTATCAGCAGTAATCCACATTCGAGTTGAATGTGGGGTGGACGTAGGTCGGATTGACCGAACCACCTAAAAGTCTTTGTGCCTCTCGTGTGTTTGCTTGTCTGTTTAGCAGATCTTGTTTCCATCATTCGGTGCTTTGACTGTGGTTGTCCAGTGTTCTTTTAATTCCGCATTTGAATCTAGGCATAATTTTTAAGTAGCCTGTTGATCTATTCACCCCCCCCCCTCTAGATCCACATTCTGTGGTGAAAAAGCCTTCCATCTAACTCCAACAGACGTAGGTCTCCACAGCGAGACCGAACCACCATAAAAATCTATGTTCCTTGTGGTTTGATTTCTCTCATTTCCCCTTTCGCTAGATGTTTGGTTAGGCTCGTTTCTTATGTTGTTTAATTACTGAAATTCTGATTAGCATTCTTATCTCTGATTCTAGTGTGATCTCTCATAAAGTTTTAAAGGGTCAACCTATTCACCCCTCCCCTCTAGCTTGACATTCCACCTAATCCAACACGTGGTATCAGAGCTCAGCTCTCTTGTTAAGGGTCTCACAACCCAGAGAGATTCAGTGGAATGGAAAACAAGAGGCTCATGCCTGAAGGGTATGCAGTGAATAGGCCACCCTTCTTTGATGGCACTAACTATGCTTACTAGAAAAATCAGATGCAGGTATTTCTGAGAGCTCAGGACCATGAGATTTGGAAAGTCGTGAGCAAGGGACCATATCAGATAGAAGGAGATGAAGAATTGTGGGTGAAGGAGCAGATTCGGAAGTCCAATGTCAATTGGCAAGCCATGAACATCATGCAATGCTCATTGCACCCTATGGAGTTTTCACGAGTTTCCTCATGTGCCAGTGCCAAGGAAATGTGGGACAAACTCCAAGTCATCTATGAAGGTACGTCAGAGGTAAGAGAGACAAAAGCCAATATGTTAATTTTCGAATATGAAGCTTTTAGAATGAAGCCAGAGGAAAACATTTCTGAAATGTATGCTAGATTAACCCTATTAGTGAATGGTCTTAGAGGTTTGGGAAAGGCCTACACTGACTATGAACTGGTCAGGAAAATTCTTAGATCCCTAACTCCAGTTTGGCACACCAAGGCCACTATTGTTGAGGAATCTAGGAACCTTCCTACCACTACCCCTGATGAGCTTATCGGATCGTTAATGGCTTATGAGCTGAACCTCAGAAGGACAGATGAGGATGTGAAAAAGAAAAAACCTCTTGCATTGAAGGCAGGACCAAGTAGCAAGGAGAGTTCTGATGACAGTCACTCATCTACCTCAGAAAATGACTCAGGTGAGATAGCAATGCTCACCAGGAAATTCAGGAAGTTTCTAAGGAAGGAAGGTAAATTCAGAAGCTACAGAAGACCAGAGGTAAGAAAGAGTTCAAAATTCAAATCAGAAAACTCTAGGAAGTCTGACAAGGTTGTCTGTTATCAATGCAGGAAACAAGGTCACATTAAATCTGAATGTCAAGAGAATGTGAAGAAAGTCCAACCGAAATGGAAGAATAAGAAGCCAAAGGCCATGATAAGTACGTGGAGTGACGAGGAGAAAGATGAAGATGAAGAAGAAAGTACTTCTGAAGAAGAGAGTGATGTTAAGTTGTGCTTCATGGCTAAGGGAGATGATAATGATGAGGTAACTTCCTCTTCTGAAAATTTCTCTTGTAGTGATTGGGAAGAAGCATTTAATGAATTGCTAGACAAATATGATCATGTAAAGAAAGAAAATAAATCACTCAAGAAAAAGAAAAATCTGACTAGTCAAGAGAGTTCATTAAATGATAAAATCAAGTGCCTAGAAGCTGAAATTGTCAGTTTAAGAAAATCTCTTTGTGAAAGTGACCAATATAGAGATCAAGTAATAGAGATGAAGAGAGAAAATGAATTCCTACTGAAAATTCAGGATGACCTGAAACTCAAAATGCAAAAATTGGAGAGTGATGCAAAAATTGCTAAAGAAAAATATGAAGCAGTTCAAGGAGTGAATCAGGAACTCCAAGAAAACTTGAAGAAAATGAAAGATGAAAATTCAAGTAAACAAGCCTCTCTTGAGAAATTAACTCAAGGTAAAAATAATCTTGAAGCTGTCATGGGAATAAAAAGCAATTTTGGAAAAGAAGGACTTGGTTATAATCCAACCAAGAAGAAGGATCTAGGAACTAGATTCATAACTTTTGTTTCTAAACAAGGCACATATGAGCAGAGCCAAGTGTCTGAAAAGAAGACTTGTGAGAAAATTCAAGAAGAAGTAAAACAGACAGATGAAATCAGAAAAGAAAAGGGCAAAGAGAAAATGTATGATACCGTTAATGCCAATCACCATAAGAATGTGCCCAAGTTCAGAAGTAAATACTCAGGTCAGCCTATAGATCCTAGCTCATCAACTCAGTATCAAGGATATAAAAATTCAAAGAGTCATAGGACTGATACTCAACAGTCGCGTCAACGCACTAGGTATCCTGCGTCCACTCAACCCATGTACCAAGGGTTTTACAGAAACAATGCTAGATCAAATCCTTGGGCGCGTCAACGCAGTGTCCGCACTGCGTCAACGCATACACCCTTCCCAAGTGGACATTCCTTGAGAAACATGAGAATGAGTCGACACAGCCACTTCAGTGCGTCGACACACCCTATGTACCAGAACCCATATGACAGAAAGACTAATTGGATGAGTCAACGCAATCATGTGACAGGGTCTACGCAGCAAACCTTCATGCCATCAAGAATTCAGTATTCCTACATAACTTCACATCCTAGGTTCCCCAATGATTCTTGGAGTCACAATAAATATTGGAATAAGAATAAGAACAAAACCTCATACTTCTCTAATAACAGAAATTGTTCAAAGAGGTCATTCCAAAAGGTACCTCAATTCAATCAGAAGAATTTAAAATCTATGAACCCCACATCTCGAAAACCCTCAAAACAACAGATCTGGATTCCCAAAAGCATGCTGTCTTACTTGACATAATCATATGGTCATATGGGACTCAGGTGTATTTGGGTTCCAAAATCTCTTGGTTGATGTGACTTGCAGGAGTGCCTTGCAGCTGTACACAATAGATGGTACCTCGACAGCGGCTGCTCAAGGCACATGACGGGCGATAAGGCAAAATTTTATCTCCTTGTTGAGAAAGAAGGAGGACATGTCACTTTTGGGGGAAATAATAAAGGTAAAATAATTGGAAAAGGTAAAGTTGGCAAAACTCCCCTGAACTCTATTGATGATGTGTTACTTGTTGAAGGATTAGAATACAATCTTCTTAGTATAAGCCAACTGTGTGATAGGGGGCACAAAGTTGTGTTTGATTCCCATGCATGCACCATTCTTGAAAAGTAGTCTGAAAATGTCAAATTCTTTGGAAAAAGAATAAATAACATGTACATGGTAGATTTAGATGATCCTACTCATAACAATCTTTGTCTGGCTGTGAATAAAAGTGAACTGGCTTGGCTGTGGCATCGTAGACTAGGACATGCTAGCTATAGTGTCATGCATAAGTTAGCCAAATTCAACATGGTAAATGATCTGCCTGATATTTCATTTAAGCAAAATGACAAAATCTGTAATGCATGCACTCAAGGCAAGCATACTAGGAAGTCATTTAAATCCAGAACTGAAAACCAATCTTCTAGACCTCTTGAACTTGTTTACATGGATTTGTTTGGACCCACAAGAACAGCAAGTTTGAGCGGCAATAAATATGGATTTGTTTTGGTAGATGATTTTTCCAGGTTTACTTGGGTGTTCTTTTTAACTTATAAGAATGATGCATTTGAAGAATTTTAGGTATTCTTCAGGAAAGTTCAGCAGGATGGTAAGTACACTATCTCATCTATAATGTCAGATCATGGAGGAGAATTTGATAATTCAGAATTTGATGATTTTTGCAGGACAATGGGAATATCTCACAAATTCTCGTCTCAAGAACTCCTGAACAAAATGGAGTGGTGGAAAGGAGAAACAGAACCCTTGTCGAGATGGCTAGAACTATGTTAATCGAAGGACAACTCCCAAGGAAGCTCTGGGCAGAGGCAGTAAACATAGCTTGCTATATTGTAAATCGAGCAATGGTAAGACCTTTGTCCAAAAAGACTCCATATGAGCTGCTGAAAGGTAAGAAGCCATCTATTATACATTTCAGAGTTTTTGGATCTAAATGCTTTGTTCAGAATAATAACAAACGGGACTTAGATAAATTTGAACCTAAGAGTGAACCAGCCATATTTCTAGGTTATTCAAATCAATCTAGGGCCTATAGAGTCCTAAATAACAAAACTCAATCTGTCAAAGAATCTCCACATATTATTTTTGATGAAATGAATGTCAGGTCTGAAAATGAACTATCTTGCAGGGATAAAGATGATGGTGAATTTCTTGAAGAAAAGGAAGAACAACGTACTCAAGAGGAAGAGCCAAGGTCAAATGAAAATCTAGCTGAATCAAGCACTAGAGGTAATGCAGATGACAATGAAGGTAACACTCTAACTAATGTTAGAATGTTAAGGGACCACCCTCTATCAAGTATTATTGGTAATCTGCATGACCCGACCTAGAACTAGATCTCATTTCAAAACAATTGAAGAAATGGTTAATTTGGCTCTTATATCTCAAATTGAACCAAAAAATGTAACTGAAGCCCTGAAAGATGATTGCTGGATAAATGCAATGCATGAGGAATTAAATCAATTCAAAAGAAATAAAGTGTGGCACCTTGTGCCAAGACCTAATGAACTTTCAGTAATTGGAACTAAATGGGTCTTTAGAAATAAACAAAATGAAAATAGAAATGTGATAAGAAATAAAGCAAGACTGGTTGCACAAGGATATAACCAAGAATTTGGCATTGATTTTGAAGAATCCTTTGCACCTGTAGTTAGATTAGAAGCTATTAGATTATTACTTGCATATGCATGTTGTCATGGAATAAAACTCCATCAAATGGATGTAAAAAGTACATTTCTCAATGGGTTAATAAAAGAAGAGGTGTATGTTGAACAACCCTCTGGTTTTGAATCAATAGACTGCCCTGACCATGTTTACAGATTAGACAAAGCTCTGTACGGGCTCAAACAGGCACCTCGAGCATGGTATGATAGACTCAGCTCATACCTCACTGAGAAAGGATACTTAAGAGGTAAAGTGGACCAAACCCTATTCACCAAGGTGAGAAATAATGACATTATTCTGGTTCAAATCTACGTTGATGATATAGTTTTTGGATCCACTAAACCTAGCATGTGTGAGGATTTCGCAAATTTGATGACCACAGAATTTGAGATGAGTCTCATGGGTGAGCTTCAATTTTTTCTAGGTCTACAAATCACCCAAAGCAAGGATGGATGCTTCATCAATCAGGTAAAGTATGTCTCCGAACTTTTGAAGAAATATCAGATGGAGAATCTTAAGGCAACCAGCACTCCCATGAGCACCAATGCAAGTTTGGATGCAGATCTGAAAGGTAAAAAAGTAGATGCAAAGACTTATCGAGGTATGATCGGATCACTCCTCTATCTTACTGCATCTAGGCCAGACATTCAATTTTGTGTATGTATGTGTGCTCGGTTTCAGTCTGATCCTAAAGAATCCCACCTGATTTCTGTCAAGCGTATTTTTCGATACCTTGCTGGAACTCGAGATTTAGGGATTTGGTATCCTGCATCTTGCACTTTTGATCTAGTATCATACTCAGATGTAGACTATGCTGGATGTAAACTTGACAGGAAAAGCACAAGTGACTATTGCCAATTTTTGGGAGGATGTTTGGTTTCTTGGGCATCCAAGAAACAACACTCAGTGGCACTATTCACTGCAGAGGTAGAATATGTCGCTGTAGGGAGCTGTGGCACTCAAGTGTTGTGGATCAAACATCAACTCCAAGATTATCAAACTAATCTTGGATGTGTCCCAATACTGTGTGATAATACAAGTGCCATTAACCTGGTAAAGAATCCCATCCAGCACTCTAGGACCAAACACATCGAAATAAGGCATCACTTCTTGCGAGATGAAGTTAATAAAAGTAGCTTTAAATTGATCTTTGTAGACTCTGAACATCAACTAGCTGACATCTTCACCAAGCCACTGAATAATGAAAGATTCTCCTATCTTAGGAGAGAGCTTGGTTTGTGCAATCCTCATCTCATTGCCTAAATTGATTGCTTGTTTTATTCATTAAAACTTGTCCAAAAATAAATTGATCACATGCCTTGTTTGAGTTGAATATGCTGATTTCTAAATAAGTCACAGATTTAGGGGGAGTTCAGTTTTGAGCATGTCGGTTTAATAACTCATGTCAAATTCAAACCCATCATGTTATCAATTGCATCTTCATTCATAGTTTCTATCATGCAATAAATGAAGGGAAAGTCTGCTTCAGATTTCACTTGCTAAGAAGTGCAATTCTGTCCCGTTAGATTCAGTCTTCTGGGTATCTGAAGAGTGGTTTCTTAGACTGAGTCAACGCACTGACAGACATCTTCTGGAAACAGGCTGAAAGTCATACTGACTGGTTGGATGAGTTAACGCAGTCACTTGGATGAGTAGACGCAGTGATGGTTGTTTTGAAGCACGCTAAGTCTATACATTGCAGTGTGACTGTGATTCAAGCTTTCTAAAGTATATACAATGCATCGTCTCATGCTTCGTCTTGCAAGTCCATACATCGTGTAAGTATGTACATACTTAGGCTGCATAACACAAGTCTATACATCCGCACGATAGCTAGGCATTCAGCAAGTCTATACACTACGTTCGTGCATTCTTCATTAAAGTCTATACATTGCACTGTACATCGGACCAAGTCCATACAGTCTCATTTGAAGTCTATACAGTGCATCATGTCTGAAGTCTGTACACTGCACTGTAGTTTGCACGAAGTGAAGTCTGTACATCCACTTGTTCAACTTCGAAGTCTGTACATTGGTACTTTTACCTACGTTGCACCTGCAAGTCTATACATTGCTCGAGTTGAGGTATGTACAGCCATTGTCTTGCCAAAGTGTATACGTTGTGAACCCTTAAGTCTGTACAGACTTTCCCTTGTTCAAGTCTGTACATCGTCCAGTTCTTTGGCAAGTCTATACCTTGTGAAAGTCTATACATTCATTGCATTTGTTCAAGTGCATTCTGCATTACAACCCAGCAAGTCCATACATTGCTTCTAGCTTGCACATTCACACTTCATATCTAAAAACTGATGCAAACTAGTTCTGGAATTAATTTGATTTCTTCAGAAGGGTTACCTCAGTTCTGTTGTTTGGATCTCACATTTCTTTTTGAAATCCTCTAGTACTTCAGATCGTCTGAAACGTGGCGTCGTCCTCTCAACCTCTCATCAACCTTGTTGCTTTTACATTCAATTTCTCATTTTGTAGTGAAGAATCACTCCATCTTGACTATGAGGGAAGTTTCTTGAGATATGAAGTGTGAATTGATGTCATAGACTCAGGGGGAGCTAAAATGATAATTCCCTTATAAGAGGTGATGATCTCTATTGACTGTCTCTAAGCTGTTCTAATGAATGGAGTTTTATAAATCTTTTATTCTTTGAATGCTAAAATTCATGAACACAAAAGTGCTGTGCATATGGAATAGTTTCTGAACTATTTAACACAACTGAGAACTCATCATTTCTTAAACTATGATGATCAAAAGTAAAGAAACCTTTGTACAAATGAATTTGATATCGTATTGACTTTCAACTCATCAAAGGGATAATAAGAGCTGATGAAACAAACCTTATATACATATTTTCATAAAATAAATTGTAGAGCAATGGCAAGCTTTCACTGAGAAACTGTCTCTATGCACCAAAGAAGTGCAAATGAGCATGTCATGATGTGGGTTGTTACCTCTGCTTTAAAAGAAAAATAATTCATTGCAGGGCAATGGCAACTTTCCACTGAGAAACTACCTTCTTGCACCAAAGAAGTGCTAAAAGGCATGTCATGATGTGAGTTTCCAACTCTGTTTCATTTGTGCAGAATAGTTAGCTATACTAAGTAACCGGGGACTCTGGTGTCTGATAAACATGTGCACCCATGTCAAAAGGCTAGCTACACTTGACTGTAATTGATGCAAAACGAAATATATCAATGTTTATATGGGGTTGACCTGAAGCTCAAAAATAAAATCCTTTTTGAGTTCATCCTCAATGTGAGTTAAATTCACTATGATAAGGGTATCTTGAAATTGAACTTTCTAGGGATAAGATTTGAGAATGTTTCAAGTGTGAAAATCGTTCAATCCTTATTCCATAATCATGCTCTTCTTGTCAAATGACTTATATCAAAGTCTTAAGATTGTTTTACTCCACATCATTAAATGAATTAGGGGCTCTCATAATTTCTCATCATATATCTCATAAGGGAACTTGAATTTTATCGATTAAAAATCCCTGAATGTCACTTCATCTCTTCACAACTTCTTTGTCTTAAGAATGCCTAAATACAGTGGGACTTCACTATTTCCTGTCCACTTCACACTATTTTGCTTTGGTGGCGTCGACGCAGTGCCTCACAGCGTCAACGCAGTCATTCACTTACTCCACTTACATCCCAGTCCGGTTCAGCACAGTGAACCGGTGTACCCTTTTTGAATCGAAAAGTGAATGGTCTCCTTCTTTAAAACCCCGCAGCGTAAATGCTGCCGTCTACTCCGCCTCTTCCAAAACCTAGTGGGTTTCTACTTTTCTGAATCTCTCCACCCTTCCTCCTCCGCTCTTTCTCTCAATCTTCTATTTTGTTCCCATTTGATTCTCGCTGCCATGGCGCCTCCGGAACAACAGAAGAAGGGGAAGAACAAGAAGGGTCTAGAGAAAAGAGATCCCATCTTTGCTACGGGCAGGATTGAGCCTCGAACCAAATATCAAGCGGAGACGCTGTCTGTGTCAGCTCCACCACAATAAAAAGGAAAAGAGAAAAGCTCGCCGGCAAAGACAAGGGCAGCAAAGCAAAAGGGCAAAGACAAGGGCTTGGCAGATCCTTCAAAGGAGATACCGTCTCCTTCAGCTCCACGGAAACGGAAAGGCAAAGAGATAGAGTTATCTCTTCGGAAACGCCGTCTTCATCCAAGCCCGCCAACCAAAAAGAGAAAGCTATCTACCGTCAGGACAGAGGAGCAGGTTACATCTTTAGGTGCTGCGAAGGGAAAGAAAGGTGCGGACAACTCTCATGCACGGTCTTCTGATCCCTCTCTCACCATCAACGTGGAGGAACCTCTGAAGGTCCTTATTCCACGGTATATTGTTGCTACCGACGAAGAGATGCTTGAGGTTTTTCCGCAACTATTCCCTACTTTGGATTATCAGGGTTGGTGGTCTTTTGTTACAAATCATAAGATTTATTACCCCACCCTAGTCAGAGAATTTTACCACAATTTGAAGTATGAACCTCAGATCCCTAAAATTTCTTCAACTGTCAGGAGTGTTAGTTTCGAATTGACAAACAAACTGTTTGCCAGAGCTTGGAAAATTCCAATGAATGGGGTTCAATTACACATTTTTCAGTTTGATGAACATGCAACTTATGCTCTTTTGACTGACAAACCCAGTGATCTTATAGTCATTAGGGAGACTTTTTTATCTAATCTTAAAGCAAATCAGTTCCCTCCATTCAATAGACTGCTCCACCATATGTGCACATCAATAATCACACCTCAGAGTAGTGGTAGGGAACGGGTCACTAAGATGCTGTGGTTTTTATTGTACTGTATGCTGAAAAGAATACACATTTCACTGTCTGATGTAGTTATTCAGACTATGGGATCTTGCTTGACACAATCCAGAACACTCCCTTATGCTGCTCCATTGACTGCCATTTTTTGAAAAGTTGGAGTAGATTTTGGTTCTGAGAAGAAAATG
Organism: Amorphophallus konjac; assembly: GCA_022559845.1. Taxonomy (NCBI): domain Eukaryota; kingdom Viridiplantae; phylum Streptophyta; class Magnoliopsida; order Alismatales; family Araceae; genus Amorphophallus; species Amorphophallus konjac. The sequence continues at coordinate 145,891,490 of CM040117.1, read as the reverse complement.
ATTATCCCTAAAGGAAACGCATACTCCCTTTCTTACATTCAGAAGTTCATGGGACTTAAAGTTATAAATGGACAGTCAGTCAGGATTCTACCAAGTCAAAAACCAATGACCACCTCAGTGGAGACTGGTCATGAAGCAAGACCTGAAAATCAAACTCAGCAAGAGGCCAGTCTACACAGAATGGAAAGACCAGAGGCTAGGGCAGATATACCTGAAGCTAGTTCAGCCAGAATGGATTACCAAGACTTCAGCAATATTCAAGATTACTATAATGTCCAGGATGATACTCCCATGGTTCCTGTTGCTTCCAGAGAGCTAGCCATAGTACAAGGTCCTCTTCCAGAACCCTCACCACCAAGGGGACATGGATCTACTTCTGAGGAGATTCCAGCTCACTTTCAGAATGATTTTTCTAACATTAATCCTACACTCATTCATTTTCTGGAAATGAAATTCAAGAGCATTGACTCTTCAATAATGCACCTAAGTTCCACAATGGATATGAGGCTGTCACACCTTGAACAGAAGATGGACAGCAGATGGGAAAAATTTACACGTGATAAATACAAGTCAGACACGAAGCTTCATAATTTTATGGAATCTCTTCTTCATGCATGTCAAAAAGCTGGTTCAGTCTTACGCAATTTACAGAACTTGAATCAACAATGTTTGCACAGGATACAAAGTGTACAGACATACAACTATGATGTCAGGGAAAACCAGTCCAAGTTGAACTTGAAATATTCCACCCTGATTGACAAGAACAATGAGTTCAGTGCCCAAGTTCAAACCTTGTTTGACAAGATTACATCTTTTGGTCAGGACATCACTAGACTGTTTGAAAGAACCACTTTGGTCGGTGATGAGGTGGTGGATGTGATGCACATTCTAAAAGAAAATTTCTCACCCACAGTTGAAGATCAGCGTGATGTATACTGCCCTCCACCAACTGAAGCATCCTCCTCTGCACCTGAATGGGGATCTCAGCAGAAAGCCCAGGTGGACTATCTGTTTGAAATTCTGCACAACTGGTTTGATGGTATGTCTACTAAGGTCAAAGAATACCACAAGTTTGTGGTGAACAGGGATCAGCTACTTTCAGATAGGATGGACACTATGGCAGCCTCTATTGCTCAGCTTCAGAAACAACTGGATATTGTGTCTGCCACTGTTCTTCAGTCTTCCTCATCTACTCCTCTTCCTGATGATGTCAAAGGGGGAGAATCATGAACTCAAGCTGGAGTCTAGACTAGAGCTGCATTGCATCTGCATCAAATATGTTGACTGACTAAAAGTTTCCTTCTTTTTGTCTTTGTCTATGATGTAAAACCCTAAACTTAAATGAATGACAAAATTGATGTTTGCTTCAGTCACTGAATTGAATTCCTGTTGATCTGAATTTTCTTGCTTGATCTGAATAAACATGTTTATTTAGATGCAATGGCATTCACCTCATAGTTGCCATCATCAAAAAAGGGGAGATTATTGTGCCCCTGGTTTTGATGATGACAACCATGAGATGTGAATGTTGTATTCAACTCAAATGTTGAATTAAATCTTGATTCAATAACGCTTTCACTTGATTTCATTCTTGATGCAAGAAAGAAATAGGGTCGACGCTGGATTTCAAAGCGTCCACGCATCAGTTGAAGATGCATTCACAGATACTCTTCACTGCGTTAACTCCATGCTAGTGCTGCGTCAACTCATCCACTTAAGAAGCAGAGGCTTTTTCAGAACTACTCCAATGTGTCAACACAATAGTAGAGCAGCGTCGGCGCAGCAGTTAATAAGGCATAGTTAATGGTTCACTGGAATACCGCAGTGCGTCAACGCTATTGCATGACAGCGTAGACGCAGCAGTTGAGTCTGATGTGAATTCAGCTCTGGGTCAGTTCAGTGGGTCGACGCAGTGACCCCATGCGTCAACGCATCCTGTCTTACTATCAAAGCCATATGAGAGATTTCAAGGCTGCGTCAACCCTGTGGACTCAATGGGTTGACGCCATCGGGAACTTCCGAGATCAGTTGGGTGGACCCCAGTCGCAAATGACATCAAAGGCCACATCAGCCAAAAGCAATTGCGATCTGTTTCTCCCTCGCGATTCTAGAAGGCTCTACACGGAGCAATCAAAGGGCTAACCAGAATATCTGGTTGGGGCCCACTAGATGTATATATGCATGGATCTGGAAATGAGCGCAAGAATGGTCGTATCGCAAGAGTGTGTGGAGACTTTGAAGCGGCAGCAGAAAAGGCTGAGGGAGAAGAACTCACAAGAAGAACTGAAGGTCATCTTCTTCCTGATTTCGATATGCTCAAGACAGAAGGGAGATCTAGGAGCAGCGTTCCTTGGGAAGCTCGTCCACATTTCGGAAGAAGAAGATCAGACGATCATTGAAGCTTCTTCCTTCATATTTCTGGATTCAAGGCCGAGCTTCGGCTGCTTCACAGATCTGAGTTTATTCCTTCTTTTACTAAGTGATTTCATTTGTTATTTATCTTTCCAATTTGAACTCTACTATATTGTTTCTCCCTCGCACTGGTTTGAGTAGAGGGAGGGTATTGATCCAGCAGACTGTGTTTGGATCAAGGGAAATTGGGCGTGTTGCCCTCAAGCTGTTTGTCAGCGGTTTAGAGGATCTGCTCCTCTGGTTAAGCCAAGTTGTAATGCTCAGCCGTGTATGTGAGGAAGTAGTTCCTCGGTGTAGCTAAGCTGTAAAGCTCAGCAGGGATCCTCACTAGTTTTGTGAGGGGTGGACGTAGGTCTCCACAGGGAGACCGAACCACCATAAAAATCTGTGTTCCTTGTGGTTTGATTTCTCTCATTTCCCCTTTCGCTAGATGTTTGGTTAGGCTCATTTCTTATGCTGTTTAATTACTGAAATTCTGATTAGCATTCTTATCTCTAATTCTAGTGTGATCTCTCATAAAGTTTTAAAGGGTCAACCTATTTACCCCTCCCCTCTAGCTTGACATTCCACCTAATCCAACATAGTAGACCGTCACAGTTCTAAATTCTTTAACCCGAGGTTTGACCAAAGGGTTGATATTCTAAAGTTCCTAGATGGAGTATTGATGGTCTAGGACTTGTCATATTATCTAAGATACTTAACTTAAATTATGAATGATAATAAATATATTGTTATGCTGCCGAATTATTTCCATGAGCATAACATTGTCTTGAATCATTCTTGATCTCTCATGTCCTAAATTGAAGCGTTCATTTATTGATTTTTGTTATCATGAACTCATTGAACTTGTTACTTTCTTGGCCATATTTTATTGCTTGAAACGTGAAATTAGCTTGATTTATACTTGAAGATGCGATCGAGCACTGATTGTGTTCAAAGGCTCTATGCTAGTCCCCTCAGCTGATTGTCGGAAACATACTGTAAATCATGGGGTATGATGCTACTGGCATCGCATTACGCTGGGAGTACTTTCTCTATAAATAAGTGAAATCCACGGAAATCTACTATGACATGACTTTCTTGCTTGTTACATGATATTCCATAGAAGTTCACCAAATACTTACTCATAAGTAAAAGATGTTTGGATGATGACTACGTGGTATTACTAGTGCATTCTCGTTACATTCTTATTCATGAAAGGCCATGCTACATTCTTGTTCATACTTGTTACATTCTTGCTAGTTCATACTTACTCATTCTATCTTACATGATCGTCTTGTTGCCCGATTATACTTGTGATTCATCGCATTCACATGATTTTACCTTATTCCACTAGAGCTAAAATGTTAATTACTTTAATAGTGCCTTCATGTTGATACGAAGATACCTACTGGGTAAATGTGCTCATTACCTATTTCTAATCTTTTTCACGAGATGGAAGTGATTCAAATTCGGATTCGGAATATTCAAATAGCGGGTCCGAGAGTGAATGAAGAATGAGTGAAGACTTAGGAAGTCTACATTGTTTAGATTGAGTCTATGTAATCTTCTTATTTCTTGAGTCAAGTATGATGAAGAAAGTTGAATTAGTGATTGTATTTGAATATTTGATTGATAATGAAATGAAAGTTGAAGTTTGAGTAAATATTGTGAAATTACATTTATGTGTGTGATTATCTTTAGCTCTGATCATTCATGCTTGCAAGAGGCTTACCATGCCGACTGTTCACATTTTCCCCCGAGCTAGTCTTCCGCTGTAATAAGGGCTCGGGGCGTGACAATTAAACTTACCAAGAAGTTCACCATAAGCATTTTCCCAATCATCAATGGTAAAATTTTCAAAGAAGTTGCTTACCTCCTCATCACTTTGCGCCATCACACATATTCCTTCTTCTTCTCCTTCAGAAGATTCCTCTTCAGTGATTTCCTCCTCATCACTCCAGGTACACACCATGGCTTGAGACTTCTTCTTCTAGCCCTTGGGATTCTTCCTCAGCAAGTCAGGACACTCTCCTTTCATGTGACCTGCTTTCTTACAATGATAACAAGTGATCTTATCAGAATTCTTATTTTTATCAAACTTGATGTTAGAATACTTACCTTTCTGTTGTGACACCTTTTTCCTAAAAATCTTACCTCTGGATTTGAGGAACTTTTGAAAATGTTTGGTCAGCATGGCTTGTTGATGATCGTCTAAATCAGAAAGGTTTTTAGAATAGTCACTACCTTCTTCATTGCTCTCACACCCTTTGAGAGCTATTGGCTTCTTCTTGTGCTCCTCTACATTTGGTTAGAAATTGCTCTCATATGTCATCAAGGAGCCAATCAAATCATCAACTGACATGGTCGATAAATCCCTGGAATCTTCAGTGACAGTGGCCTTAGTGTGCCACGCTGGGGGAAGGGACCTGAGTATTTTCCTAACATTATCACTATCAGAATAATCCTTGCCTAATGCCTAAGATTATTGGTAAGTTCTGACAGTCTAGAAAACATTTCACTGATGGTTTCATCATGTTTCATCTTGAACATTTTGTATTCAGTGATCAAGATGTTTACATTAGTGGCTCTTTCCTGGGACGTTCCCTCATATATCAATTCTAGCTTGTCCCACATTTGCTTAGCTGATTTGCATGCAGAAATTCAGGAATACTGGTTTGGAGGAACAACACATTGCATCACGTTCATAGCACTCCAGTTGATAGTTTACAGTCGAATCTGTTCTCAGGTCCACATGTTTTCATCTTCCGATAGTTGAAATGGACCATGGCTAATCACCCTCCAAATTCCATGGCTCTGTGCTCGCAGAAACACATCCATGTTTTTCCATTAAAGATAATTTGATCCGTCAAAAAATGGTGGTCGATTAATAGAATGACCCTCAACTATGAAACTACAACCATTGCCATTTTCAGTTCTTCCCTGGCCGTTGGACCACATTGTGGGAAGCCTAGCTCTGATACCAACTGTTGAGAATGGCAATGCGGATCTAGAGGGGGGTGAATAGATCAACCCTTTTTAAAACAAACTAGCTTAAAAACTTCACGCCAAGCTCGGATTTGATAGAGGCAAACAAGAATACTGTAAAACAAGTTTAGTTGAGGCTATCGAACTGACTCACTCACAAACACCTACGGCGCACCCACAGTGAAACGATATGCTAGGACTGGTACGAGGCAGAGGACCAGACCAAGGACTTCCTCAAGCAAGGTGAACAACCTTTTGATATACCAAGTCCAGATTGAGAGTGAGATAGAGGAAATGGAAATCAAACATACTGCACTGTGATTTTTTAGGTGGTTCGATTGCTTCCAGCAATCTACATCCACCCCTCACTCAATCCAAATGAGGCTTCCTTGCACTAGCAAGCACGGACCAAGTCAGTTACACCAGCTGATACACAGCTTGACACCGGAGGAACATCCTCCTCCCTTCCTCTAACAACCCAGAGGGAAGAACTGTGTTCAACAGCCCGTTGAACACACCCCTAACTCTACCCAGTAGAGCTAGAAACACTGCACTAAGGCAGTACACGAGGAACTCCCCCGTACCCTGGTATGGAAACCAGAACGTGACCAATGAACAACTGATCACACCTACGATCAGTGCAACAATGCACTATCAGAGAACTACCAAGCGAACAGAATCAAAAGACAAAAGAAAAATACAATGAGCGAAAGATAAAATACAGCAGTGGAGAAAATTGAATGTAGCTCTGAACTTGGTTCAAGAGCTTTCTCTAGAAAACCTTCTCGAGCTGCTTCAATCTCTCTTCTTCTTCTTCCTTTTCTCTCTCTTTCTCCTCTTTCTTTTTCTGTAGCTCACGAGCTGGCTCTCTTTCTCTTGTTTAGCTCTCTTTCTTTTCCTTCAAATAACACTCTCACTTCATAGCAGATTCAGATGTTTTGCTCTCCCACCTCTCTTAGCTTGAACAGAGTGAGCACCGGTATATATATAGAGCATTTGAATCTTCGACCTGGCATTTATTTGAATTTTCATTTTTCCAAAACTTTTGGAGGGAATTATTTGATACTTCAGCTCAGTACGGACCCTATCAGGTGCCTGGGATCGTGTGCCAATGATTGGGGATCGAGGGCACGTGACTCCCTTAAGTTCTCCAAGCTTTTTAGCCATTTTTCACCCTTGGAGACCTATTTTACACTCTTAACGGCTATTTTTCAGACATATTAACTATTTGTCACCCTTAATAGCCATCGCCTTAGATCCTCTGCCTTTGAGCTTGAGCCGTCACCTTTAGTTTTTTGTCACCACTAAAGGCCCATTTGTCACAGATGTTGTTCATTTGTCATCCTTGAGTTCTTCAGCTGACTACTTGAGTCTTTGTGATGCAGCGTTGACTTTGACTGGTCAATGTTTGACTAGTCATCTTGACTAGCATTGATCTTGACTGAAGTTGATGTTAGCTTGGTCAACTTTGACTGGGTTGACTTTGACTAAAGTCCACTTGACTATCGTGGCATTGACTGGAGTCGACCATTCTTCTTCTTCTCTTCTTGGTCTGGATCGAACTAGCTTTGTTTCCCTTCACTTGAAGCAACTATGATCTATTTGTTATTGGTAATAGCCATTTTTCACCACTAACTAGCTATTTATCATCACTAAATAGCTATTTGTCACCACTATCTCTTCATTTTTCACCCTTAAAGCTATCGCCAGTAGTTGTCTCCCAAGAAGACTTGCGTCGACTCCAAACACCATGGCGTTGACTCCATCAACATCACTTCTTCATGTTTTCAACGGTTTCAGCCCTATCGCCCATTTTTCACCCTTACAAGACATTTTACACCCTTAGGGACCTATTTATTATCGCTAGAAGCTATTTGTCACCCTTATTCTGTTGCTATAGATGCTTCTGCTAGCGGGTGGCTCTAGTGTCGACTCCATGGCATTTAGAGTCAACTCTGCTTCTTCGCATTTGAAGGCTTTCAGCGCTACCACTCATTTTTCAACATTACTGACTTATTTTTCAGCCTTATCATCTATTTTACACCATTGGCCACCTATTTATCACCACTAATTCGTAGCTATTGACCCTTGAGCTAGTGGATGACCTAGTTCAAGCTGATTGCTTCTTGTAACACTTCCTTCCAAACAGATAATGTCTGATAGCATATTCTCAACATGCAAACAACCTGAAAACATCATTTATTAAATAATTGCAGTCTGAAAATCAATAGAGTATGTGTGGAACATTGAACAACAAAATTTTCAAAATTGCATTTATGAATTTTTAGACTTAGAACCGAAATGACCAAATGACTTCATGTTGCATTGACATCATCAAAACAAAACTATACCCAACAATGTCGCGGTCGGCAGTGATGGCTATCGGAGTTTTGCTCAAGGTCTGATGTTATTGTGCTCCCTGTGAGGAGTTTTCGGCGTTCAGCAATCGAGGAGGTCGTTGTCCTGAGGGGGACAACTGGGTGTGATATTCCCCAGTAAACGTTGGCGTTGCGGCCAGAGTTCGGTGTGATCCCTCCTCGTGTGGTGCATGGTTGTTGTTAATTGTGCCGCAAGGCTTTAAGAAGCTGAGGTGAGGACATGCTTGTCCATCTGTATGTGCCTCGGGTGGTCCGAGGATTGGTTTGGATTGGCGCAGGGCTGCGAGTGGACCTTGTCGATTTTTTTGATCTAGTGTTGTCCCTCAGAGGGTCATGTGTTGAAGGGCGGTGGTCTCGCCTTCTGGAGGTGTTGCCCTTGGGGTGTGTTATTCCCCTTGAGTTCTGTGCATCGTTCTTAATTTCGAGAATGAAATTTGTTTAAGGGGGAGGTCTGTAGCGTCCTGAATTTTTTCGGATCTTTTTCCGTGGGTCGGGGATCGTGTCCGAGTGGGTTTCGAACCTTAATTTTGGATTTTTGGAACCTCAGATGGTGCCTTCGTGGGTCATTTCAGGTCCGTGGCGGTGAGTTGAGCCGCCTTGCTTTTTCCTGGAATTTTTCGATGTCAGAAATTATTTTTGGGGAGTTTCCAGAGTTCACATGGGTTTTTTTCAAAAAAATATATTTAATAAAAAAATTAATAAAAAAATGTAAAACCTCTTTTTAACCCCCCACCCCCTCCATCTCTCCCTCACTCTCGCATCTCACTCTCTCCCTCCCCATTTTCTCCCCCTTTCTTTCCCACCACAGCGGACGATGTTTAACGGACGACGGCGGTGGGCTAGGACCGGGGGACCGTGGCGGCGAGTGGTGGTGCGCGACGATGGGAAGCGTTCGTGGTGGTTTTCACAGCGATTTCACGGCGGGATCTTCGTGAGAGGTAGGGGGGCGGAACCTTTACCCCATTTACCTCTTTCCTTCCTTGAATGTATCGTGTTTCCGGTGAGGGAGTGGGGTTTATTGTTTTTCTGGGAATTTCCATGTTTTTGGGTGTGCGATCGGTTTGATTTCTCGAATCGTGTTTTCGGGCTTAGCATTGCGGTCCGGGGTGATTCCCTATGTGTGCCGAGGGTTCCCGTGCCCAGTGTGGGCTTATGGAGTCGCCGGATGAGCCTCCGGGGTGGTGCTTGGAGGGGACGGTCACTAGGAATTGCCTAATTGGGCGGCCGGATCGTTGGCCATCCTGGGGTGCTGGGTGGCCAACGTGATGGCTGCCCAGTCTTATACCCCTCTGGGCAGCCAAGGGGTTGGTCGCCCAGCCCATTGCTGCTTTGGGTTCTGGGCGGCCAGTGCCTTGGCCACCCAGGACTATGGGTGGCCAGTGCTCTAGCCGCCCAGAGCTTTAAGTGCCCTGGTGTTGGGTGGCCAAGGAGCTGGCCACCCAGACCCATGGGCGTCAAGGGTGATGGCCGCCCAGGCCAGGGAGTGCCCCTGGGTTGGGCGGCCAGTGCCTTGGCCGCCCAGACCTCTAGGCGGCCAGTGATGTGGCCGCCCAGTCCCTTCTGCCCCTGGAAGTCCTGTTTTCGTTGATTCGTGTCCCGGGGTGTCTATATGTAACGTGGATCCGTGGGAGAGGTGCCCGCGTGATTTTTTGAGGTCCAGGTTTCATGTCCACGTCCTTGGGGCCATCCATGTTAGAAAACGAGTGCCCTGGGAAGTGTTCTTCCCTATGTGTGCGTGTGGTTCCGTCGATCAAGGTCCTAGGAGTTTAGCGTTGTATAGCCGCCTCGTGTTACACGTGTACAGTGAGCTACGTACAGACCGAGAGTGTTCCAGTGGCTTTCCGCTTTTTAGCGAGTTCTCACCTTTGGGTGACCTTTCCCACTAGTCGTAGCCTGACAACACGCGTTGTGTTGGCCCACCTGGGAGTGGTGGCGAGGTTACCTGAGAGAGACGATTTTTAGGCTGGTTACCGTAGGGCCCCTCGCCTTACAGCCTAAGTCCGGGCTGGGGGGGAACCAGCTAGAGGATCTGACCTAGAGCGCATGGTCTGTGTGTGCACACGTGGTTGGGGGCGTCAAACATGTGCTGACGAGCGCGACTCCAGCTAGTCCTTGTTCTGAGGTTCTATGGTTAGTGTGTCTCAGTTTCGGCCTAGGGCAAGTAGGGAGATGCCAGGGACGCGGACTAAGACGTCAGTGGACGCATCGAGCCTTACTTCTAGTGTGTAGTGCTCCTGTCACCTGAGGGGTTTTCGACTCAGGTTCTCTTCTGCCTAGGTTCGGCATTTTGGCGGCTCGAAGTCCCGTTTACTCACGATTGAGGTGTGGTTCCTCGCTATCTTTGTGAGTCCTGTCCGGTTGCGTAGCCGTGTTTCTTGGTTGACCAATCGAGGGTCTACCTGGTAGTCTAGATCCTAGCATGTGTGTCCTAGGAGAGGTGTTCCGAGACAGGTCGTTAGGTTTCAGCTTACTATGGCTCGACTTCCGAGATTTCGCGTTAGCGTGAGTTATGCTTGATACTCGAGGTATCCCGACGGTGCGCATGTTTTTAGCAGTTAGTGGCTTAGCGCGTTTCCTTGTGGCAGTGCCGTTCTTTACTGCTTTATTTCCTTACTGCTTTACTTGCTTTACTGTCTTTATATGTCACGCCCTGAGCCTTTATTACAGCGGAAGACTAGCTCGAGGAACGTGAACAGCCGGCATGGTAAGCCACTTGCAAGCAAGAACGATCAGAGCGCAAGACAATCACACATAAGAATAATGCAATTGCACAATGATTAACTCAAACTCCAACTCATTTCATTAATAATCAAATATCAAATACAATCACTAATCTTCATCATACTAGACTCAAGAATAAGAAAAATTACATAGACTCAATCTAAACAATATAGACTTCCTAAGTCTTCACTCATTCTTCATTCACTCTCGGACCCGCTGTTTGAATACTCCAAATCCGAACCCGACTCACTTCCATTTCCTGGAAAGATTGGAAATAGGTAATGAGCACACTTGCCCAGTAGGTATCTTCGCATCAACATGATTAGCAATGTTTAACTAATTAGCATTTTAGCTCTAATGGAATTTAGGTAAAATCATGCGAATGCGATCAAGCACGCGATTAAACCAAAGTAACAAGATGATCATGTAAGATAGAATGAACAAGTATGAACTAGCGAGAATGTAACAAGAATGTACAAGAATGTAGCATGGCCTTTCAAGAACAAGAATGTAATGAGAATGCACTTTCACTTTTCACTTTCATAACCATAAAGGTTACGCACTAGAACGTCAATCATGTAGCAATTCACTAGATTTTCACGAGTGCTCATGGATTTCACTTATTTATAAAGAAAGTACTCCAGCATAATGCGATGCCAGTAGCATCATACCCCATGGTTTATAATAGTATGTTTCCGACAATCAGCCGAGGGGACTAGCATAGAGTCCTTGGACAATCAGCGCCCGAACTGCATCTTCACGTATAAATCAAGCTACTTCATGAGTGTAACAATAAAGCATGGCCAGTAATATAACAAATTCAATCAATAAGCTCGTGACAACAATCATCAAAGAATGAATGCTTCAATTAAGAATATCAGAGATCAAGAATGATTTAAGATGATATTATGCTCATGGGAATAATTCGGTAGCATAACGGTACATTCGTTATATTTCATAATTTAAATTAAATTTCTTTGGACAATATGACAAGTCCTAGACCATCAATAATCCATCTAGGAACTTTAGAATATCAACCCGTTGGTCAAACCTCGGGTTAACGAACTTTAGAACCGTGACGGTCTAATACTGGGCCGTTACACGATCGTGACGCTCCAGTCTCAAGCCGTTACAATGGCCGAATCCAGAAACAATAAATAGGATTCAGTTAATGTGACAGTCGTAGATTGGTCCGTTAGACGTACCTGATGGTCCAACATTGATCCGTTACATATCCAGAACCTGAAAACATCGATAGTGCTTTCTAACAATTGGGCTTTTAATAGTACAACCAACTCGGCGTTCTAGTGGGAATCCCAGGCTCGCGGAGAATTTCGAAGGCCTTAAAACAAGATTTCCTAGTCCATTGGAAGGAATATCCAATAGAGAGGTCCTCATGTTCAAGCATATGTTCCTATAGTGCAAAGTGTGAACTAATGGCCATATACCGGAATATATGCCATGTACTTAAAAGAAAATAACTCTATAGATAGAAAAAGACTGTGTAGCAATGTGAAATCATGATAAAACTCCGTCAATACAATACTTAAAATCATAGTTTAAATTCAACTATAGAGTTTAGGCAAAGAAATTAACATATGCTTTAAAATAACTCAAAATGCTTAGAACATGAAATTTCCTATCATGAATCAATTAGTAAACTCCAAGTCATGAAATAAGGTTAAAACTTAGATAACTAGGCTTATTTATAAGTAAGTTTGACTGTCCTCAGTCCTGTCTCGGGTTGACAGAAAACAGTACTCTGACGGTCTAGTATGGGCGCGTCACAGGGCTGTGACGATTTATCGGGGGGCCGTTACAGTATTGTAACGCACTTACTTTGGTCCGTCAGAGATAACCGGGGAATTGAGATATAACAGAGGATGTGACGGCTGATCCTAAGACCGTTAAAATCGTATGACAGTCCTACGTTAGTCCGTCAGAGCTTCTATTGACGAAAAAGATAAGGAACTATGTCCCATGTAAGAAAAATCATAATAACCAACTATTCTAACCATGATAACAAAGTAAAGGCCATCTAGATGCATAGGTTTCAATGAATTAACAAGATAGTACCATTTTATTTTCTATTAAGGCTAAAGATATGCATGTATGCATGTCCCTACTTAAACATGAAATTCATGATCTATAGTGCAAATAATCAAGCAAAATCAGAGGACTTTTATCCCTAACATGTTGTTTTTGCCGTTCATGAGATGACCTACCTCTTAATTGGGCTTAAAACTTCTAATTTAAGTCTTCAAGGGTCGCCCTAGTTCTTCTCTTCCTGTGATTTTTCAGCAACTTCACATCGCTCTAACTCCTCAGTCTCTTGACCTAAGGACGTGAAATTTGGAGGTTAGGAAGATGAAACTATTGGGAACAAAAGTTCTAAAGCATCTAACTCTAATTACCTCGTTTAGTTTCTCTAATTTCCTGATCTTCAGCACCCCGTTGCACAGTTTCCTTGGTTGGCATGATGAAACCAACAACTTTAGAAGATCCTAACTCCTTGGATACTCGACCTCCTATCATGAAATTTTGAGAGTAGTTAGTCTAAAGTATTAAGAACAAAATACTCTAAAGAACTTACCCGAGATTCTATCTCCTTACCTTGTTTCTTTACGAGCTAAAAGTAAGGGTCGCTCAGTTCAGAACTGGGTCCTATTTATTGATTTTTGGCTAGGGTTTGAGGATTAGATCGATTCTAGAGTCCTTAGTTGGCCAGAACCTGATCCCTAAGAGTCCTTAGTAACCTTACGCATTCTTCTAATTAGGTCTCTAGTAGATAGATCCCAAAGTTCCAATCTTTTTGTTCTTTCCCCCATTCACAGAGCTGACAGAGTGTAACGGTCGTAGCCTAGTGCGTTACGTGACTGTGGCGGTCGCACGATAGACCGCTACATCCACTGTGCGCAGAATTTAATAAAATTCAAACTCTTTTGTTTGTTTATCCTTATAATTATTTAAATAAGGGATAATTATCCTTTAAAATCCGTGAATAGACTAAATAACCTTTTAGATTATGGGCCTATCTTAATGGGATTGGTCTTGTAACCATTTGGGCTTTATTTATTAAGGCTGGATTAATTGTTTACCATATTTGGGCCTTAATAATGATTTATTTAACCTAATATTCATTAATTAATTCATTTAGACTCTTAATAATTCCAGAAAATTCTTAATTATATCAGAAATATTTTATAAATATTCTGGGGCACTATATTATATTTTATTACTTACTGCTCTATTTATTTGTTTATTATGGTGGGGATCCGCGGGATGCCCTACTAAGCCTATAAGTTGTGGCTCACCCCTTTTTCGGTTTTAGGTCGGCGTGCCTCCTCATCGTTTGGAGGCCTCGAGCAGCATTCGGAGTCCTAGCGTCACCAGCTTGTGGTTAGCCGGGATATGCCCCAGAGGCTGTGTATCTTTCTTTTGTTGCACTGTACTTATAGGACTTGTGTATATCTGGACTGGTAATTGTACAAAATGTGTAAATCTGTTTATATAAATGAAAACTTTAATTCCTACATTTATTTTATATTTCCGTACACCCCTGTGACACCTTTTAACCCTTCCGAGCCCTCCCGGCTCGTGGGTGGCGGCATAGGATCCGAGTGATATCGGGTTTGACCCGATATCCAGATCTTGGGTCGTTACAATGACTATCTTATGTTTAGTCAATTTCTTTTAAAGTGTTTCTATAAATGCCTAAGTCATTTTTTTTATATCGCCTAAGTGATTATAACACCTATGTTCTGTTTCTGCGTATATGTGAAACTGTTTTATACTTAGTTGATTTCTTAGACTATTTTTGCTACATTTATTTTTCTTTTCTTATTTTTCAACCATTTCATTCATCGGCCATTTCTGATTATTTCATTTTCAACTATTTCATTCATCAGCTATTTCAGATCTTTTTTTCATCATAAAATAATATGTATTCATCAATAATATTGTTATCATCAAAACTGATAGAAATGATCTTCGAATCAACAATACTCACCCTTGCCAAAACCTTGAAATGAACCTTACTCACCGAGCCTTCCGTTTGGCTCGGGAGTAAGAGGGGCAAGTGGAGAGGGGGAAATTCGTGGCCCATCGCTTAACGACCCAAAAGCCAACTAAGACACGCTCGGCCCAGTAAGTGATAGCCCACCTCCGGGTCCAAGGCCCACTTATGAGAAGCCCGAGGGTCAAGGGCCCAAAGAGCACCATATAATCTTGGCATGGTCGATCATGCAGAGGATTCCTCTAAGCTCGGGAGGAACCCCAATGCACCACCGACCTGAGCCAACGGGAGGCTACCATGGCAACTCCTTCGAGAAAGCCCGAGATAGGAATAAAACCTGGCAATCTTGACCCCCCTGAAGGGGATAACCCTTATCCAGATGAGGAATGACCTACGGTAGGGACCCCCTTTTAACTCAGGGAAAGTCTATCTAGGCTGGGACTTTATCCCAAGCAACTGAAGGTGCATCTCCTGCGAAAGCATGAGAGCGGAGAAACGGAAGGGCTAAGGGAAGAGCAAGAATCCTTCAACGGTAAGAATGCACATCGAAGGACGTAATGCCCCCACTCAACAACCCCTCCAGGATCTCTGCGAAGTCAAGGAGGGAGTTCGCCACTATTTAATCTCAAGGATCTCCCCCGACGAGGTAAGTTCATATCCTAGCCTCTTAACCGGTGAAGAGTGATCTTGTGCCCCACTTTTCCCTTATTTCTCTGCGTTCAGCTCTTGCCCACACTGACCTAAGCATCGGAGGGTTTTCTCTAGGATCCCAATCCCAGGCCCCTGATCTTTACTCTTCCTATGTAGATTTCTACCAGAGATGGATTGTGTGATCTTGTCAGTGGATTCATTCCCCCGGATCTGACGGTCTGTAATTCGGTGTGAGATCTTGTCCCTTCACCTATCAAGACAAAACTTGATATAAAACAACACATAAACTATTTAAAAAGATATGAGCAACGTATCGGTTGCGTACCACACACTGATCGTACCAGTCATTGGCTAGTACGATCCAATATGTGCGATACGGAACATACCGTATCGATTTGTCAAACCTTGCTCCGAACCCATCCTAATTATGTGTTTAGGTAAAACACAACAATACTGGATGATTAAAAGAAAAGGATCGGATGTTTTTAAGGGGCTAAAAATGGTCTGCCGTCTAATATTTATATTTTCTTATTTATGTAATAAATTAATTTATGCAATTAACTTAAATAAATATTTAAAATAATTATGGTTTGTTAACCAAACCCAACTTCATTTCAGATCAAATTAAACATTTGATTTTTCGGTTGGAAGAAGAAGATCGGATATGTTTAGTGGGCCAAAAAATGGTCGGCCCTTTAATATTTGTCTTTCTTGATTTATGTGATCATCTTGCCCAGGGTGAATATGTCGAAGGGGTAGAGACGGAAACCTAAATAATGGCACAGGACGCAGCAAGGCCAAGGGTTGCACAAGACCGGAGTGGGAGGTGAGAGAGAATGGCGTCACTATAAGACCCGCCCTCACCCCGCCCTGTCAGTGCTCGCGCTCGCGTGGATCGCGGAGTCCGCGAACCATGGCGTCTTCAGAGAAGGAGGCTGCTCTCGCCGCTGTCCCGACCGACGCTCCCACCGTGTAAAGACTCTCATCCCACCCCGTCTTCCTGTTTCTCCGACCGATAGATCGTCAGTGGTCTATTTGGGGATATCTTGTTGGATTTCTGCAGGCTAGTGCTAGATTTATGTTTCTTTCATCCATCCGTGTGTTAGTCCGTGCGCTCCCTTTGTCACGTTTCCTCTTGTGATTAATCCTCCCCGTTCGAGTTGTAGGCTGGTTTGGTGTGTGGATGATGTATGCTCCAATGTCCCGTTTGTTCTGTAAAGTGGGGGTTCCTCGTGGCGGTTTTGTCATGATGGGTGGTGGTTTTCTGGTGCTTGGCAGGAGATGTCTTTTGTTGGTGCTGTAACATTGGCTGGGCTTTCTGTGGTTATTACGTTTTGAGAACCCTACAATATACTGTAACTGCTCATGGCTGTTGTGCTATTTGAGGAGAATGCGTGATGGTCAAGAAGTAGACGACTAGTGAAAACTGGATTTTTTTATGGCAGAATGCAATACTGACGTACAAAAAGTATGAGTATCAATCATGGAATAGCCGGTCCATAATCCTGCGGTTCAAAGGATTATATTGTATTTTAAACATGCAGTGGAGAATTTGAGAGTTTGGAGCTCAGATTCGTTAATTGCCACTCGTTTTAGTTTTTGGCTAGACCTCAGGTGGAAATAACTTTAAAAAAAGTGACAGGAAACATGATCCAATCTTTTCAACCCTGTAGGTTTTTGTGAGAGGGCTTATTGCAGTGTAAGATTTCCTGGGGTCGTTTTGGTTGAGAAGAGAACTATAAAGCGCACAACAATTTTTTTTTTTTTTGAAAGTGGGTGATACCACTATTGTATTAAATGAAAAAATAGGATATACAAGTATAGTCAGAAGGCTTCTAAAAAGTCCCTATATAAAAGGTCACACAAAGATAGTTTGGATCACTCTAACCTCTCAACAAAACAAAAAGAGAAGAGTTGAGGGAATTCACATTACAAAGGAGCTCAGTCCATTCTCTCACTCTATCACACATGACGGCTGACTCCACAGTTGACTCCGTCCTAAAAGTCCGGTTGTTGTGTTTCCCCAATAACGTCCAAAGGTTGGCATGGAGAATGAGTTACCAAATGATCTTGTCAGCTTTTAGGGCCCAACTTCTGCTACAATGCTTCATCAGGTGGTGCACCTGGTAGTGCTGACTGAAGTCAATGTGAGTCCTCCTAGCAAGCTCTCCTCACACCCCCTGTGAGTAGGTGCAACTTACAAACAAGTGGTCCACGGTCTCGACGTCCACTCCGCTCAAGCAGCAAGTTGGTTGGATCACCGGGAGGAACTGATTCAACTTGTCCCATGTAGATAATCTCCATAAGAGATCCTCCAAGAGAGTAGCTTCACCTTTAGCGGGTTCTTCAGTCTCCAAACCTATGAATAGAGGCTATGACGAACACCTCCATCTGAGATAAAGACACAAGCTGAGTTAACTGATAAAGAACCCTCCTTTCCCCACCTCCATGACCACTCATCCTCTGTGTCTGATAGAGGATGAAATAGGAGGAAGGATAGAAGGTTTTGGAGTTGTTCCATCTCATCATCCCTGAGGTCTCTCCTGAAGGTCGAAGTCTAAGTATTGCCAAAAAGTTGGGAGTCGAAAGCCTGGGATATCATCCCCTCGGGGCTTATCTGAAATCACAAAGGGGCTGGAAAAGGAGGCCTCCAAAGTGAAGTCTCCACACCATCTGTCTTTCTAGAAAAGACTCTGGTCATCTTTTCTTAGTCGGACTCGGACACCGAAGGAGATGAAATACCTGCAAGCCAAAATATCTCGCCAAAGAGGGGAGGTCCTATGTTGTGAAATAAGGCCCAAGTCCAAAACTTCCCTCCTACCATTGTATCTTTGTCGTATCACCTGCGTTCACAGCCCATCCTCCGCCTCCCCCAACCTCCACAACCACTTATACAAGAGGGCAAGATTGAAGTCCCTCTCATCTTTGATCCTCAAACCTCCCACTTCCTTGCAAGTAGTCACCCTCCCTCACGCAATGTCATGTCACCCCCTGCATCTCCCTTCACTGCCATGTCAAAAGAACCTCCACTGAATAGACTCAATCTTTTTCACCACAGTCTTTGGGATTCGGAACATGGAAAGAAACAGATAGGAAGACTATCTAACATAGATCTGCACGAGACAAGTCTGCCTCCATAAGATAATAGTTTTGCCTTCCATCTAGCCTGTTTGGACTCATATCTCTGAATAATAGGAAGTCAATCCGCACAGTGGAGCACTTAGAAATAATGGTAGACCTAGGTATGAAGGAACTCCTTTATCTTGCACCCTATAATGCAAGTCGTCCTCCGAAGAGGCCACTTCTCCATATTCATCCCCATTAGCAAGCTCTTATTTAAGTTGACTTTAAGGTTAGTCACCTCCTCCAACAATTCCAACAAGAGCCTAACCATGTAAAGTTGTTGCTCTCCGCCAGTTAGGAACAAGATGGTATCATCTACATACTGCAAGTGAGAAAGAGTGGGACCCCCTCTGTCAACCTGAAACCTTCTGATCAGACCAGCGGCCTCAGCTCTCTGCCATGCCCTACTCAAAACATTAGCCACAAGTACGAAGAGGAGAGGAGACATAGGGTCTCCTTGGCAGAGTGATGGGAATCGGCTCCAGACACTAGTATTTTTATTTACATTTATGTCCTTTAGTTTGTATTTATGTCCTTACATAAATGGATTTGCAATTGTAAGGCTTTATAAGCCAATTTGTCAGTCCATAGAAGTCTTTGGGTTTATTTGTAAAAGGTCAGTAGGTCTAGTAGGGCCCCCCACCTTCTTCCCCATTGGTCCACCTATGTCCTAGGGCCCATGTGGGGCTGGTCAAATGTCCTAGGTGGCTTCTAGAAGGCTTGGACCGGGGGAGGGACAAAAATTGGAAAAATTCAAAAAAAGGTGGCCATGAAGTCAAGGGGGCGCCCCCCTTATAATGTTGTTTATTAAGTGTTGTAATTTTAATTAATGTGGCCATTTGACCACATGGGGGAACAATGTCTAATACACCTTTTGCCCTCCCCAAATCCTAGATTTAGGGGTAAGCTTGATCTTTTGTCAATTTCTATAAATCCTTGTATTTTTCCATTTGGTGGAAGTGAATGAAGAAAAATTTGTTGAATTTGCCAAGAGCAAGAAGGGCGTGCCCCTCTCCTCTCTCCCTCTCCCCCTTGTAGAGCTTGAAGGCTTCTTCTTCTAAGGTGTGAGGCCTCCCTTCCAACCCCCTTTATGAGTGTGAAGCTCAGCGCGGCCGCCGTCGCCACCATCGAGCCGCCATTGCGCCGCCACTGTCACCCCGACGAAGTTCTGTCCAAATCAGGACAGAGCCTCACCTCCGTAGTTCTATCTTTTTCTTTTTTTGTCTGATCGAGTTGATATTTTCAGGGATTGTTCCCCTTTGTGTTAGGTTTCCATCCATATAAATTTTGCCCCATTTGGCCATCGTTTGCTATTTTTCCCGTCTTTTTATCTCCACCCTGCGCAATCTGCCATTCTACAGACCTGCGTGACAACATTTAGTTCCTCTATTTTTCCCACCCCCATAGCCATCTCCAGAAAAATCCCAAAAATTACCACGTGATCCTCGCATCCCCCCTTCCACCCATAATTTTTCCAGTACCCAGAAAATTCCCTTACCCTCTGGTAAAAATTCGTTTTCAGGAAGATCCCTTTCTGTCCTGACTGTTCTGTAACCTGTTCCAGAAAAATACGTAGTTTACAGAGCTTTCCATTTCTAATCTCTTCTATGGATCAACCTGAAAAACATATATGTTGTAGATCTGTGAGTCCTCTTTCCAACGGCACCAACCTCACCTCGATCTGATACCGGATCTGAGAGCAATAATTCTTGCCGCCGGGTCGCGCAAATCTGTTCCGTGAACAGACTTGCAGAAGCAGCAACAAGTTAAATCTTGCAAAAATATCAAAGCTCAATTTCTGGAACCGCCACTTCAGGGAGTCGACCAGGGACGTCCCGCCATCGTCCCAGCCTAGCGCCGCCTTTAGAAGACTCAAGGAGGACGACGTCCCTTTGGAAGCCCTTACTTGCTGTCCTGCAACTCAGAATCGAGTCGGCGCAGCATCGAGTCGGTGCAGTACCGAGTCGGACCAGCAGCCCGATTCCGCCCCGAGAACCCTTCCGACTTGCTGTCCGTCAACTCAGGATCGGTTCTCCCGGACCCCACTTGTAGCCCTTTATCTCCCTGCGTGGAGTGGGCAAGAAATCACTGCTGTAATTATTGAATAATTATTTTTACCGGGAGTTACCGTACTTGGTCGGGGTCGTCTTCCCCACGCCCGGAGCGTGGAGGTACACTCGCCACCCTCCTCGTAGGCACTTTGCTTATCTCGTATATGTTTGTATGTCGCTGCATGTGATAGGATTATTAGCTTGCTTTACTTTCATCACCGCTGCGAGAGAGAGCGAAACCAGTCCCGTGACCCGATCCGGGCACGAGAGAGAGCCGACCACCCTAGCTCACTGCCGGTTCCTCAACCGCGCACGTCCAACGCTTCCTTCGCTTAGGGACGATCACGAGCTTGTTTAGAGTCTAAGGATTGCATATCAAATTGAAGTCAGGTCGCTGGTCTGTCCTGCATCAAATTGGTATCAGAGCGAGTCGAGTCTAGGGTAGTCTTCATAGCACGGTCTAAGTCTAGGGCAGTGTTGTCTTAGGTGTGCATTTTCGTCTCAATAACCCGGTATATCAAAAGGTGTTGTCCGAACGGTAGGTTACCCCTGTCGGGAAGGCCGCACACTTGCGAGAGAGGATCTTCGGATCCCGTGACTCCGCCAAGTATCAGATATTGGTTAAGTCTAGGTTCATCACTTCACCTTGGTCGGTGCATTCTAACCCCGTGTCCATTGCATGCCCACTCGTAAGGGTACCCAATACTCACCACCACCACCACCTATGGCAGACCGAGTCCCTAGTTCCGATGAGCCATCAGTGGCCGAAATGTTTCGAGTTATTATGAGACAAATGAATGGGTTGAATACACGCATAGATGTGTTAAGTATACGAGTGGATAAAATGGAAGGGTTGAGTACACGGGTGGATGGCCTAGGCACACGCCTGGAAGAAAGGATGAAGGTCTTAGAGGATAAGACCGTAGATTCCGACCAGTCCTTTCATGGTCTGGTAGGGAGGGTAGCCGTCCTAGAGAGACCCCCGATTGAGGCGCACCTCGCGTCGACACATGGTCAACAGGAGCCGGTTCAACCACCTGCTGCTCCTAGGGCTCAAGGAGTAGATGATAGGAGGCGTCAATTCCTCGAAGTCGTTGATTATGGGTCCGAGAACGAAAATGGGGGATATGGTCGTGACCGTCGTGTTCAACGACGGAATCGTGAGTTGGATGAGGATGAGCGGACCCTCATGACCGTTCGTGCAGACCCTCCCACTTTTGACGGGTCCTTAGACCCAAAGGTCTATCTTGATTGGGAGATCGGCATGGACCGATATTTTGAGTGGTTTGAGATGTCGGACCAACGGAAGGTCAAGTTCGCCAAGATGAAACAATTACGGCAGGCACAAACCTTTTGGAGAAACATGGAGAACCTCCTGTTTCATCGCCAGGAGCCCCAGGTAGAGACGTGGGACGAGATGAGGTCCAAACTTAGGAAAAAGTACCTCTCTACTTCCTACCACCAGCGTCTCATAGACAGATGGCAAAACCTCACCCAAGGAGACCGGTCCGTCTCCGAGTACGTCGCCGAGTTCGATGAATACTTTTTGCGATGTGACGCTACGGAGGAGAGCTCCCTTATTGTCTCCCGTTTGCGGCGTGGTCTGCGACCCCACCTACGATATGAGCTTTTCCGCCGCAAGGTGGACAAGTTGGAGGATGCGTATCATGTTGCTCTCGAGATGGAGCAGTTCGAGGGAGAGTTCGAGTCTACCCAACGGTTGGGCCCCGTCCCTCTCCATAGTGCCGAGTCCCGTAGCTCTTTAGGTCCATACCCGAGGGCCCCTATGGCTCGACCTCACGAGCCCGCCCGTCAGGAGCCATTCGCTCCAAGGCCTCGCCCTCTCCCGCCAAGGGAGCTACCTACACCCCAACCACTGGCACCCATTGTCCGCCCCCCGGGACCTATTACCCGTACTCCGGCACCCACACCTCCTCCCTTGTTACCTACACCCCCTGTCCGTCGGGAGGATAAGGGTAAGGGACCACTCATCGGAGAGAGTAGTAGGTCTCGAATGCAGTGTTATCACTATCAGGGGTTTGGCCACTTTGCCAACCAATGCCCCTCTCGTACCTCACTAGCTCTAGGGGACAAGAGGGTTGGAGAAGACCCACCTTCTGGGATTGTGTCTGTCAGCTATGAGGCCGAGTCGGCACTAGTTGATGAGTTCTATGAAGAAGACCCGGAAGAACCCACCGACACCCAGGATGCAGCACTCGGATGACGACTCCCTAGGGGTGATGTCACCGCATTAAGTCTAGGGTCCTTCATGAGTTTGTTTTCTTCTTTGTGTGGTTTGTTTGTGTGGTTTGTTAGGAGTCTATGCATACATTTTTCAGTGCATGATGAGTCTGCATGTGTCTTGTGCAAGCTCGTAAATGTCAGTCCCTTGCGCGTGTGAGGCAAGTCGGCTCTATTGCGTGCGTTGTAGTATTACCGGAGTATGGGATCAGCTCTACATCCATGTCCCGGATCTAGTCACCTACAGGGACCCAGCGGTGATTCCTAGTGAGTCTTCGAGCCGCCTCCTCCCCTTTGAGAGTGACCCCACCCCGGAGTGTCCACCATTAGCCTCGTTCCCACAGCAGCATGCGCATATTGAGTATATACGGAATGAGCAGGTGACGAATACTTGGAGTGGAGCGTACCGCGCTACTTGATACGGTGACGGATCCGCCGGAGCTACTCGAGCAGCCGCACCCCTTACTCGACGAGGTCGAGTTCTTCCCACCCGGGGAGAATTGATGGGAATCGGCTCTAGACACTAGTATTTTTATTTGCATTTATGTCCTTTAGTTTGTATTTATGTCCTTGTATAAATGTGTTTGCAATTGTAAGGCTTTATAAGTCAATTTGTCAGTCCATAGAATTCTTTGGGTTTATTTGTAAAATGTCAGTAGGTCCAGTAGGGGCCCCTCATCTTCTTCCCCATTGGTCCATTTATGTCCTAGGGCCCATGTAGAACTGGTCAAATGTCTTAGGTGGCTTCTAGAAGGCTTGGATCATGGGGGGGACAAAAATTGGAAAAATTCAAAAAAAGGTGGCCATGAAATCAAGGGGGCGCCTCCCTTATAATGTTGTTTATTAAGTGTTGTAATTTTAATTAATGTGGCCATTTGACCACATAGGGGAACAATGTCTAATACCCCTTTTGCCCTCCCCAAATCCTAGATCTAGGGGTAAACTTGGTCTTTTGTCAATTTCTATAAATCCTTGTATTTTTCCATTTGGTGGAAGTTAATGAAGAAAAATTTGTTGAATTTGCCAAGAGCAAGAAGGGTGCGCCCCTCTCCTCTCTCCCTCTCCCCCTTGCAAAGCTTGAAGGCTCCTTCTTCTGAGGTGTGAGGCCTCCCTTCCAACCCCCTTCCTGAGTGTGAAGCTCAGCGCCGCCGCCACCATTGAGCCGCCATTGTGCCGCCACCGTCACCCCGACGAAATTTTGTCCAAATCAGGACAGAGCCTCACCTCCGTAGTTCTATCTTTTTCTTTTGTTGTTTGATCGAGCTGATATTTTGAGGGATTGTTCCCCTTCGTGTTAGCTTTCCATCCATATAATTTGGCCATCGTTTGCTATTTTTCCCGTCTTTTTATCTCCACCCTGCGCAATCTGCCATTCTGCAGACCTGCGTGACAGCATCTAGTTCCTCTATTTTTCCCACCCCCTTAGCCATCTCCAGAAAAATCCCAAAATTACCACGTGATCCTCGCATCCCCCCTTCCACCCATAATTTTTCCAGTACCTAGAAAATTCTCTTACCCTCTGGTAAAAATTCGTTTTCAGGAAGATCCTTTTCTGTCCTGACTGTTCTGTAACCTGTTCCAGAAAAACACGTAGTTTGCAGAGCTTTTCATTTCTAATCCCTTCTCTGGATCAACATGAAAAACATATATGTTGTAGATCTGTGAGTCCTCTTTCCAACGGCACCAACCTCACCTCGATCTGATACCGGATCTGAGAGCAATAATTCTTGCCGCCGGGTCGCGCAAATCTGTTCCGTGAACAGACCTGCAGAAGCAGCAGCAAGTTAAATCTTGCAAAAATATCAAAGCTCAATTTCAAGAACCGCCACTTCAGGGAGTCGACCAGGGACGTCCCACCATCGTCCCAGTCAGGCGCCGCCTTCAGAAGACTCAAGGAGGACGACGTCCCTTTGGAAGCCCTTACTTGCTGTCCTGCAACTCAGAACCGAGTTGGCTCAACACCGAGTCGGCGCAGTACCGAGTCGGACCAGCAGCCCGGTTCCGTCCCGAGAACCCTTCCGACTTGATGTCCGTCAACGCAGGATCGGTCCTCCCGGGCTCCACTTGTAGCCCTTTACCTCCCTGCGTGGAGTGGGCAAGAAATCACTGCTGTAATTATTGAATAATTATTTTTACCGGGAGTTACCGTACTTGGCCGGGGTCGTCTTCCCCACGCCTGGAGCGTGGAGGTACACTCGCCACCCTCACTTTGCTTATCTCGTATATGTTTGTATGCCGCTATATGTGATAGGATTATTACCTCGCTTTACTTTCATCACCGCTGCGAGAGAGAGCGAGATCAGTCCCGTGACCCGATCCGGGCACAAGAGAGAGCTGACCACCCTAGCTCACTGCCGGTTCCTCAACTGCGCACGTCCAACGCTTCCCTCGCTTAGGGACGACCGCGAGCTTGTTTAGAGTCTAAGGATTGCATATCAAATTGGAGTCAGGTCGCTAGTCTGTCCCGCATCACGGAGTCCCCTCCCAGTGTATAAAAAGGAAGATGGCTTTCCATTCACCAGATTGCAAAGGAGGCTAAAGAAATGCAGGCCTTGGTCCAACCAATCCATCTCTTCCCAAACTTATAGCGGACTAAAATAAGAAGCCTTATGAACCAATTAAACAAGTCATCAAGTAGACACCAACAAAGCAGTGAATACTCGGATTCTTATATATTACATTCTTTGATTTGTAGATGTCTACATTTCATTTTATGGAAATTGTGGGATGTGTCACAAATTTTACTTGATAATAAGTGAAGGTGTTAGGCGAGGAACACTGAGGTGGTAAGACACATTACACCCACATGTTAGATGGGAAACATTGGAAGTCTCTGAGAAAAGAATAGGCAAAGCAGCCACAGAAGACAAGAATAAAAGAAGAAAATAAAGGAGTAGCCAATGCAAAACAGGTGAAGTGGTTGAAATGTTTCACAAAGAAATATGATGAATATCAGTCAGTATCGAATATCAAAGAAAATTTGAGGATAAGCGATCTAATCTTTAAGGAGTTTCCTTTGCGATACTGTATCTCCTCCCAGAGTCATTTCTCCTTTGCCGTCATTCAATAAGTTGTGTAATACTCTTGTTCCTAATCTGTCTTCTGGGATTCTTGCACACTCTCTGTCTGAATGCAAGGATCTTCGGACCATGTCCTGAAATGTCTGACTTTACCACCAACATCTACTTCTTATTGTGTGGATTTGACGGGTATCTCTTCATTGCACTCATACAGCCTCTCCTGAATTGTTTTACTTTCATCCAACAAATTAGTAGCAATGTTCTATATATCTGGAGGTGATTTTCGTAATCTGATTTCCACTGGGATTTAACCTCGTCTAACTGGTTGCCAGATGTTATAGTTGCTGGTCCTGTATTGTCATTGTCATCTTTTTTGTGTCTATTCAGATATATTATCATGCATCTGTTTTTCTGTCTAGAATTGTCATTTGAAGAGCCCATAACATGCATTTCTCAGGCAGAAAGATAAATGGTCTACTGATTGCTCAACATTGGACTCGTGTCGCTAGATAAGCAGAATAGGTATGTTAATCATCAAATAGCTCCAAATGACAAGGTGAAGGCTTAGTAGATTTACTCAATAAACTAAATATTAGCTCCACCAATAACAGGTTAGGTTCTCGGCCAAGAGAAAGTTAAGACCTATACTGAATCCACCTGGATCTGAATGGACCGCTCTACAATACTTGTCCATAGATTCCATATTATTTTGTTTGATCCTCACGTCAAAGTTGTTGCCTGGCTATATCTGGTTCAAAGTCAATGGAAGCAAAATGCATGCGAATAAAGTGGGTGGTTCTCATTTTTTTTTTGCCAGTATGTTATTGCTCACTTGCTTGTTGATGCATTTCACTTTACCGTTTTGATGCCCAAGGATGTGCCAGTGAATTTATTTTATCAAAAACAACTTGTGATATATGTGGAGGATAAAATGGATGCCAGTATCTTGCATTGTATGTGATAAGTGAATACAGTTCTGGAGATATTATTACTCTTTTGCTCATCATGATGCATGCTCTTGTTTTTTTTTTTCCCCCTTGGGATACTCAGTCTTCAGTAATGAGACTCAACCTTGTGGCCTCTCTTGATTTCATCTGTCCTTGCTGTACTTCTTGTACGGTTTATGCATATTGCTCCTCTCCATTGATTGACAGATTCCTTCTTAGAGCTGATTAAATAACTATTAGTGCAGTTATTACTCGTTTCAATTACTTATCTACTTGTTTTTCACTAACAAAGTTGCAGAAATGAACTTCTGAATTAATAGCCGATCTACGTTATGTTTGCAGATTTGATAAAATTTTGAATAAGGAAATTCCATCCACTGTGGTCTATGAGGATGACAAGGTATTGCTTTGGCTTCTGGTTAGACTATGCTCTGCTTTTTCTGTTTCTTTGTTTGCTCCTCTCACCCCCCTACCTCTCCCTCTTTTGAACGAACACTTGGAGGTTTAAATATTTTTGCATTTAAAATACATAACCACAAGGCTTCACCCCATCAATTCGTGAGTTAACCATCATTTGACATTGATCTTACATTGACGATGGTCTCTAATGGCTTGTGCAGAGAGCATTTGCATTCCACTTATCTAAACATATCTTCTCTGTCCCACCAAGCTTCTAGAAATCAACCTTGGGATCTGCATGCAATGTTGTGATTGTGAGCCTTCTGTTTTATAAGATGCCGACATCATGAACTGGCCAATTTTTTTCTTATGCAACACATGATTTTTTACAGTTTGTTCGACTGACTTCAGTTGCCCCTCTATTTTGTGCATGTGAAAGGAAGATGTGTGGTTAGTAATGGAAGTATGAATGAGTTATTTCTTACTTGGGTCAGATTTCTGTGATTTGGTTTTCCTTGCCAATGCTATTTCAGAAAGGCCTTGGTAGAATGGTGACAGGCCGCCTACTGTATAGGGGGCAACCTTGGTGTTGATGTGGCTGCCTCACTTCCTAGGAGTTTCTCTTAATATATCATGTTTTCTATAATGGCCTAAGTTACAATGTATGAAAATAATTTGTGAATCACCAAAGAAAGCCTATAAATATGCAACATTGTGAACCACAAGATGTCTTTTCCGTATTGCATATTCAAAGAGTTAAGATCCTTTAGCTTCTTTCCTGCTCCATTATCAGTAACAAGACAGGTGGACCATATTATGAGTAACGAGACCATTCCTATTCTTTGATCTATAGTTTATATAATTAAATGTGAAATGTCTATAGTTATTAGTTAATATCATTATCATTTGTAGATGATATATGTAAGAAGGAAAAGAGCCTAATAATTTAACTGCCCTGGAGTTAAGGCACCTGCCTTGCCACCTAGGTGATCTACCTAGACAGTAAGGGGGTCAGCTGACTCACTCTGCCCAGGTGTTTTTAGAACATGTGTGATGTTTGTATCATCTCCTTCAAATGAATACATAATAGTTGATTTCCTGTCACCAAAAATGCTGAAAGTTCTCAGTATGAGACCCTTTTCCATTGCTGTGACTGGATGAAAGGTCTGATTACTAGCAATGACTGTTTTCTCTTTTGTGAATTGTCATCAGGCCCTTGCATTTAGAGATATATCTCCACAGGCACCTACACACATTATAATAATCCCAAAAGTGAAGGATGGATTGACTGGGCTTTCTAAGGTATTCTTTTTGTTGTTTCCTTACTGTTTATTTGGCTATTTAGCTTCATTGATGTTTTTTTTCCTTATATATCATGGGTGATGTCATTTGAAAGGTTGGCAATATTTCTGATTTGTTTCTTTTCACATTTTACAGTTTTTGAATGCCTTTCTGGATAACGAATTTTACTTATCAGCCATTTAAGCTGCACATACTTGTAGGTTTGCAAAGTCTTTAAGGCCCGCTTTGTTAATCGAGCAGGTTAGAGGCGAATGCGCCATTCGCCCCGCCTTAACCGGGGCGAACGACGTAGTTCATAGTTGTTAAGGCGCCCGCCCAGGCGCCGCTTAGGCGCGCAGGCGTTTTTTTGACTACAAGACGCCCCCATGTCTTGTTGAGCTCATGTCGATCCGCGTGCGAGATCGCACGATGGCGAGTTCGGACTCCACACTCTAACACACTCTCTCTACTTCTCTCTCACACTCACAGTGAGACCCACCCTCTCTCTCTCCTGTCCCCTCTTCTGTCTGTCTATCTCTTCTCTCCCCTTGCCCCCTTCTCTCTCTTTCCCCCACCCTTCCTCCTCTCTCTCTCTTCACACACACACAGTTCGTAACTATCTCTCTCAGTCCCTCTCTCTATCCTGCCCTCCCCCCTTTCAATTAATAATGGGGTTAATTTGTTAATAAAGTATTTTAAATTTTAATTTGAAATTTGTATGTCTTATTTTTTTACAGTGGTCATCTATGGTACTTCCCTAGTTATGTGTTTGTTTACTTTATTATTAATTGTATGTGATAATGGGAGATGTCTTTTTCTTTTCGTATCTACTTTATATTATATGTATGTTATTTCGAGTATGATTTGCATATTTTTGGAAGAAATTGGCAAACATCAAGTTAGTATTTTATTCATTCTGAAAGTCAATTTTTATTGTTAATTTTATCTCAAAATAAATTTGATATTTTATTGCAATGTCATTTCTATTAATTTTTATTTCTATGTTCATACTAGTGTTGTTTCCTATATTTGTAATAATCATGATTAATTTATATATAAAAAATTACGTATATATTAATGATGATATTTTTTATGAACTTGACGCCTAAGCTCCGCTTAGGCAGGCGCCTAAGCGCTTAGGCACGCGAGGATCCCAAGCTCGCCTTGGTCGCCTTGTCGCCTTGACAACTATAGCGTAGTCGACCCTTCCCCCTCGATTGGCCAAAGCCCCCCTTTTTTTGAAATGTGCCTGTTCTGGTAGCGTATTCCACATTTTACCAAAGTCAGTTATGAGCAAAACCGGTGAAACCGGGTGGAAACCGGTGAATAGGCCATCCGCGGAAGGCATATTTGATTAACAAAGACTGCCTAAGGTATTTCTAGGTGAAATATTTAAGAGAAAGTGCTGAAAAGGGTGTTTGGCAGACCTGCTGTTCAAGTTACTGAATGCAAAGATCATTTGGCAGTGGTCTAAAAAGTCATTGATGGACTTTCGTCATTGTTTTTTTGCCTCACTAGTTCTTTGAATGTTGAGTTTGTTTTTTTGTTTGGCAAGAAAATTGAACTAAGGATGGAGATTACCCGTATCCACAATGCTTGCCAAATGTATGATTCATTTAGTGAAAGAAGTGTATACCATACCAACTATGCGCCTAGCACCTATGCTCATTCTCAATTTGGTCTCTATTGGGTGCCCAGTTTATCTTAACCATTGTTTTCAAGGCGTCGCCCAGGCGACAAGGCGCTCCAAGGTGCCCAAGGCGACCAGGCGCCTAGGCGAGCAGCCCATTAAGACACTCACCTGGCTACCTTGGTGCACATAGACCACCTTGGGCCCGCCTAGCCTGCTTTGGCAGGACATCACTCTTTGATTTGAGGTTTTTTTTTAGTATTTGGGCAAAAGTTTAGGGGTAATTATGAAAATTTGACAAATGATATGTCAAGATTGAAAAGAGAAGATAAGACTTCCATTTTCCTTTCCCCTTTCTCTTGATTTCTTCTCCCTATTGATTCCTCTTCCCTCCTCTTAAGGACATTGATTCATATTTGCATGGTGCACTTTTTGAAGCTAGTACCATTTTTTGCCTCTTTTTGATAATCCACAAGTGGAAAATTATGAAATTATTATATTGATGTTGTTATAATTTATCCAGAAATGTGTCATATTTATGCTTCCTTTTAATATAAAGAATAACTATTTGAATACTAAATTTTAGATTAAAATTTTTATATCGATTGCCATTCACAAATTCTTATTAGTTGTCTTCTTATTAATTTGTTATTGTTTGTCATTTATTCTGTTTTTGCTTCTTAAAATATAGGTATATGTTGAAGATTTGTGGATATCAAATTTTCTATTAACTAAAGATAAAACTTATATGTAGAAAATGTATAGTAGTAGTTCTCTTGCAATATATTTAGTTATATAAACTAAGCTTCACCTAGGCACCTCGTCTTGTCGCCTAAGTAGTAAGGTGGTGGGCCACCGTCTTGGTCGTCTTGGACGCCTTGACAACTATGATCTTAACAAAATTGCATATACCATTCAATGTGGAAAGATTTGTTCCATATCTCTGTTTCTCCATGCCTCTTACCATGCCTGCTGAAGGAATGTTTTTATCCACTTTCTACAAGTGGGCATCTTGGTCTTGGCTATTGCATAATGCATATATCCCAGGTCCATCCGTCATGGTCCCGTTTAATGGTGCATGTGTACTTCTGCAAAGTTATATAGGCTCATTGCATGGCCCTTGATTAGTTCCTTATGATTTCTTGCCATGGCTGAGATGGAGGCAACAGGGGCATTTGGCTCCAGAAAGGGAGGTTACATGGTGCATGTGTCAGGTTTGGGCTCTTTTCCTTCGGCAGCACTCCAGTGTTTTTTCTGTAACACAAAACCTTTATCCATATGGATGATGAAACAGAATGCATCCCTCGTGCATGGAGTAGTCTCAATACGGTTACGAATTTTGTAAGCAACTGCGTGGGCCGATTATGGCACCATGTAGTCTAGCAGCACTGCTTGATAAGCGGACAGAAATCACTCAAAAGAGGAAGTTTCTATGGATAGAGCGATTTATGGTGAGATGCAATGAGGTGGTAGAGCTTTCCTTTTCCTTGTTTAGGACATTATGATGGATCACCTTTTTTATATTTTGCTTCTAAGGTAAATGACAAAATAACCAAAAATCTAGATTCCCCTCTGTTAGAATATCTAGGGAATGTTTTTTTTTTTTTTGGAAAGTGGGTGGTACCACTATTGTATAAAATGAAAAGAATGTACAAGTATAGGCAATATCTAGGGAATATTGAGAGAGAAGAAATAGTAAGTGCTAACTTTATTAAACTTCCATTCCTTACCATCAAACTTTGACACTGTCATAAGGGATCCATGTTGCATCTAGGATCTTCCATATAATGTATAATATGTTATTACTGTTAATCTAGCTGCCCATCCTACGCAGGAGTTAAGACTGCCTTGGCCTTCAAGTTGAAGACTTTGGCCAAACCCTGGCCCAGCCCATGTAGCTTTTTCAAAATATAATTTGGAAGCAAGCTTGATGAACTGTCTGATTTGGGAATGGCTTCCTATGCTGCTTCTACCTTGGTGTGCCCATTAATCATGATGTTCATTTCAACCATCTAACTGGTTAATCATAGTTTACATCCAAGCTTCTTCACCTCAATTTTCAAGGCCCTCTTCTGGTGATATGAGAGCATGCCCCCTTTAAGTTGAGGATTTGGTTCCTCCTAATTAGTATCGACATATCAATGTAACTACTGTCTTATGCGTGGCAGTTTCTTCGCTTGGATCTAATCTTAACCAACCTAATAAAACCAGAAAATCTTTTAATCATCTGCGATTCATGTGTAGGCTGTTAGCTTTCCTGATTCATAATCACTTTCAAGTATTGCTCATCTTTATTCAGTTGATGATATCCATTTGTTCATGTTAAAAAGTGATAAAACATAAATTTAACATCTTTTCTTGATCATAATTATTTTTACCCTCGTAACATCTTCCACAGGCGGAGCCGAGGCACTGTGAGATTCTGGGCCATCTTATGTATGTTACCAAGCTGGTAGCCAAGCAGGAAGGACTTGTCGATGGCTACAGGGTTGTGATCAATGATGGGCCTAAAGGATGTACGTATTCTTCTGGCTGGTGTTAGTTAAAACATTAACAGAACTTCTGCTGATTTTATCCATTTGCGCAGGTCAATCTGTGTATCATCTTCACATTCATCTTCTTGGGGGACGACAGATGAACTGGCCACCTGGCTAATTTGATCTATGTAATTGTTATCATCTGCTTGGTGGGTCTTGCGTGTATTCCCGTGATCTAGTAGTACCGAGAAATAAAGCATCGGACAAACTGATGATTTTTATCTTTGCATGATACTACCATGGAACCTGCCTGTGTGACTGCTATGCGCTTTCTTTGGATCTATATCTGGATCATGCGCTGCTTTGGAGACGAACCATTTTGTAGGATAATATTCATGCTTTTTATTGAGCATAAAATTGAGTGTGCTACTGCTGCTGCTACGCATGCTTTGCTAGCCAATGAGCACGTAGGTTGAGATCTTTTTCTTTTGGAGGGTGTGGTGTTGGGAGTTCCACTCTTTTCGGCCCTCCGAGCGGATCTGTCACCCCTGGAAGCAGAATGTTAGCCCCATGAGCGAGGTTTCACGTTCTACTGGGGGTCACTCATGCATGGGTTTCAAACCCAGTCGGTGAGTGAGTACACCAGGTCCGCCATATTTGTTGGAAACAGTCATTCGCATATATATATATATATATATATATATATATATATATTGTTTGTTTCTCACACAAGTTTGAACTCTCTGTTACGGTTCAGGTTGCAGGTTTACCATATACATACCCTTTGGGGAACACGCACCGTGGCTGACAGATTTGGAGTGTTCGGTTCGGTTATTCCTAAAAATTGCCACTTTAGCACGCTTTTTGCGCTGACTCAAGACTAGACCAGATATATATATATATATATCTCCAAAAACCACAACACAAGAAACTCCGTATGCAATTGCATTTTTTTTCTTACAATACGTATGCAATTCCTTGTTACGAACAGTCATCGGATTGTGAAGGATTTGCCCAATTCTCCAAAAACGTCGGATTTAAACTTGAAAATTGATTTGAAAGTTGGATGGTGGAAGCATTGAAGTCAGTATCAAATTTAAAGTGTGATGTTTGACTCTCATCTTTTAACCATTCAACCACAAAAGACCAAACAGTATAGATGAGTGGAGTGGAGTGGCATCTTAGCATTCTTCACTCAACAAAAGGGAAGGCCGAGGTGAAGACGAAGGTAAAGCTTGTCTTCACCTTTCAAACGACTTTAAAGGCTGTCAAATTTTTATCGATACTCACCTCAAGTGAATAAGTACGTGGAGTTGTACTAGGCCTGTCTCTTTAATCCCCCACCCACCAATCTCTCATTGGTCTTCTCTCACCACCACATACTTGTGTAGGAGATGAGGAAAGACACCCTAATGAAGTGCCCACCCCTTTACCATGCCCCTCCTCAGATAAACAAGGAAGAAGAAAAAACTTACTCTTCCGTTCCATTTTCTCTCTTGGAATGCGACTCCTCTCTCTGTCATCATCCATTTGTCTCACTCCCTAGTTCTTGGATTCCTCCCTCTCTCCCCTTCAATCCTCCCCCCTCCCCCCCTCCGTCCATCAGGCGGACGAGGGAGATGGAATAGTAAAGGGAGAGTTCTTATCTTAACGTGCACCGTCTCTTTTCCTTGTCTCACACTCTCTGTACATTTCTCACCTCGATGACAAGGTACATCGGTCCAACTAGCTCAATGTGATTCTAATGAGGTCACGCTATCATATTAGAATAGTTTGGCTTATTTATGATTTTTTAGTTATTCTATCTATTTTTTTGGTTATTATAGAGAGGATAATAAATAACTTGTTATCATTCTCAGTTATAGGCTTAACCATGGGGTGGTTTACCCGAAGCTTCTCTTAACCGGGCTTTACCCTAATGTTGTTATCCAAGCAGCTCACAAGGTTCTCTAAGAAAAAAAGGAAAAAAGCCCGAGAAACAGAAATATGCTCATTCCTCATTTTAAACGAGAACGGAGATGTCAAAAATGTTGGGTTTTATCCCAATATAATGGTCCACTTGTCATTGGGCTACACACACTTAACACACCATTAAGTCCAGTTAAAGGAATATGTTAATGGGCTGAACCCATTCAGTGCCCATTAGGATCCTGTTATGGGTGGGATCCTGCTTAAGCCCAATTGGGACTAGTCCCTCCTCTCTATACTAGTGTGCAACTCCCATTAGGTTACACACACATACAGTACGAGAGATAGAGAGAGGAAACCAGAGGGAGAACGTGGATTCCGGTCGCTCCCTTCCCGGTGTTCGTGAGCGTGGATCGTCTTCCTCGTCGTCTTCCTCCTCTGTGGGATGGCTTCCGCTTCGGGTACACATCCCTAACATGTGGTATCAGAGCCCGTGTTCGATCTATGGAGTTTCGATCTTGCGTTCTTCCCTCATCCATATAGTTAGGATAGGAAGATCGTTTTTTCGTTTAATTATAGTTTCAGTTTCCTATGGCCGTCCGGCGAGCTGCGGGTTGTTCTGTGTATTTACACGGGTTCTTCAGTCTTGGTGGGATTCCCGGGGGCCACCTCCTCACCGGACGACGCTGTCGGCGCCGTCTTCAGATCGTGAGGGACATGTGGTCGCCAGGGACCTGCTCCACCCCGCTCCCGCCGCCGCTATGTGTGTTAATAAAAAAAAAAAGGGTTTTCAGACATGGGGGTCCCGGCGGCGGCCACCTCACCACCGGACGACGCCTCCGGCGTCTTCAGCCCGTGGGAAGGCCGGCGGTCGCCGGCGCACCTCCGCCCCTGCGGCAGGATCACCGCCGCGGCGCTCCCCCCCTTCGCACGCGCAGGGGCTCCTCGCCGCGGGTGTGTGCCTGCGCCCGCACCCGCGCCCGGGCGCCTGCAGGACCCCGCCGGACGACGCCGCCGGCGTCGTCTCCGACCGACCGGGGTCCGACGGCGGCCGGCCGGCCACCCCGCCTTTCCCTCTTCCCATGGCGGCGGCGGCATTCCCTCTGCAGTTAGGGTTTTGGGAGATGGGGTCTCGCAGGGGATTGGGGAAGGTGAAGGCTTTTGACCCTTTTACCATTAAAATAATCTTAATTTCGAATTCAGTTAAGTTAGGATCCATTACAGCTTATGGATCCGATTTTAGGCCCCCTATTCATCCTTTTGGATTTAAGTTTTGGGTTTGGATTGTGGATCTTTTCGGATCCGGGTTTAAGTGGTTAAACGGTTCTGGTTTCAGATTTTGGGTCTTAGATCCAAACGGATCTTATTTGTAACCCGAATCCGATCCGTTTACGTATCCGAATCCGATTAAAATTCATTCCTTTTAAATATCCATATCCATTATTGTTTAAATGTATCCTTTAAGTATAAAACTGTTTATTAAGATTCATTTATTATATCCTTATTCTTTAAATTCTGTTAATGGGCCTTCTATAGAATCCATTCAATTTTGGATTTTATACCCATCTTTTCTGGGTTTGTTTTAAGCCCATTAACATTCTTTAAAGGATATAGGGTCCATTTGTAAACAGTTTGGATACAGAAGCAATTTCAGAGGGTATGTTTGCAATTCAGTAGTTATTTCTGCAAACAGAAAGTGATATTTATGTAACAGCATGCTAGAACTTGTGTTTTTAACCCCTTTTCATTTAGTTTTGGCATGATTAAAGCTTGTTAATGAACAAATAATTGTTGCATTAATATTAGGAGATATTTTTGTGATATTTTGACCTCTCTACAGAAATTATTCATACATTAATATCTCCATTTCAGATTGTAATAATTATTGTGTTTATATCCTTTTTGCTCATATTAAGTGTTATTTGATACTATCATATAGTTTTGTGTGAAGTTTTTGATTTTTAAGTGGTTAGGTAGACCACCAAAGTGGCACTAACTACGAGGAATGATAAAATCACACACTTTTGAGTTTAAGATAGTGTCATTCATGAGCATTATGTTTTGTTTGTTATCATTTTTAATTGAGGGGAGGATATTTTAGCATTCAAAGTGTGTAAGTTGACCACCAAAGTGGCCTTATACATGGAGAATAATAACGTATTCTCATTAAGGAATTAAAATGATATCAAACTTTTGTGTTCTTGATTTGAATGTAGAATTTAACTCCCAAAGGAGTGTTCTATTTTCATGTCATGAACAGGATAGAATATGACTTATGTGCATGGCGACTCTTGAGGGTTTTTGTACCCAAAGGTACTCTCTCTTGACATCAAAGTGTATATAAGTCTTAGTTCTATCACTTAAGTTATTTTGTGGGGAGTTTGTCCATTAGCATGCTAAAGTAATTTATTTCAGTTGTTAGAATTACTTAGCATTAATTTATATGCCTCATTATTTGCTGCCATTTCATATTTTGATATATGTGAGCATTTGGTTATCTTCAGGTGCTTCTCCTTTGTTTGCACCCTTCACTGGAACTGTCCCTTATCTGAATGGCACTAATTTCACTGAATGGAAACAAAGGGTACTATTTGCTTTAGGGTGCATGGATTTAGATTTGTCTTTGCGTGAGGAAAAGTCAGCTCCACTTACAGCAGAAAGTACACAGGAACAGAAGACTCATTTTGAGAAATGGGAAAGATCCAACCGTTTGTGCCTACTGTTCTTACAAGGACATGTAGGTCAAAACATTAAGGGATCTATCCCTGAGCAGGCCACAGCTAGTGGATTTTTAAAGGCTATTGAGGAATAGTTCATCAGTTCTGATAAAGCAAAGGCTAGCACCTTAATGGCTAAGTTTTCCTCAATAAAATACACTGGCAGTGGCAGCATTAGAGAACACATTATGATGATGAGAGATATTACATTTCAGCTTAATGCAATGGAGGTTACCATTTCAGATACATTCCTTGTCCACTTTATTCTCAACTCTCTTCCAAATGAGTATGAGGCCTTTAAGATCTCATACAACACACATCAGGCTAAATGGTCACCAAATGAATTGATGACCATGTGTGTTCAGGAGGAGGAGAGGTTGAGAGGGGAGAGAAATCAAGTTGCTAACTTCTCTTCTCATAAAGGAAGTGGATGTTCAGGAAAGCACAAGAGTGTTCAGAAGAAGGGCAAGAAGAAGCACTACAAGAAAGAAAAGGGCAAAGGCAAAGAAAAAGAAAAAGAAAATGAAAAGAAATGCTTCTTCTGTCATGAACCTGGACACATTAAGAAAGAGTGCTTAAAATTCAAGGGATGGCTTAAAAAGAAAGGCAATCTCTCATCTTATGTTTGCTATGAGTCTCATTTAGTAAATGTTCCTAATGATACATGGTGGATTGACTCAGGTTCTACTGTGCATGTTGCCATTTCTATGCAGGGATTCATATTCCAAAAACCTATCAATAAGGGTGAACAATGCATCTTTTCAGGAAATAGGACGCGCTCACATGTGAAGGCTATTGGAACTTATAGGATCATTTTGAGTTTAGGATTTGTTCTAGATTTGAAAGACACTTTTTATGTACCTTCTTTTAGTAGAAATTTGGTTTCAGTATCAAAACTTGCTTCAGAAGGTTTTCATGTTAGTTTTGGAAACTCTTTAGTTGAACTAATGAAGGATTCTGTTGTTATTGGTACTGGTTCTATATCTGATGGTTTATATAAATTGTGTCTTAGTAATGTGAATGAACAATCCTTGAATACCCTGCATACTTCAGTTTCTATTGGCAACAAGCGTGGTAGAGTTAATGAAAATTCATCTATGTTGTGCCATAGGAGATTAGGCCATATCTCCATTAAGAGGCTTAAGAGGTTAGTGGGAGAAGGAGTGCTGCACACTCTAGATTTCACTGACTTTGAGACTTGTGTTGATTGCATAAAGGGAAAACAAACACACACGCCTAATAAAGATGCCACTAGAAGTTTTGGACTTCTAGAAATAGTTCACACAAATATTTATGGTCCCTTTTCACCCTGTCTTACTGGTGAGCGATACTTTGCCACATTCATTGATGACTACTCTAGATATATGTATCTCTATCTACTTCTTGAAAAGGCAGATATTTTCAAGGCCTTTAAAGATTTTAAGAGTGAGGTAGAGAAACAATCAGGAAAATCTATTAAGGTAGTCAGATCTGATAGGGGTGGTGAGTATTATGGTAGGTATACAGAGATGAGACAGAGGCCTGGACCATTAGCTAGGTTCCTTAAAGAAGAGGGTATTGTACCTCAGTACACTACTCCTGGCAGTCCATATCAGAATGGGGTTGCAGAAAGAAGGAACCGAACGCTTAAAGAAATGGTTAGGACAATGTTAAGTCACTCTACCCTTCCTTTGTCTTTGTGGGGGGAGGCCTTAAAGACAGATGTACACATTTTGAATAAGGTTCCTACTAAAGCTGCTCCTAAAACTCCCTATGAGTTGTGGAGTGATAGGAAACCTTCTGTAAGCTATATGCGCACTTGGGGATGTCCAGCTGAGGCCAGACCATATAACCCACAAGAAAAGGCTTTTGATCCTAGGACAACTAGTGGATTCTTCATTGGTTATCCGGAAAGATCAAAAGGGTATAGATTCTATTGTCCATCACATGTTCCCATCATTATAGAAACAGATACGGCAAGGTTTCTCGAGGATGGTAGAGTTAGTGGGAGTGGACCTTCTCGAGAGATTTCTTTTGAGGAGTTACAGGATCAGGTTGAAATGCCTGTAACAACTGACAACTTTGTTCCTATATTCATTCCTCAGAATGATATTCAGAGGGAACAAGAAGTTGTA
Organism: Amorphophallus konjac; assembly: GCA_022559845.1. Classification (NCBI taxonomy): domain Eukaryota; kingdom Viridiplantae; phylum Streptophyta; class Magnoliopsida; order Alismatales; family Araceae; genus Amorphophallus; species Amorphophallus konjac. The sequence continues at coordinate 145,852,438 of CM040117.1, read as the reverse complement.
GTTGGTCCACCTCAAGTGGCTCCAGAGCCAGAAGATGCTGCAATAGTTGACCAACCACCTCCTCAGGTGGATCAGGGGCCAGCACTACGCAGATCTGAGAGAGTTAGGAGACCTGCCATATCTGATGAGTTTTTGGTATACCTACAGGAGGATAATGTAGACATGGGTGACATTGATGATCCAGTGACATTTTCACAAGCCATGAAAAGTGAAAAGTCCACCTATTGGTTTGAAGCAATGAAGGAAGAGCTTGACTCAATGGCTAAAAATCAAGTCTGGGATCTCGTTGACTTGCCTAAAGGGTCCAAACTTATTGGATGCAAATGGGTATTCAAAACTAAAGTGGACTCTAAAGGTAAAGTTGAGAGACATAAGGCCAGATTGGTGGCTAAAGGTTTCACTCAGAGGGAGGGCATTGACTATGATGAGACATTCTCTCCAATTTCTAAGAAGCTCTCATTCAGGTTAGTCATGGCCTTAGTAGCTCATTTTGATTTAGAGCTACACCAAATGGATGTGAAAACGGCTTTTCTCAATGGGGACCTAGATAAAGAAGTGTATATGGAGCAACCTCAGGGGTTTCATGCTAAGGGAAAAGAACACTTGGTATGCAAATTAAAGAAATCCATTTATGGACTTAAGCAAGCCTCCCGTCAATGGTTCATAAAGTTTAGTGAAATCATTTTATCCTTTGGGTTTAAGAAAAACATCATTGATGAATGTTTATACCTAAAGGTCAGTGGGAGTAAATTCATTATCTTACTTTTATATGTGGATGACATCTTGCTTGCTAGTAGTGATCTTAGTTTGTTGCATGAAACTAAGGCTTTTCTTTCTAAGAACTTTGAGATGAAAGATATGGGTGATGCCTGTTATGTCTTAGGCATTGAGATCACCAGAGATAGACATTCAGGTACACTTGGTCTTTCTCAGAAATCTTACATCTCAAAGATCTTGGAAAGGTTCAACATGCAATTCTGTGCACCCGATAAAGTACCTATTGTGAAAGGAGATAAATTCAGTGATTTGCAGTGTCCTAAGAATGACTTAGAAATGAAGCAGATGGAGCTTATTCCTTATGCTTCAGCTGTTGGGAGCCTGATGTACCTTCAAACTTGTACACGTCCAGATATTACTTTTGCTGTGGGTATGCTTAGCAGGTACCAAAGCAACCCAGGTTTGGATCATTGGAAGGCTGCCAAGAAAGTCATGCGCTATTTGAAAGGGACTATAGATTATTTGCTCACTTACATGAGGTCAGATCAGTTGGAGGTCATTGTATATTCTGATGCTGATTTTGGTGGTTGCCTTGACACGAGGAAGTCTACTACATGCTATATCTTCCTCTTGGCAGGGGGAGCCATTACTTGGTGTAGTGAGAAACAGAGTATTACAGTGACTTCCACTATGGCAGCTGAGTTCATTGCTTGTTTTGAGGCTAGTGGACAGGCCATTCAGTTGCGGAACTTGCTCACATTTCTACCATTTATTGATTTCATCTCAAGACCTATCAAGATTTATTGTGACAATTCCGCTGCAGTCTTCTTCTCTAAGAATAATAAGGCATCCAAGGGTGGTAGAGCCTTGAATATTACGTATTTTGCTCTTAGAGATAGAGTGAAGAATCATGAAGTGTCTATAGAACATATTGGGATAGATCTTATGATTGTTGACCCACTCACTAAGGGACTACCTGCTAGCACCTTTTGTAGTCATGTGATTAAGATGGGTCTTGTTAGTTCTCTTGATATGTTATGACACTTATAGTTATTTGTGATCACATTTATATCATGATTCTTCTTTTGTTTTTTGCCTATTCCATTTGTTGTATATACATGTTGGTTATGGATTATGGTTGGCAGAATGTATGCTTAAGTGGTGACCAGTAGATAAACATTAAGTTTGAGTTTATCTATTAATTCAGTTTCAGTGTTCAGTTGTAGTAAGTTGGTGGCATTGTGGTACATGGAAGGTGGTGTATGATTAGAATGTATTTACCGCCATGACTTGTGTCATTTGATTTACTATACTTGAACTTCTTCAGATTCTATTAACTAGAATGGTGTGTGGTTTTGTTTTAATCATGCGCGCATGTATCGTGTTTGTCCCTTCAGGTGTAGGCCCACTATCAAATCTTCAAGTGTCTTTTAAACTATATGTATGTCTATATTATATGTATATTTTTGAAAGGAAGATTTGATATGTTTGTGACAAGATGAATCAAGTGGGAGAATGTTGGGTTTTATCCCAATATAATGGTCCACTTGTCATTGGGCTACACACACTTAACACACCATTAAGTCCAGTTAAAGGAATATGTTAATGGGCTGAACCCATTCAGTGCCCATTAGGATTCTGTTATGGGTGGGATCCTACTTAAGCCCAATTGGGACTGGTCCCTCCTCTCTATACTAGTGTGCAACTCCCTATTAGGTTACACACACATACAGTACGGGAGATAGAGAGAGAAAACCAGAGGGAGAACGTGGGTTCCGGTCGCTCCCTTCCCGATGTTCGTGAGCGTGGATCGTCTTCCTCGTCGTCTTCCTCCTCTGTGGGATGGCTTCCGCATCAGGTACACATCCCCAACAAAAAAGGGCTGGGAATCATGCTTGGCCAAGATGATCTCACCTTCATCTCAAAGTGCATCAAAAAGAAAAAAGGAGGTTGTCATTACTTCAACTGTGCAACACCCAAATGGAAGTGATGATTGACATTGCATGTCCGATGGGAGAATGTGTTTAAGCGTCCGACGTCCGATAACGAAAGACTGTGTTTAAGCTTTTGTTTCTAATTAATGCCAACATATTTGGCCGGATGTTATTTTATGCAGGGCTTGAAGGATCCAATATTTGGACTAACAAACCCAAATCTCTCGTCATCCGGTATGAGTCTGTCTGCCCGGCTGGGTTGAGTCACCTCTTTGGGGCTATTTTTTTGATTTTGTTTTGTAAAATCAAAACTTGTAATTTTTGGACTATTTACCCTCCTATAGGCGTTCCGAGAGTACCTTTTTATATACCGGGTACGGGTTCTGAGACTCTATGCGGTAGAAATTGACGGTGACTGACATGCGTTACGGAAAAAAGTGATGGAAAAAGTGGCGGAACCGGGAAGCTAGACCTATCGCACACTTAAGACAATACTATGCGTGATTGAACCGTTGGTACCGAACTGACTCGGGACGAGTTGGGACTCGAGACCAATTGATTCGGAACCGGGACTTACACGAATTAGTGATATGAAAATCGTGGTAGGATGTTACTCATCGCAGAACATTAACAAAAATATGAACAAAAATGAAACCACCGCGAGATGTTGGTCTGCGCGGGATTTTGACAGAAGTATAAATAATTCGCAAATGTAAGTATGTATAATAGACCACCACTTTCCGTGGGGCGTTATAGAAATATAAATAATTATATATATATATATATACAATAAACCACCGCGAGATATGATTCTCCGCGAGGTGTTATAGAAATATAGGTAATTAATATATATATATATATATATATATATATATAATAAACCACCGCGAGATATGATTCTCCGCGGGGTGTTATAAAAATATAAATAATTATTAGATATAAGTATATACAATAAACCACCGCGAGATATTATTCTCCGCGGTATTTAATAATGTTGAGTCCCAAACGGTGGCAATTAAGAGGGGAGGGGTGAATTGATTGGCCAATAAAAATTTCTTCCAAGGAAAATAATGATAAGTAAACATATAAGCACTAGACCTCACTCGATCATGATCTCACTTGTGAATGCTTGTAGATAAAGGTGGTTGTTTGATTAAGGAAATGGTGTATGCTCAACTCACCGTGAAGCCCACTCGATAATGAATTTGGAAAAACAAACCACAAGTGACACACGGAGTTTTTAGGTGGTTCGGGTACACTGTCGTGTCCCTTACGTCCACCCCTCACACGTGAGGATTAAGACTCCACTATGAAGTGAGCCACACACACACGCTGTGTAGAACAACAAACACACACACACACACACGGCACCCGATCTGGGCTGCCAAACATACATACACACACACACGTTCGTGTTTCCGATCACGAACACCATACACAAGAATCTGATTTAAGATATACAACATATGCACAAGCTCAAGCAAATTAAGGATTCAGAAAATGGAGAGTGAAGAATTGTTTATCACGGTTGAGGCTCCCCCTTTCACTTCTTTGAAGGTAATTGAATGCTTCTGTAGGAGGAAGATCGATCCTTGAGGAAGAATGAAGCTACGTCACCCAAGCAAGGTTGCAGCTTTGATATCCCACACAACTTGCTGTTGGGGATGATGTGGAGGCTTGATTCAAGCTTCTTCCCTTCACTTTCAGGTTCAGAACAAGGTGGAAGAAGCCCCTGGAGCTGCTGCTGCGAACCTGCACTCACAAGGGTTAGAAAAATAACACACTTTAGATGCCTCTCACTTCTTAGGGTTTCATACCCTAATAAGATGTATATAAAGAGTTTGGAACGTTCAAAGACACCCTAGAGACCAGATCCATAATTCCTGGAACGATTTAGGGATGTTAGGTTCGATTGGTATGACTTTTGATGCATGTGCACGCAAGTCAAAAATCACGACTCGGGTTCGAGACTGAAAGGGTCGACCCTTGGGGTCGACCCTCGTGAGGGTCTTAGAAGTTTTAAAGGTTTTTGGGCCAATGGATCGACCCTTGGGGTCGACCCTCGGGGGTTGTCCGTGCGGGTTTTGAAATAAATTCTCAGGGGTCGACCCTCGTGTGGATGGGTCGACCCTTTCAGTTGAGAAAAAAGGGATCCGAAGGATTTTAATTTAGCCTACCAGGGGTCGACCCTTGGGGTCGACCCTTGCGTCTGGGGGTTGACCCAAGGGGTCGACCCTTTCAACTAGAGTTCAAAAGCCTATTTGTTTTGCTCCCGGGGACTTAGGGGTCGACCCAATGGGTCATCCCTTGTTCCAGAACAGCCAAATTGGTAGATTAAAAAGTCCACTAAGTCTAAGAACAAGTCAGGGGGTTTCAAGATGGTTTTTAAAACATGAGAGGGAATGAAACCCAAACCATTTAAGCTTAGATAAGTCCTAAACCAATTTAACCCTTGAGATCAAAATAATGAACTTCAAACCACACAGTCAAAAGCCAATATGTTGAAGTCGATCTCACCAACCGTCCTCGAGTTCCTTAAGCACGTTCCTTGCCCTGTAAAGACATACATTCTGAATTAGATTTAGTATTGCAATTTAAGTTGAAAAGCCTTACCAGACGAAGTTACGCTTGTACCTCCAAAAGCTCCAAGTCTACATCAAGGATGTGCATTTCCAAAGCTTTTCATGTTGGAACAACTCAATTTTAATTCACATAAATATATATTGTTTGGTCATCATCAAAATCTATTTAGTATACTCTCAAGGAGGGGGTTCAACAATCTCCCCCTTTTTGATGATGACAAAATACTATATGTCTTGTATAAACATATATATGACTTCAAAAAAATGTAGCAGTTATGGAATTCAACCACCAACCTCCATATCAAGAATAAAACATTCATACTTCACATGAATCATTCAAGAAGCATCATTGCATGAACCATACCGATCCAAACATATAAGATTGACCATTAAAGGCAAGATTTTTGCCGACAACATAATTTAAAGGTGAACAAGGTCTGAGTTCAAAGGCAAAATGACAATATGCAATGCATGAGACGCAACTGAGATGCAACACAACGTAAATGCAAATACAACACTACTAAGGGACTGAAAGTATGATAAAAGCACACATGTATGCAAGCATACAACACACGATATTATATAAGTAGCCAAAGAGCCGAGGCACACATATATGCCTGCCTAAAATTCTCCCCCTTTGGCATCATCAAAAAGGAGGGGGTGAATAAGGATAAGTAGAGTGCCATGCTGCAGGAGCATAACCGCTTCAATCATCAGCCGGAGTGGATGGACGTGATGGACGCCGAATATAATCCAGAATTTCCTGTAACATGTGGGTTTGATCAGCCAAGGTGTCGGTGAAAGACTGAGTGTACTCATCGTGAGAAAGCTTCAGATCATGAAGGTCCTTTGTTATAGCATCAAAAGTCTCCCCATACGTGTCTAACCGATCATCAATAGAATCTAAGCGATCCATGAGCAGCTGAACCACCTCGGAGCGCATCTCTGTAGCAGGAGCATGGGGTTGTTCCTCACCGTCCGGCTCTCCATCATCCTCGTCTTCCTCATCAGAACTGTCGACTAGAATGGCACTTTTCAGTTGGCGAACAAGCTCACCATTTCTGAGTTCATAGCCCATGTTGTGACAAATGGAGTGCATTGTAAAAATATCATCCTCTCGAATAGTTTGGGAGGATTCCTTGGACAGATCCAGCTCCATGTATACAAAAATGGCAGTCAATGCAGTGGCATATGGTAAAGTTCTGTTCTTGTGCTTCACACTTGAACACATGTGTTCCAAAATAAGTGCGGGAAAATAGATTGGGATACCACCCAAGAAACAATAGAATAAGAATATATGAATTTCAGTGACTTTGTCATGTCCTCCCCCTCGCGACAATAGGATGGTTGTAATCATCCGATGCAATATGTATTGTAGGGGAGGAAAATGATTAGCATTTAATCCAGCAAGTGACTTACCACCCTTGTCTTCGGATGTCATGAATTGATAGACTGTTTCATCTGGAACCAAAATATCGCCAAAGGCATACCCCTCATTTGATAAACTAAAAGCAGCACTTAGAAGCTCCGGTGAGAGGATAACTTGAATCCCATTCACTTTTGTAATTGGTGTATCACCGGCCATAGACAAATTACTATAAAATTGATGCACCAGATTGGGATAAATGCGGCAATGTGCAGACATGAACAAATCCAGATTGGGTTGACTGCAAAGAATATCAACAAGGCTTGGCATATAGCGGCTTAGATTACCGAAATCAACCGCCCGAGGACGGAGAACTTTCCGATCCAAGACCTTGCTGGCCGAAGGGCGGCCTCTAAGTGCTTCAGCTTGAGCGGCATGTTTAGAACGAGCTTCACTAGTAGAGCTCAATGCAACTCCTCTGTGAGAGGGGCGTCTCCTTGGGGCCATCTTGAACACAAATCGAAAGAATCACTTGATGGGGTATAGAATGAGATGGTTCAACTTGGAAGACTAAAACATAGATTAGAGATCCTCCACACTCACAAGAGTTTACCTCGGGTGGATTGAAGAGCAAAGAACAACCCTTAGAGCCGCAAAAAGGAGATGCGCGCGGGTGGCCACCAGAGAAACCGCGGCTAGGGCTTGGAGGGTTTGTGGTTGCCAAGAGATGATTTGTGTGCTTGCAAGAGGTGGTGGCTAGGGTTAGAAGGGGGCTTGAGGGGTTTTAAGAGATGGGAAGGGGTAAACATAGGGTTTCCACCCACTTGAAAGGCGGTTCGGATGCGGCTAGAGCCGCCCGACCGTAACGGGTCAACCCAATGGGTCGACCCCTTTCACCCCGGCCCCAGACTGGATCCGCTATCATGAGGGTCGACCCTTGGGGTCGTCCCTTCCTCTGATTTTCTTCACAAAAATGTTTAAGTGAAAAGGAAGGTCAAGAATGATGTGGCTCTAATCCCCAATGATAATATAATGTTGGAATCAAGGAATTGGAGTTGTTTTATGGGTTAATGCATTGGGGAACTTGTTTTAAGAGAATCTAGGATCATAGTAGACGTTCATTATCTAACGTCTCTGTATTTCAAATTTTGAACAGTTTGTGCTCCTTTGTTGGCATGAAAATGTATCCAAGGTGATTTCGGCCACAGAATTAGCAATAAACATGTGTGTATACAATATACATAGAAGAAATGCAGAAACACATCAACATGATTGTTCACACAATTTGATTTTTCTTTTGTTTTTCACACAACATAATGCACATGTATGACAAAGGAAAATTCAGTTATGCATTACACTAATGCAAATGCAAGTTATGCAATGACCTATACACACATTAATGCATATGATCATGATGCAGACTCATCTATCCTATAGACCCCTAGTTCTCTTCTAAATGTTGTGAATTTTTCTTCACAAAGAGGTTTGGTAAAAATGTCAGCAATTTGACGATCTGTTTCAATAAAGCTGATTCTACATCGCCCTTGCTTACATGATCCCTAATGAAATGATGTCTAATTTCAATATGCTTGGTGCGAGAGTGATGAACAGGGTTCTTTGACAAGTTTATGGCTGATGTGTTATCACAAAGGATTGAGGTGTTTTTGAAGGAAATGCCATAGTCAATCATTTATTGTTGGATCCATAGCACCTGGGCAACACAGCTACCGACAGCCACATACTCGACTTCGGTGGTTGATAGTGCCACTGAGTTCTGTTTCTTGGAGGCCCATGAGACCATGCATCCCCCAAGAAATTGGCAGTACCCGCTGGTGCTTTTTCGATCCACCTTACAACCCGCATAATCGGCGTCAGAATAAGCAATTAAATCAATGCTCGAATTACGCAGAAACCATAATCCCAAATTAACTGAACCAGCAATATATCTGAAAATACGTTTAACAGCCGACATGTGTGATTCCTTTGGATTTGATTGAAATCGAGCACACAAGCACATAGCAAATTGGATGTCGGGTCTACTGGCAGTTAAATATAGCAATGAGCCTATCATGCTTCTAAAGAGTTTCTGGTCCATGCATTTACCTGATTCATCTTGATCAATTTTTATTGAGGTGGACATGGGAGATTGTTGTGACCCCTCTATGTTGATGATGTCGACACTTGCTTTATTTCATTAGCAACACCATTATTTTGATTGATTGGCAACTGCTCTTGCTTTGATGAAATTGCTCTATCAGATTGACTATGTGTTCTTTGCATTTCATACACTGCTGTTTGCATTTCTCACTGTCATGGGTCGACGCATCCTCTGATGGGTCGACTCCTTTAGAAGACTTGTTTAGATTGAGTCTATACACTGGAAACTCTTCAATCGATTGAGTCTATACACTGTGCATGTTAGATAAAGTCTATACAGCGTCAGTTCATGCATGTCTTAGGCTAAGTCTATACAGCGTCTTAGGCTAAGTGTGTACAGCGTCAGTCGCTTACATCGTCTTAGGCTAAGTGTGTACAGCGTCAGTCGCTTACATTGTCTTAGGCTAAGTGTGTACAGCATCTTAGGGAAAGTCTGTACAGCGTCAGTCGCATGCATGTATTAGGCTCAATGTGTCCAGCGTCAACGCATTTCACTGACTCATGTTACAGCGTCAATGCACTAAGTCTGTACACTTGATTCACCTTTGAATTGGTCAAGTGTGTACATTCCTTCACTGTAGCTTTCACATATCAAAGTCTACACATCGTGAAAGTCTATACATTCATCACTTACCTTTCGCTCAAGGCAAAGTCTATACACTGGGGTCTTCTCCTACGTTTCTTAAGTGAAGTCTGTACACTCGTTTTTGAAGCTTAAAGTCTATACAGTCCAGCCTATTCCTACGATCAAGGCTTTCGCTTCATCAAGTCTGTACATTGAATCGCCAACTTCCTTCAAGTCTACACATCGCTTGATTTCCTAAAGTCTGTACATCCACAGTGAAACTTGAAGTCTGCACATTGGTCTTCAAATCCAAAGTCTGCACACTGGTCTTCAAATCCAAAGTCTATACAATGGTCTTCACACTTGAAGTCTATACATTCGATGTGCAGAGTTGATGTCTATACTGTGCCTTATGCTGATCAAGTCTACACATTGGTCGGTGGCAAGTCTGGACACTGGCCTCAGCTATTCAAGTCTATTCACTGGACTGTTTAGTCAAGTCTATACACCCTTCAGTTGAAATTCCAAGTCTGTACATCGGACTGTGTTAAGTAAAGTCTATACATCCGATTGTACAGTGTCTTAGCCATCGTCTCACTTCTTCAAGTCTACACAATGGTCGGTGGTAAGTCTACACATTGGTGTTTCATTCGAAGTCTGTACACTCACCAGTGAACGACAAGTCCACACATTGGACTGTAGCTGCTTGTTCTTCAATGTCTGTACATTGGGTTTTCACATGAAGTCTGTACATCCGTTCGCTCTGCATCGTTATCAAGTTTGTACAACCACTCTTCATTCATCATGTCTATACATTGGTTTTGAGTGAGCATAGTCAAGTCTGTACACTGCACTAGAGTCCGTTGTCTTCAGTAAAGTCTATACATTGGCATCGGTCTTCACCTTGAGTATGTACAGTGGATGCTTCATATAGGAAGTATGTACAGCCGTTGCCTCTTCATATAAAGTCTATACTTTGGGCAAGTCTGTACACTGGTTTTCCTTCTTATGAAGCCTTTATATTTACTAAGTCTATACACTGCATTCCTTCTCATGAAGCCTTTACGATCATTGAGTCTATACACTGTGTTGTGCATACTTTTCATTGCACTCGTGGTTGCATAGCCTGTACAGGGTTTACAGTTAAACTGAATATGTTCTTGTCTGTCTGACAGGGAATGCAGAGATAAATGAAGGGCACGTGATCCGAGGTACCTGGCTCGTGATCCGAGAAGAACAAGGTATCCAGATGAGGACACGTGTTCTAACACTCCATTGGATGTTGCCACGTGGTCCAAATGCTTTGGCGGGAAACGTGGAGATCACACGCCTGTTGCTGCTGTTGCTGCTATATATATATGGCCTTCTTCCACAGAAGAAGGCAGATCGAAGACAGAAGGGAGAAAGTCTATACAGTCACAGCAAGGCTACAGAGAGAAAAGAGAGAAGAAAAAGATACAGAGAAGAAGAAGAAATAGAGAAGAAGAAGAAAAAGAGAGAGGAAGAGATCGAGAGAGATTGAGTTGAGAGAGAGCTGATTGAGAGTGAGAGTGAGAGAGTTTGTATCTCAGTCTCGTGGTTCAAAACCAGAGCTGAGCTTTGCACTTTAGAGCTACATTACTTTTGGGTTTTGCTTTTTCATTTTGATTATGTCTTTTCAATTCCGAACATTATTTCTTCAAGCTGTGCGTCAGCGGTTGCAGTGGTAGTCTCCACTGGACGGGTTAAGCTGTATTTCCCCAGCGGTTGCAGTGGATCAGATCCTCTGGTCGGCAAGCTGTAGTGCCCAGCGAAGCTGTGTATCAGCGGATTGTTTGGCCAAGCTGTAAAGCCCAGCGGACGCAAGCTGTGTTGCGCAGCAGGAAGCCATACTCGGTTGAGTGTGGGGTGGACGTAGGTCGTTGACCGAACCACCTAAAAATTGTGTGTGCAGTGTGTTTGTGTTTTTGTTTGATCTGTGTGCGATGGGAATTCTTGCTTAGCTTATTTGGTTTCATCGCTCATGCTCATGTCTAGCTTTCGATATATAGATATGGTGAATGGCTTTCATGGGTCGACCCTTTGCTTAGCATTCTTTCTTTAGCTTAACTGATGTTTGCCTAAATTCCGCTTTAGAACTTACAGTAGTTTTAAATTAGGCAAGTTGATTTATTCACCCCCCCTCTAGATCCACACTCAGTGGAGATAGACTGCGTCCATCTAACCCAACACTTGGTATCAGAGCCTAACTCTTCTGCAGGGACTCATCGCCCGAAGAGAATAGGCAGAGATGGATGCTCGAGGGATGATTGCCGAAGGTCACTCAACAACGAAGCCCCCATTCTTTGATGGATCAAACTACGCATACTGGAAGAACCGTATGCAAGTGTTCCTCAGGGCTAAGGATTATGAGATTTGGAAGATTGTCAGTAAGGGACCTTATGAGCTGTCCCCGAATGAAGATGTATGGACCAAGGAGGAGATCAGAAGGTCCATGTTGAATTGGAGTGCTATAAATGCTATCCAGTGCGCTCTGCATCCTACAAAATTCTCCCGTGTGTCTGCTTGCAAATCAGCTAAGGAGATGTGGGATGCGCTGGAAGTAATTCATGAAGGTACATCTCAAGTAAGAGAACAGAAGGCCAATATTCTTGTATCTGAGTATGAAGCCTTCAAGATGAAGCAGAACGAGTCCATCAGTGAAATGTACGCTCGACTGACTGTCATAACCAATGGCCTCAGAGGTTTTGGGAAACCTCAGACACAGTATGATGTAGTGAGGAAAATTCTGCGCTCCCTGACTCCCATTTGGCACACCAAAGCAACAGTAATGGAGGAGTCAAGGGACTTGCGTAATACTAAAGCTGATGAGCTGATTGGCTCACTAATGGCATATGAGATAAACATGCCAAGGACAGATGAAGCCGAGAGGAAGAAGAAGCCGATAGCATTGAAGGCTAGTTCCAGTAAATCAACAAAATCCAGCTCCAGCAGCTCTTCATCATCAGAGGAGAGCCTAAATGAAGAAGAAGATGTGACTCGATCTGAGATAGCCATGATGACTAGAGAGTTCAGCGATTTCTCAGAAAGGGAGCATGACGGTTCGGCCAGAAGAAATACAATGGTGGCCGAAAGGATAAAAGGTATAAATCTAAATCTGTAAAGAAAAATGAAGCTAATGTCTATTATCAATGAAGGAAACCAGGGCATCTGAAAGCTGACTGTCCAGACAATCAGAAACATAAGGACAGGTCAAAGAAGAAAACAAAGAAGGGAAGAGCTATGATCAGCACATGGAGTGATGAAGATGAAGGCTCTTTCAGCAGCAGCTCAGATAGTGAAGCCGAATCTTAACAGCCCATTTGCCTTATGGCAACAAGCTCCGAAGATAGAGAGGAGGACACAGATGAGGTAATCACTAGATTTGAAAACTTCACAATTGCTGATTGGGTAGATGCTTATCATGACATAGCTGATAGAGCTGATGATATTAGAAAAGAGAATATGCATCTTAGAAGGAAAATCAATTCCATGCAAAATGATAAAACTCTATCTGATAAAATTGCATGTTTGGAATCTGAAAATGATAAACTGAAACTCACATGCTCTGAAGTAGAGGACATCAAAATTGAGTTAAAGGTTTCTAGGGAAGAGAATCTAAGGCTTGAAAATGAAATTGATGAATGGAAGCTGAAGATTCAAAAATGTGAAAGTGAAGTAAAAATCATCTCTAAAAAACATGAAGCTGTCCTCAATGTCAACAATGAGCTGAAAAAGTCTATTGATGAACTTCAGAAAGATAATGAGGATAAAATGAAAACCATTGAGAAAATGACCCAAGGAACATATAACTTAAATGCTTTGTTAGGGTCAAAGGTTAATATCAGAAAAGAGGGCCTAGGATTTAGTTCTAGTGCAACAAAAACATTTGGGATGAGAACAATTTCATTTGTTGCTCAAAAGGAAAAGGGACCTCTAATTAGCATGAACTCAACAAATTTGATGAACAAAACTGCTAATTTGAAAAAGCCTAGTGCTGAGGAGAAGGGCAAACGAAAGGTTAATGAGCCTAGTAGAGCCAGCACATCCAAGCAGAATCCTAGGGCTCAGACTCAGGTTAGGGGTCAACCTACACAGTCCAGTAAACCCCAGGTCAATGTAACCAAGTCTCCACCATCAACTCCACCTCTGAAGAAGACCCAATACAAACCTGTGTATAGGTCAACAGGGTCCAAAGTACAGGGGAGACAGAGTGCTGCTAGGAGTCAACCCAATTATTTTTATCAACCCAGAGCTCAGACCCACTACAATGCACATCCAACCTACTTCAATAGGTCAGATTGGTCTAGAACTCAGGGTAGGTTTACAGGTCTTGCACACCAGGGTGCTCAATATCAAAGACCTTACAGTAGAAATTGGGTCAATGGGTATGGTTACTGGACATCTAGAAACCAATATTTCCATAGCCAGCCCAGGAACTACTATGGCCAAAATTTTGTGAACACACCCTGGCCAAGGCACTGGCACAGAAATAACAATACTGTCAATAATCATGCTGCTGCCAATAAGAAAAAGAACAATAAAAAGAAAAGGAACAACAACAGAAGAAAATCTGTAGGATCCACTGAACAAAGTTCATTTAAACAAATGTGGATTCCGAAACATCTGCTTTCCTGCTTTGCTTCTAGTTCATTTACATTGGAGCCCTATCAGTCTTGGGTTCCAAACTTCTCTACCTAATTGTGTATGCAGGTATGCCTGGCAGCCAAGAACAACTTGTGGTACATGGATAGCGGCTGCTCCAGGCATATGACAGGAGATAAGGCCAAATTTTGCATGCTGACTGAGAAAGTAGAAGGCCTTGTCACCTTTGGAAGCAACACAAAGGGTATGATTATCGGATCAGGTAAGGTAGGTAAGTGTTCTACCTGCTGCATTGATGATGTTATGCTGGTTGAAGGGTTAGCCTATAATCTACTTAGCATCAGCCAGCTATGTGATAAAGGTTACAATGTTTTATTTAATTCTCAATGCTGCAAGGTTTTTGAACCTGATTCTGATATTGTCAAATTTTCTGAAAAAAGAATAAATAATACTTACATGATAAATTTAGATGAAATTCAACACACTAACCTTTTCCTTACTGCCAGTAGAGAAGACATAGTATTTTTATGGCATCGTAGGTTAGGTCATGCTAGCTACACTGTTTTGCACAAATTAAATAAGCATGGCATGGTTAGAGGACTTCCTGAAGTCTCATTCAAGAAAGAAAATAAAATCTGTGATGCATGCACTCAATCAAAGATAACTAGAAAGTCATTTAAGTCTAGAACTGAAAATATGTCTTCCAAACCCTATGAGCTGATACATATGGACCTTTTTGGGCCAACTAGATCTGTCAGCCTATCAGGGAGGAGGTATGGGTTTGTCATGGTAGATGACTTTTCTAGGTATACTTGGGTTTATTTCTTATCTAATAAGAGTGATGCTTTCTCTGAATTTCAAGAGTTTTATGATAAAACAAATCAGAAAATTGAAAACATTTTGTCTGATCATGGAGGTGAGTTTGAAAACTCACAATTTGATGAATTCTGCAAGTCAAATGGAATCAACCACAGGTACTCCTCACCAAGGACACCTGAGTAGAATGGAGTTGTGGAGAGAAGGAACAGAACCCTAGTGGAAATGGGTCGTACACTCCTTGTCGAAGGTGGTCTACCAAGGAAATTTTGGGCTGAAGCAGTGAACACTGCCTGTTATGTAATTAACAGAGCCATGGTAAGACCTTCTACCCAGCAAACACCATATGAGATCTTAAAAGGTAAGAAACCTTCTATTGCTCACTTCAAGGTCTTTGGTTGTAAATGTTTCATTCACATAAATGATAAGAAGGACCTTGATAAATTTGAACCTAAAGAAGAACCAGGAATTTTTCTTGGCTATTCTGAAAACACCCGAGCATACAGAGTGTACAATTTGAACTCTAAGACTGTTGAAGAATCTCCACACATAGTTTTTGATGAAACCTTGGTAAATTCTAATGTTGGTCAATGCAGGAATGAAAACAATGGTGAAATTCTGAAGGAAGGAGATCATGTAGACAAATCCGAGGATGAAGAAGGACATAAAGAGCTTAATGAAGAGGAGCTTACAGTTCAGGGGGAGGTAAATCAAGTTCATGATAGTCCAATTACAAATATTAGATATCTCAAGGATCATCCTATAGATAATGTTATTGGAAATTTGCATGACCCTCCTAGGACTAGAGGTCACTTAAGAATTCAACATGAACTGAATGCTTATGCTTTTGTATCAAACACAGAACCCAAGTCCATTGACTGTGCTCTCCAAGATGTACATTGGATTAATGCCATGCATGAGGAGCTCAATCAATTTGACAGGAATAATGTGTGGTCTTTGGTTCCACCTCCTGATCATGAAACAGTCATAGGGACTAAATGGGTACTTAGAAACAAAACTGATGAA
Organism: Amorphophallus konjac; assembly: GCA_022559845.1. Taxonomy (NCBI): domain Eukaryota; kingdom Viridiplantae; phylum Streptophyta; class Magnoliopsida; order Alismatales; family Araceae; genus Amorphophallus; species Amorphophallus konjac. Next base: position 145,836,652 of record CM040117.1, on the reverse strand, counting down.
GCAGGGAATGTTACTAAAAATAAAGCCAGACTTGTAGCTCAGGGGTACAATCAGGAATTTGGAATAGACTTTGAAGAGTCTTTTGCCCCTGTAGCTAGGTTAGAAGCAATAAGAATTTTATTGGCTTATGCATGTTCCCTAGGAATAAATCTTCAGCAGATGGATGCGAAATCTGCTTTTCTAAATGGGGAAATTAATGAGGATGTATATGTGAGACAGCCTCCTGGGTTTGAATGTTTAGATTTCCCTAATCATGTTTACAAACTCAATAAAGCTCTCTATGGTTTAAAGCAAGCTCCTAGAGCTTGGTATGACAGGTTGAGCAAATTTCTCACCGACAAGAACTTCACAAGAGGTATAGTTGATCAAACATTGTTTACCAAGGTAAGCCATCCAGATATTCTTATCATTTAGATTTATGTGGATGACATTGTGTTTGGGTCAACTAACCCCAAATTGTGTGAGGAATTCTCTCAAATAATGACTGATGAATTTGAAATGAGCTCAATGGGTGAGCTCAAACTATTTCTTGGACTGCAGGTTACACAAATAGAAGATGGCACCTTCATCTCTCAGTCCAAGTATGTAAAGAACTTATTGAAGAAGTACAAAATGGACAACCTCAAGGAAATAGCTACTCCAATGTGTACCTCAACTAGTTTGGATGAAGATTCTAAAGGTAAACCTGTGGACCAAAGGCTATACAGAGGTATGATCGGATCTCTTCTCTATCTTACAGCATCTAGGCCTGATATACAATTTGCTGTGTGTTTATGCTCTAGATTTCAGGCCAGTCCTAAAGAAACTCACTTTAAAGCTGTGAAAAGGATTTTTAGGTATTTACTAGGCACCCAAGAACTAGGTCTCTGGTATCCTGCTAAGTGTGAGTTAGAGCTTCTACCCTACACTGATGCAGACTATGCTGGGTGTCGAGTAAATAGAAAAAGCACCAGTGGCTACTGTCAATTCCTTGGTGGCTGTCTAGTGTCTTGGGCATCTAAGAAGCAACACACTGTAGCATTATCCACAGCTGAAGCTGAGTATGTTGCAGCATGTAATTGTGCAGCCCAAGTACTTTGGATTAAGCACGAACTGGCTGATTATCAGATAAATCTGGGATGCATTCCACTTTTATGTGATAATACTAGTGCTATATGTCTTGCTAAAAATCATGTTCACCATTCTAGGACTAAGCATATAGAGATAAAACATCATTTTCTTAGAGATGCTGTAAATAAAAATGAGATTGAAATGAATTTCATAGAAACTGAAAAACAAATTGCTGATATTTTTACTAAGCCTCTTGGGAATGAAAAATTTAAGTTTTTTAGAAGAGAACTTGGCTTATGTAAATTTCAGCATGATGAATGATTGTTTAACTGCTGTGAATAAAATTTCTGATGTGGACTTGCATTTGATTGCTTGGATAATTCATGTGGATGTGAATATTAAAACAGACTCATAATCATTACTGAACATGCATGTAGAACTATCCTGCATTGCATTTCTCTACATAACCGTGGTATATTAAATAGTAGGCTACTAAAGGGCAGGGAAATCTGTCTGGAAGTTCTTACTATGTGTGAGATGGTCCTTGAGACCAGGTTCTCCGCCTAGTACCATGGGTTATATTGATTGATAGGGGAGTCTGAATGAGCATAAATTTCAAAATACTTTGTTCAGTGTTCAAAGAAAACATTACATATATTCAGGGGGAGCTTGTCGAGTATTTGCATGTCTTTGCATATCATTCATTCATGACCTATGCATAAGCTCTCTCTCAATTAATTCTTGCCTTTCATTAGCAAATTGCATGCATATAGACAGGGGGAGTATTGCTAGAAATTCAGAGTGGTTTCAACTTTCTTGAAGTCATTCAACCTTTAACTCTGAATACTTGTCTCTGACATTATGGCAATCTGTTGGTCAGTTCTGATTTCTAAGCAGTAGAAAATGGACTTCTTCATTTATAAGAATTTGAATTGTTCAAAGACTGATGTAATGGTTTAAATCTTATAATGGTTGGAGTTTAAAGATTACAATCAGTATATAAGTAAGTTGAAAATTGATAAAACTCTCAACCTCTTTCTTATTTCATGTCAGACAAAGCTAATCATATCTGAAATCTGAAAACTCATCTGAAATCATGTTAGAGAGGTTAAGTATGTGTATTGTTCTTAAACAAGTCATTCTGAAACATAAAAAGGACAGCTAAGAAAGATATTGAAAAACATTGAAAAACATTAAAAATTAATATTGGCAGAGCAATGACTGGTAAATCACTGAGAAACTGAGTGATCCATCAAAGAAGTGGACAACACTCATGTCATGAAGTGTATCAGCTATCTCTGTTTAAAATGTTCAAAACAGTAGGCTGGTTTCACTGAGTACCTGGGGGTAACTGGCGTCTGATAAACGTGTACCCTCACACAAAAAGGTGTAACTCAGTTCTGTTGAATTTGATCATAGGCAGAATGGTCCATCTTGTTGAGTATCTAGGGGTATTGGCGTCTTATAAACCTATACCCTTACGCAGAAAGACTTATGGTACCTGAATGCTCAAAATGATCTAATATTGATAATGCTGCTCCTTTAAAAGAAAAGTTCATGAGTGTCAATTTGTTTAGTTTCAATACATGACTTGGTTTCTCTCAATATTTTTTTATGAGACTATGAAAGTAAGATATTATGAAACTGAATCTTTCATGCAAATATGATTCTGGTTTATTGTTTTATCATGCACAGTGAACTTATCTATTGCTTGTAGTGCATGAACTCCAAATTTTATCATCCTTAAACCAGAACTCTTTCTGACAGTAATTTCTAAATTCATATGACTGAAGACTCTATGCTTTAGAATGCTTATTCATGAACTACCTGTTCAGAATGCCAGTCAGTTCTTCTCTTACTTCCTCCCTTGTATTTAATTTTTCCCTCCTCTTTGTTGATGGCAAAGGGGGAGAATATTGTCTAGGGGGATGTCTAGGGGGAGAATACATATCTGTCTGAATTCTGAATTCATTCCAAGGGGGAGTGGGAGTGTATATGCATAATGATAAGGGAGAGTTTGAGGCAGTGAGTTGCATGCATTCATAGCATCTACATGTCAATCTGCATAACTCATCATGCCTTTCATCAAACATATACCTATATGTCAGGATGTTGTTATTCTACTTCATATGGGGTTGCCATCATCAAAAAGGGGGAGATTGTTGTGACCCCTCTATGTTGATGATGTGGACACTTGCTTTATTTCATTAGCAACACAATTGTTTTGATTGATTGGCAACTGCTCTTGCTTTGATGAAATTGCTCTATCAGATTGACTATGTGTTCTTTGCATTTCATACACTGCTATTTGCATTTCTCACTGTCATGGGTCGACGCATCCTCTGATGGGTCGACTCCTTTAGAAGACTTGTTTAGATTGAGTCTATACACTGGAAACTCTTCAATCGATTGAGTCTATACACTGTGCATGTTAGATAAAGTCTATACAGCGTCAGTTCATGCATGTCTTAGGCTAAGTCTATACAGCGTCTTAGGCTAAGTGTGTACAGCGTCAGTCGCTTACATCGTCTTAGGCTAAGTGTGTACATCGTCAGTCGCTTACATTGTCTTAGGCTAAGTGTGTACATCGTCTTAGGCAAAGTCTGTACAGCGTCAGTCGCATGCATGTATTAGGCTCAGTGTGTACAGCGTCAACGCATTTCACTGGCTCATGTTACAGCGTCAACGCACTAAGTCTGTACACTTGATTCGCCTTTGAATTGGTCAAGTGTGTACATTCCTTCACTGTAGCTTTCACGTATCAAAGTCTACACATCGTGAAAGTCTATACATTTATCACTTACCTTTCGCTCAAGGCAAAGTCTATACACTGGGGTCTTCTCCTATGTTTCTTAAGTGAAGTCTGTACATTCGTTTCTGAAGCTTAAAGTCTATACAGTCCAGCCTATTCCTACGATCAAGGCTTTCGCTTCATCAAGTCTGTACATTGAATCGCCAACTTCCTTCAAGTATACACATCGCTTGATTTCCTAAAGTCTATACATCCACAGTGAAACTTGAAGTCTGCACATTGGTCTTCAAATCCAAAGTCTGCACATTGGTCTTCAAATCCAAAGTCTATACAATGGTCCTCACACTTGAAGTCTATACATTCGATGTGCAGAGTTGATGTCTATACTGTGCCTTATGCTGATCAAGTCTACACATTGGTCGGTGGCAAGTCTGTACACTGGCCTCACCTATTCAAGTCTATTCACTGGACTGTTTAGTCAAGTCTATACACCCTTCAGTTGAAATTCCAAGTCTGTACATCGGACTGTGTTAAGTAAAGTCTATACATCCGATTGTACAGTGTCTTAGCCATCGTCTCACTTCTTCAAGTCTACACAATGGTCGGTGGTAAGTCTACACATTGGTGTTTCATTCGAAGTCTGTACACTCACCAGTGAACGACAAGTCCACACATTGGACTGTAGCTGCTTGTTCTTCAATGTCTGTACATTGGGTTTTCACATGAAGTCTGTACATCCGTTCGCTCTGCATCGTTATCAAGTTTGTACAGCCACTCTTTGTTCATCATGTCTATACATTGGTTTTGAGTGAGCATAGTCAAGTATGTACACTACACTCGAGTCCGTTGTCTTCAGTAAAGTCTATACATTGGCATCGGTCTTCACCTTGAGTATGTACAGTGGCTACTTCATATAGGAAGTATGTACAACCGTTGCCTCTTCATATAAAGTCTATACTTTGGGCAAGTCTGTACACTGGTTTTCCTTCTTATGAAGCCTTTATATTTACTAAGTCTATACACTACTTTCCTTCTCATGAAGCCTTTACGATCATTGAGTCTATACACTGCGTTGTGCATACTTTGCATTGCACTCATGGTTGCATAGCCTGTACAGGGTTTACAGTTAAACTGAATATGTTCTTGTCTGTCTGACAGGGAATGCAGAGACAAATGAAGGGCACGTGATCCGAGGTACCTGGCTCGTGATCCGAGAAGAACAAGGTATCCAGATGAGGACACGTGTTCTGACACTCCATTGGATGTTGCCATGTGGTCCAAATGCTTTGGCGGGAAACGTGGAGAGCACATGCCTGTTGCTGCTATATATATATGGCCTTCTTCCACAGAAGAAGAGAGATCGAAGATAGAAGGGAGAAAGTCTATACAGTCACAGCAAGGCTCCTTCGATCCACAGAGAGAAAAGAGAGAAGAAAAAGATACAGAGAAGAAGAAGAAATAGAGAAGAAGAAGAAAAAGAGAGAGGAAGAGATCGAGAGAGATTGAGTTGAGAGAGAGCTGATTGAGAGTGAGAGAGTTTGTATCTCAGTCTCGTGGTTCAAAACCAAAGCTGAGCTTTGCTCTTTAGAGCTACATTGCTTTTGGGTTTTGCTTTTTCGTTTTGATTATGTCTTTTCAATTCTGAACATTGTTTCTTCAAGCTGTGCGTCAGCGGTTGCAGTGGTAGTCTCCACTGGACGGGTTAAGCTATATTTCCCCAGCGGTTGCAGAGGATCAGATCCTCTGGTCGTCAAGCTGTAGTGCCCATCGAAGCTGTGTATCAGCGGATTGTTTGGCCAAGCTGTAAAGCCCAGCGGACGCCAGCTGTGTTGCGCAGCAGGAAGCCATACTCGGTTGAGTGTGGGGTGGACGTAGGTCGTTGACCGAACCACCTAAAAATTATGTGTGTAGAGTGTTTAAGTCTTTGTTTGATCTGTGTGCGATGGGAATTCTTGCTTAGCTTATTTGGTTTCATCGCTCATGCTCATGTCTAGCTTTCGATATACAGATATGGTGAATGGCTTTCATGGGTCGACTCTTTGCTTAGCATTCTTCCTTTAGCTTAACTGATGTTTACCTAAATTCCGCTTTAGAACTTACAGTAATTTTAAATGAGGCAAGTTGATCTATTCACCCCCCTCTAGATCCACACTCAGTGGAGATAGACTGCGTCCATCTAACCCAATAGGAGTTGGTTGTGGTTTGGTAGAGGTCAGATTGAACTTTTTTAGCAACTCCATTGCACACTTCTTCTGATGTATGAACATACTGTCAGCCGTCTGTGTGACCTGTAATCCCAAGAAGAATGTCAATTCTCCCATAAGACTCATTTCAAACTCACTCTGCATCAAATTTGCAAAGTCTTTGCTGAGAGCATCTTTGGTAGAGCCAAAAATAATATCATCTACGTAAACTTGAACAATTAAGATTTCCTTACCATTCAACTTCGTGAAAAGGGTTTGATCAACACTACCTCGTTCGAATCCATTTTGAATGAGGAATTCACTTAACCATTCATACCATGCCCGGAGTGCTTGTTTTAGATCGTTAAGTGCCTTGTCTAGCTTGTACACATGGTCTGGATGCTTTGTGTTCTCAAATCCCAGTGGTTGCTCCACGTACACGTCCTCTTTGTTCCGATCATTGAGTGGTTTCTAAGACATGGCACGAGGAACCATACTTTGTTCCTTTGGAATTGGTGTAGTTCTTCTTGCATAGCCATGATCCAAGACTCATCCTTCAAGGCCTTTTCAATAGAGTAAGGTTCAAACTGGGAAAGTAAGGCAATATAGTCATGATTTTCAACTTCCCTGAAGGAGGCTCGTGTTCTTGTTCCGTCTTCAAGATTGCCGATCACATTCTCCGGTGGATGGTCCTTTTCGAAAGTCCATTGCCTTGGAAGCTATTGTTCCAACTGATCTTCCGGATTTGCATCATCTTCTCGTGGTTCTTTTACTTCTTGTTTTTCAATTTTTCCTTCTATCATCTTGATATTACCGTCATTCAATTCATCATCCTGCAAAACAGATTTTTCATTAGTGCTTTTAAAAGATGATTCATCAATGATGACATGGGGGCTTTCTTCAACTACAAGAGTTCTCAAGTTATACACTCGATAAGCTCTTGAGCTAAGAGAGTATCCAAGAAATATATCTTTGTCACTTTTGGGGTCAAATTTAGCCAGGTCCACCTTACCATTATTGTGAATGTAACAAACTGAGCCGAATGGTCTAAGATAGGAAATGTTTGGATTCTTACCTCGGTATAGCTCATAAGGGGTTTTCTTCAACAGTGGTCTTACCATGGCGCGATTGACAATGTAGCAAGCAGTGTTCACTGCTTCAGCCCAAAAGTACCTCGGCAAATTATTCTCGTTTAGCATGGTTCTTGCCATCTCAATTAGCGTCATGTTCTTCCTTTCAACAACACCATTATGTTCGGGGGTTCTTGGTGCAGAAAAGTCATGCGTATAGCCTTGAGCCCTGCAAAAGTTGCTGAACTCATGGTTATCAAATTCCTTACCGTGATCGCTCCGCATGGCCTTGATGCAACACCCCTTTTCATTTTGGACTACCCACCCAAGCTATGTGTTCTACTTGGTCCAAATAGGTCAATGCGGATTAACTCAAGGGGCCCTGATGTAGTTACATCATTCTTGCACTTGAATGATGTCCTTGTTTGCTTACCCATGCTGCACGGTCCATAGATTCATTCATCAGTAACCTTCAGCTTAGGCAATCCAAAAACCAAATCATTTCGAGATAGTTTTAGCAAAATATTAAAACTAGCATGCCCAAGTCGGCGATGCCAAAGCCAAACATCATCATTATTCCTTGCAACCAAACACATATTTTTATGAGAGGGTTCATCCAAATCAATCATATATACATTGTTATGCCTAAGACCAATGAACTTCATCTCATGAGTATTTTTATTCACAATGGTGTAGTAGTTAGAATCAAAAATCACATTGCATCCTTTATCACAAAGTTGACTTATACTCAAAAGATTATGATGCAACCCTTTCACGAGCAAGACATTCTCAATGGCATGATTTTGATTCTTACCTATCTTACCTTCTCTGATGATTTTGCCTTTGTCCTTATCACCAAATGCCACTGTTCCACCATCCTTTTCATGCAGGTCCGCAAACAATTCTTTGTTTCCCGTCATGTGTCGAGAGCATCCACTATCCAAATACCACCTATTCCATTGAGCTCTCAAACAGACCTGCAATCACAACAACCGTACTTATGTAAATTTTGGTACTCAAGCAAGCTTAGGTCCACGATGGTTAGAAACATGAGATATGTATGATCTATTTCTCATTCTAGCAAAGTTTTCATCATCAAATTTCAAAATTCTACAATCATACATATCATGACCTAACCTTCCACAATAAAAATATGTAATGGCTCTATCCTTGTTTCTTCTCCTTCCTTTATTCAAGAATGAATTATGCACATATGTTTTTGACGTGGATGGAGATGAACTTCTGGGAGGCATATGAGTTGAATGTGTTTTAGATTGTAAAGTTTCCCCTTTTTCCACAACTAGAAAAAGTGGGATTTCAGATGACCGGAATCCGTCTCAGATCTGTCTGAAAATCCGTCACAAAACACGTTTGTAACGGATTTCCGACGAATTTCAGACGGAATTAGACCGTCTAATATTCTTAGTCACAAATTTGTGACAGTTCCATTTTCTGTCTGAAATGCCGTCTGAAAATAAAATTTCAGACATATTTAATTCAGTCACATATTCCGTCTGAATTTCATACGAGATATTTTTCGTCAGAAATACCGCCTGTCCTTAATTCTGTCTGAATTTAAAACGGTCAAAATGCCGTCCGAAAAGTGGTGAGAAAGCCGTCTGAATTTCAGACGAATATTACGACGGGTTCGTCTGAAATTGCAGACGGATATATTACATCTCAAATACCGTCTAAATTTCAGACGGATATATTTCATCTCAAATACCGTCTGAATTTCAGACGGATTATACGACGGTTAGCTCAATCGTTCGTCTGAAATTTCAGACGGATATTTTTCGTCTCAAATACCGTCGGAAATGTAAAAATTTATTTTTTAAAAAAATCTTAAATTATTCTAAAAAACATGTTGGATCACAAATAAACATCAAGAAATATCCTGCTGAAAAAAATATTGGGAACATGCTGATCAAATAAACACCACCGAAAAAAAAAACTCAACACCATGCTGATCAAATAAACACCACCGAAAAAAAAACTCAACACCATGTTGATCAAATAAATACCATAAAAAAAAACACATCAACCCTGCTGATCCGTCTGAATATCATCAAACATCAAGAAATATCAGGTACATCGTCCATATCCTCCTTGCCCTGCTCATCTCCTCTGTCGCCGCCCGCAGAAGGATCCCCCTATATTAAAAAAATAATAACATTCATTCATAGATAAAAAAATTAGTGCGAAGAAATTAGCATAAATTGAAATCAAACATATCAAATTGATAACTGCAGATTTTATAGATCAACTACTAGCTTGAAATAGTATTTAAATTAATTACATTTGGAGAATGCACTTTTGAGTGCCAGCTCAAACCGGGCATCCGATTTGGATTCCGTTAGTTATGACAAGTCACTTTCATCTCCCAAGTCATGTTGAAACGATCGGCACGGCCATCCGATCGGTATTTCAAGTTTTAGATCCCCGGACCTGACTTGGATGTTCATTTAAACTAAGTGTATTTGGAGAATGCACTTTTGAGCACCGAGCTCAAACCGGGCATCCGATTTAGATTCCGTCAGTTCTGACAAGTCACTTTCATCTCCCAGGTCGTGTTGGAATGATCGGCACGGCCATCCGATAGGTATTTCAAGTTTTAGACCCCCGGACCTGACTTGGCAGTTCATTTAAACTAAGTGTATTTTGAAAATGAACTTTTAAGCGCCGAGCTCAAACCGGACATCCGATTTGGATTCCGTCAATTCTGACAAGTAACTTTCATCTCCCAGGTCATGTTGGAATGGTGGGCATGACCATCCAACTGGTATTTCAAGTTTTAGACCCCCGGACCCGACTTGGCAGTTCATTTAAACAAAGTGTATTTTAAAAATAAAATTTTAAGCGCCGAGCTCAAACCGGGCATCCAATTTGGATTCTGTCAGTTCTGACAAGTCACTTTTATCTCCCAGGTCGTGTTGGAATGATTGGCACGACCATCCGATCGGTATTTCAAGTTTTAGACCCCCGGACCCGACTTGGCAGTTCATTTAAACTAAGTGTATTTTGAAAATGAACGTTTGAGCGCCGAGCTCAAACCGGGCATCCAATTTAGATTCCGTCAGTTCTGACAAGTCACTTTCATCTCCCAGGTCGTGTTGGAATGATCGGCACAGCCATCCGACTGGTATTTCAAGTTTTAGACTCCCGGACCCGACTTGACAGTTCATTTAAACTAAGTGTATTTGGAGAATGCACTTTTGAGCGTCGAGCTCAAACTGAGCATCCGATTTGGATTCCGTTAGTTCTGACAAGTCACTTTCATCTCCTAGGTCGTGTTGGAACAATCGACACGGCCATCCGACTGGTATTTCAAGTTTTAGACCCCGGACCCGACTTGGCAGTTCATTTAAACTAAGTGTATTTTGAAAATGAACTTTTGAGCGCCGAGCTCAAACCGGGCATCCGATTTGGATTCCGTCAGTTCTGACAAGTCACTTTCATCTCCCAGGTCATGTTGGAACAATCGGCATGGCCATCTGATCTGTATTCCAAGTTTTAGACCCCCGGACCTGATTTAGCAGTTCATTTAAACTAAGTGTATTTAGAAAATGAACTTTTGAGCGCCGAGCTCAAACCGGGCATCCGATTTGGATTCCGTCAGTTCTAACAAGTCACTTTCACCTCCCAAGTTGTGTTGGAATAATCAGCATGGCCATACGACCGGTATTTCAAGTTTTAGACCCCCGGACCTAACTTGGCAGTTCATTTAAACTAAGTGTATTTTGAAAATGAACTTTTGAGCGCCGAGCTCAAACCGGACATCCGATTTAGATTCCGACAGTTCTGACAAGTCACTTTCATCTCCCAAGTCGTGTTGGAATGATCAGCATGACCATCCGATCGCTATTTCAAGTTTTAGACCCCCGGACCCGACTTGGCTGTTCATTTAAACTAAGTGTATTTTAAAAATGAAATTTTGAGCGCCGAGCTCAAACCGGGCATCCGATTTGAATTCCGTCAGTTCTGACAAGTCACTTTCATCTCTCTGGTCGTGTTGGAATGATCGGCACAGCCATCTGACTGGTATTTTAGGTTTTAGACCTCCGGACCCGACCTGGCAGTTCATTTAAACTAAGTGTATTTTGAAAATGAACGTTTGAGCGCCGAGCTCAAACCGGGCATCTGATCTGAATTCCGTCAGTTCTGACAAGTCACTTTCATCTCCCAGGTTGTGTTGGAATGATCGACATGGCCATCCGATCTGTATTTCAGGTTTTAGACCCCTGGACCCGATTTGGCAGTTCATTTAAACTAAGTGTATTTATAAAATGAACTTTTGAGCGCCGAGCTCAAACCGGGCATCCGATTTAAATTTTGTCAGTTCTGACAAGTCACTTTCATCTCCCAGGTCATGTTTGAATGATCGGCACGGCCATCCGATCGCTATTTGAAGTTTTAGACCCCCGGACCCGACTTGGCAGTTCATTAAAATTAAGTGTATTTTGAAAATGAACTTTTGAGCGCCGAGCTCAAACCGGGCATCCGATTTGGATTCCGTCAGTTCTGACAAGTCACTTTCATCTCTTAGGTTGTGTTGGAACAATCGCCATGGCCATCCGATTGGTATTTCAAGGTTTAGACCCCCGGACCTGACTTTACAGTTCATTTAAACTAAGTGTATTTTAAAAATGAAATTTTGAGCGCCGAGCTCAAACCGGACATCCGATTTAGATTCTGTCAGATCTGACAAGTCACTTTCATCTCCCCTGTCATGTTGGAATGATAGGCATGGCCATCCGACTGGTATTTTAGGTTTTAGACCCCCAGACCCAACCTGGCAGTTCATTTAAACTAAGTGTATTTTGAAAATAAACGTTTGAGTGCCGAGCTCAAAACGGGCATCCGATTTGGATTCCGTCAGTTCTGACAAGTCACTTTCATCTCCTAGGTTGTGTTGGAATGATCGGCACAGCCATCCGATCGGTATTTCAAGTTTTAGACCCCCGAACCCGACTTGGCAGTTCATTTAAACTAAGTGTATTTTAAAAATGAACTTTTGAGCACCGTGCTCAAACCGGACATCCGATTTGGATTTCGTCAGTTCTGACAAGTCACTTTCATCTCCCAGGTCATGTTGGAATGATCGGCATGGCCATCCGATAGGTATTTCAGGTTTTAGACCCCCGGACCCGATTTGGCAGTTCATTTAAACTAAGTGTATTTAGAAAATGAACTTTTAAGCGCCGAGCTCAAACCGGGCATCCGATCTGGATTCCATCAGTTCTGACAAGTCACTTTCATCTCTCAGGTTGTGTTGGAATGATCGGCACGGCCATCCGACCTGGTATTTTAGGTTTTAGACCCCCGGACCCGATTTGGCAGTTCATTTAAACTAAGTGTATTTATAAAATGAACTTTTGAGCGCCGAGCTCAAATCGGGCATCCGATTTGGATTCCCTCAGTTCTGACAAGTCACTTTTATCTCCCAAGTCATGTTGGAATGATCGGCATGGCCATCCGATCGGTATTTCAGGTTTTAGACCCCCGGACCTGATTTGGCAGTTCATTTAAACTAAGTGTATTTAGAAAATGAACTTTTGAGCGCCGAGCTCAAACCGGGCATCCGATTTAGATTCCATCAGTTCTGACAAGTCACTTTCATCTCCCAGGTCGTGTTGGAATGATTGGCATGGCCATCCGACCCCCGAACCCCGAATTTTCTCAATTCTTCTAAACTAAGTGAGTTTTAAAAACTAGGGAGTTTTAAAATTTCAAATGAACATAATTGAGTAATTCCATAAAAAAAACATAGTAAACACTCACCTGTGTGGCCTGTGCTATGGTGGTGGTGGATCGCTGAGGGACCATTCCCCCCTGGGAGAGGAGGCCTCTGATTGCCTGCAAAATGATTGCCTGCTGGCTAGAGATCTCCTGTTGGAACTGCTGCTGCTGCAAATCAGAAATCTGCGATTGGACCATGTCCATCATGTCGCTGGCAGAAGCGCTGGGGGCAACGGAAGGTATAGTGAAGGCACTGCTACTGGTTTAGGCAGAGCTAGAACTCGCACACGATGATATCACCGCGCTAGCATCTAGGCTCTCCCCAAAACCATATAGTCAGCCTTTTTTTGGCACGCCAGCTGCTGCCACCCACTCCACCAGATCGAACTCCGACTGCTGCGTGTCTCCCTCCCCGTACTTCTCTGTCACTGCTTTGCTATATGTTTCCTACAAATTGAATAAAATAATTAGTCAATTTCATATGAATTTCATGCCGATTTAAATGAACGGTACAAGTTACATATGTAGATAAACTTACCGTTGCTGACTTAGCTGTCTCACTCACAAATTGATTAGTCCCCTTCTTTTTGTGTGTTCAGTCGAACACCTCGAGGAACGACGGAGGTCGATTAAGCTCCACAACATGTTATACAATTCATAGTAAAAAAAAGTCAAATATTAGGATAAATTGTAAGAAGATAAATTGTTATATTACTTACCAATTTTTGTTTATGAGCCGCATAAGAGATGGACCCACTCGTATGCAAATTTGAACCTAGTTTTGACGCTCTATTTGCTTTGGCTTTTTCGGACTTTTCTATCCACTTGGGGTCGGCAAAATGGTCACAAGATATCTCCCAATCCTCCTGCCGCATCCATAGAGGGCGGTGCGCCTTCCACAATTGTCGGTCTTCACTCCCCCCACTCAGTTTTTTAGCGTGTGCTCGGGCCTCATGTATTTTCCTCCTGTAACTTGACTGCATAGTAGACTCCCAGGTACGACGACATCTCGCCACGTCATGTCCACACGTGAATTGAAAAGACCGCTGTAAATCAATTACTTTTCACACTTAGTATACTGTTATAAATTGAGTTTGGGAAATACTTGAATTAAATGACGTAATTACTTACTAAGAACATGCTGTACAATGAATCGCGGACGGCCATCGGAAATTCTCTTAAAGTGGATGCTGCCCCGGGCACATGTGCCAACATGAGTTCAGTGGAATGATGGACAGCATTATGGGGTTCAAATTTCTTACTGCAATTGCAAATGTCAAAATATTTATATTAGACAGTTGAAGGCTAATTAAATAATGAATGTAATATAACCTTATAGATTTACCCGGAGATCCAACACGGGCGACGTCTATCATGGGCCATGCCTCCCTCGTGATGACTGCCGGCATCGTCAAGTGGCTGACTGGTGGGGGTATGTCCTGTACAAGTGGGAGATGGTGGGAGGGCACTGGGATCTGTAAGAATAGATCTTTACAAGTAAAACTAAGTGTATTACAGATCTTTGAAATAACATAATTAAGTAAGGAGGGCACTGGGACCTATACATACCTGCAGTGGGAGGTGGTGGGGGTGGCATCTGCACAACAGGTGGGAGACCACTGATACCTACAAGAATTAATTTTCATAAGTAAAACAAATGTTTAAGAATTTAAATTAAAATATACATACCTGCAGCGGGAGGTGGTGAGGGTGGCGTCTGCACAACAGGTGGGAGGCCACTGAGACCTGCAAGAATTAATTTTCATAAGTAAAATAAATATTAGAGAATTTAAATTAAAATATACATACCTGCAGCGGGAGGTGGTGGGGGTGGCGTCTGCATAATAGGTGGGAGGCCACTGAGACCTGCAAGAATTAATTTTCATAAGTAAAATAAATATTGGGAACTTTAAATTAAAATATACATACCTGCAGCGGGAGGTGGTGGGGGTGGCGTCTGCACAACAGGTGGGAGGCCACTGAGACCTGCAAGAATTAATTTTCATGTGGAGTGATACAAATATTGCGAACTTATAATTAAAATATACATACCTACAGCGGGAGGTGGTGGGGGTGACATCTGCACAATAGGTGGGAGACCACTGACACTTGCAAGATTTAATTTTCATAAGTAAAATAAATATTAGAGAATTTAAATTAAAATATACATACCTGCAGCGGAAGGTGGTGGGGATGGCGTCTGCACAACAGGCAACGAGCCGACACTTGAACCTAAAAAAAATTCTTTTAGGCTAGTAAATGATGTAAACATTTATATAGCTAATTTTTTTAATAGATATACCTGTGCCCGAAGAAGAAGCCAAACAGGAGGGAGTAGAGCCCTTATCACTGCCCTGTCTCCTCCCACTCCCAGTACGACCTCCTCGAACCATTTCTTTATTACTAACAAAACAATTAATACATATTAATCCTCAATTGCACAAGACTAAAATCTCTGTTATTAAAAATTATGTAAGAAGGTAAGGATATCTCACTAAATTATGAAAACATGCCTCCCTCATGTTGATGAAATATCTAACTCATCATCATCTTCGTCATCCATAGTAGCCTCAACAGATTCAAACTCTTCGTCTTCATCTGATTCTTCCTCCCCTCTAACATCAACATTTTGCTCCATCGGATCGACTTCTTCCACTTCATCTCGCGTACGTAATGACAGTGGCTCATCAGATTCGTCCAGATTAAACCTAGAGGAACTGACAACGCCAACTTCGTCTGATTGATAATATTCAACACTAGCAACCTCCGAGACATCTCCACTCATAGTTAACTCATAAGTGGGAAAGAGTTTTGAATTAACCCTGCAAACTGCCCACCAATCTCTATTCTTGGATGATGGATAGCTTGAATAGTACACTTGCTGGGCTTGTGCGGCTAAAATGAACGGTTCATAGGTCTTAAGTTTAGACCTATGCTTGACATCGACAATCCCATAATTTGTGTCATGTCGAACAGAACTAGGATCAAACCATTGACACTTAAATATGTATACATGATTATTTTGTCCTAAATACTGAAGTTCTAAGACTTCTTCAAGAATACCATAGTAGTCCAATTCCACTTCATTGTATAAACTTCCCTTCACAGATACGCCTCTGTTCATCGTAGACTTACTTCACCCATAATCCCTTGTATGAAATTTGTATCCATTCACAATATATCCTAGATAGGCACGTGTCTGGTTCGAGGGGCCATAACTTATCTGTTGTACTCTTTGATCAGTAATGAGACCCTGATCAACCTATATTCAAATTAGAGTAGTTAAAATAATAACAATTACCTCAACATACATAAATACAAACATATATATTCAACGATGACACTAACTCGGTTTCTCAGCCATTTGGCAAAAAACTTCTCGCGTTCTTTTTCAATCTCCACGTCCTGGATATTTGGGCATTTTTCAACTAATTCTGAATCAAATTGCCTATAATATAAATGCACTACTACTTTAAATGAACTGCAGAAGAAGGATGAACAACTTATGGACTTACTGGAAATGTGAGTTAAGAACTTACTCAACATAAGGTTCAATCTCGAGACAATTCAGAAGAATATATATCTCAGCGGCGTGCAACTCTCTATCTTCGAGCGTGCGGGTCAAGTAACGTCCGAACGCACGTCCAGGATGTTTAAATATGGAGAGCCGATCGGACGATTCATCCACTCCCCCATCATCATTACGTGGAGGTCGAGTACGACGAGTTTGAATCTCTGGCTCAAAGTACATAGAACAGAAGTTCAAAATTTCTTCAAGAATGTATGCCTCAGCAATCGAACCCTCCACCTGTGCCTTGTTGCGAACTTTCATTTTTAATTCATGCATGCACCTACAACAACAAGTCAGATGGCAACGATATGTACCGGCCATGGACGACTTGTAAGTTAACAAAAATTGTCACATACCTCTCAAATGGATACATCCATCGAAATTGTACTGGCCCTCCGACGATAGCCTCATATGGCAAATGAACGCCTAGGTGCTCCATCGAATCAAAGAATGCCGGAAGAAATATCTTCTCTAGATTGCAAACGGTTGTGACAACTTTTTCTTCAATAGTTTGTACATCCCGAAGTCTGAGTTCTGATGCACATAAAATCTTGAAAAATTGATTCATCTCAGCTAGTGCTCCCCATATTTGTTTTAGCAACAAATCATGAAATGCAATGGGCAGTAGCCTCTCCATGAACACATGACAGTCGTGACTTTTCATACCATATATTTTCCCCTCATTAACATTCACACAACGGGCTATGTTGGATGCATATCCATCTGGGAATCTCAACTGTTTCAACCATTGGCACACTTCCTTGATCTGTGTACCATGAAGCACGTAAGTTATTTTAGGCTGCACAATTTTGCCATTTACGTTATGTAGTTCCAGTTCTGGACGTTTACAAAGCATCTTTAAATCCATACGTGCTTTGGCATTGTCCTATGTTTTCCCTTTAACATTCATGATCGTATTGAACACATTATCGAAAAAATTATTCTCGATATGCATGACATCCAGATTGTGTCGTACAAGAAGAGTTGACCAATAAGGTAATTCCCAAAAAATACTTTTCTTGTTCCAGTTGTGATCCTTTCCAAAACTAGGGAGTTACCGTGTGCTACCAGACAATTGTACTACATCTGGTAAATTGTGTTGTCCTCCTGGTTTTGATGATGACCACCATGATATGACAGGTTGATGTATTATTTGATAATCTGTTATGTGGCAAGTATTTTTGTTGAGAATTACTGCAGGCAATAGTCAGCGTCGACGCCACAAGCTCAAAGGGTCGACGCAGCCTTCAGTTCCTCCAAGTTGAAGCACATGTAAGGGTGCTAGGCCCGGATACAGAGGGGGGGTGAATGTATCCTTCTATGTATAATGGCCAAATAAAAACTAGGATGCTAGAGATAGACACAGAATGGAACCAATTCGATTCAACTCAAATACAAACACTTGGAGCGTGCCTATTCAAGCATCTAGCGGAAGCAAAGCAAACAATCAAACCACTGAACAATAGATTTTTAGGTGGTTCGGTCCACAGACCTACATCCACCCCTCACTCCCAACCGGAGTGAGGCTTCCACTAGCACAAGCTAGAACACTGTAGACTTAGTCTACGAACAAGGTGCTGCCACACAGCTTGACCAGGGGAACAACCTCCCCTCTTCCTCCCAACCGGAGGGACACCCCAAGTGACTCCCAGCCACTTAGAAACTAGAGGTCGAAGACCTCTCTTCCTCCAGACCAGGAGGGACCCCTGGACTTGCAAGCCACAAGCCCAGCACCGGAGACAAGTCTCCCTTCTCCTGAATCCACAGGAGGGACCCGATCCCCAGCAGGGCAATCGGAAGAACAAGATAACCAGATGAAAACGGAAAAACAAAAACACGAAATGAAAATAACTTCAGCAACCAGAAAGCTGAAAAAAGAAATGCACAATGTGGCTCTCAACGGAGCTGACTGGCCTGGATCTGATCCACAGTCCAGTGAAGATAGATCTTCAAGCAGCTTCTTCCTTCTTCTCCACGAGCTCTCTCGCTCACTATCTTTCTCTCTTTCTGTCACGCCCCGAGCACGGAAGATACTCGGATATACGCGACGAGTTTATATCAATCATGTCAATCAGAGTAGTAGTGTATTCGACACCAAAACAGAGATGTGCAAAATAGAAAGATAACCCAATCCTTTATTTCATAATGGATAGACTATTACAAATCCAATACTCTATTCAAAAGGAAAAGTGCATAGTTGACTCAAGAAAATAGGAAAAAGACTAGATGACACTTGGAGAAGTTCTATCACTTTCACTCTTGACCATTCCCATCCGATTGACTTCCCTCGTCGTCGGAATTACCTGAAAAATAGGGAACACACGGAGTGAGCGAACGCTCAGTAGGAAATTATATCTCAAGCGCTAGCAAGGGGTTTAAATAATTACATCTTTCATGTATGTACCGTAGCTATGCATGCTCATATAAAACGACAAGATAGAGAGAGAATTTATCAATAAGACAGCAAGATGAACTAGTCATGAGATTTTAAGAAAAGATAACAAGATATTCAAGCAAGTACTTTTTAGCAAGTCATGTCAAGAACTTTGGCTATCACGTATCAAGCAAACAAATAATTACCCTTTCTCGGGTCATGCAATTCATGTCAAGTCAAGTACGAGTCAAGTATAAGATTTGTGTGGAATGTCCAATCAAGCTAGTCATGCACTCGGTATAATGCCAGATACCTTATCATTCAACTCCCATGGGCACAAGTACTTTCGGGTGCTCCTCCCAGGACCAGATCGGGCCCTATATGCACAGGCATTTATCATGTATATTTGACATCCACTCTTGTATATATATATAGCCAATAGGGAATTTCAACAATTTAAGCTTGTAGACACGTAGGATAACTTTGAGAGAATGGAGTCCAAAAATATGACATTGGACATAGACAGGCGATAACAACGGTACAATCACGATGAACGATGAAACTAGGTGGAATTAGGTTCCCTTAACTTGGGTACCATGATAAATAAGTATGGACATTCTTTATATAGAATTGAGGTCCACATGAACAGTATATCAAAGGCAAGATACCCTCATTCTTATTATAGAATTGAGGTCCACAAGAACATCAACAAATGGCATGATATCATCATCCCATTAAGACTTCTCATGATATACTCTTTGCATATCATAAGGGCCGGTATACCATGTTTCTTTAGAGTGACATGGCATTCAATAGTGTAATAGGTTTTTAGGGTACAACCAGCTCAGTCGACCTATAGGGAATCCAAGGTTCGAGGAGTCTTACGGAGGCCTCTATGACTAACTCGCTAGTCCAAAGGAACGGAATGTCCAATGGAGAGCTTGTATGTCAATGAGAGTTGAGGGTGATCGATAAAACATCATAAAATGTGGGACTATACTCACGGAGTGGAGATATAGTGCCGATATACATATATATAGATATACTGAAACCATCGGTTATCAGAAACAGGGTAAAAACATTTTTACAGGAAAATAACGACTTAAGTAAAGTCACTACTCAAGTAATTAACGCCTTCAGTAAGGGCGTTTATCTATTTTACATTTTTGCAAAATTTTAATATTCCAGTATTTTACCAAAAACGCACCCTGGTGAGGGGCGTTTAATTAAAAGTTGACGACGTATGCAATGGTCATTCATTCTTTACCTCTATTTTTGCAGAATATATATTTTTAGTAATTTATCAAAAACACGCCCTGGACAGGGGCGTTACTTTTCAATTCACGCCCTGAACAGGGGCGTTAGTCAAGTGATAGACGACCTATACAGGGTCGTGTATTTCAAGAATTTACAATTTTTCGAGTATTGAAATTTCCAGAAAACGAGATATGGTCATGACAGGATAATATCAGGATGCACTGATTTAGAATCATGTTTAAGTGAATATTGGACTAAATAACATGGGTAATTATCAGATAATTAAATTGACGTCTGTGTACAGGGCGTCAAATCTTTTGAATTGACGACCTTGTCAGGGTCGTTTATTTAAATAGCGCCCTAGTTCGGGTCGCGTATAAAATTAGCGCCCTTGGAAAGGGCGTTTCTTTCCAACAATAGAACTTTTAAAACTCATGAAAACTATATGCATGAACTAATATATATGGTTTAATATAGTTATTATGGTGATTTGGGCTACAGTGCTTGAGAAAACCTACCTTAGGATGGTCTGGATGAAGGGCACGTGAAAATACTTTTGATGGCAGAACGATGCTCTGCTGCAACAGAGTCTTCCGAAGTTTGACAGCAGTAGAGCAGGGTTGATTTGAAGAGTTAAAGAGAAGGCTTCGAAGAACCCTTGTTCTTTAGTCGAACGTCTTCTTTCTACAGGCAATCTGTAGAGAGGAAGAAGAAAACGAGGAAGAAGATATTATAAGTCTTCTTATACGTAACCGAAAGCAAGGGAAAAGAACTTACTTGTTCTTCGGAAGACAGAAGCTTTCAACCTGTAATCAGAAGTAGATGAAGAATCATCAGTATTCTTCACAAATTCGATAGACAGAGTAAAGAAAAAGAACATGCTGTTCTTTACGTACCTTAGAAGAGTCCGAACGCCAAATAGCGTTCTCGGTTCAAGCAGTAGGTTATTTATAGGATTTTGGAAATCCTAATAGGGTTAGTGTTTGATTGAAAGTAACACTTCCGTGATAGAGTTATTACTACATTCGAACTCTTTCTCATAGTTATCAACTTACCCTGGATAGACTCCGGGGTCGAACGAAACTCAAACTGAATTAGCGACCTAGGTCAGGGCGTCGAATTTAAATTGACGCCTTGTCAAGCGTCATTTCTTGTTGAAACGCGTCCACTCAAAGGACGTTACGCTAACTTGCCCTTTTTATTTATTTTGGTCATTTGAAATTTGACGCCTTGATGTGTGGGCGTCCTTTCTTCAAAACACGCCTTAGGTAAGGGCGTTTTATTGTAAAGTAGCGCCTATATCTGAGGCGTTATTTTCATCAGGGTTTAATTATTTTTATTCCAAGCTCTTTCGTTTATTTACTAAATCTTTTAATCTATTTATTCCTTTTAAATTTATCAGGGTTGCTACACCCTCCCCCACTTAAAAGAATTTGGTCCCCAAATTCCATATCATATATTTACATTTGGAGAGTGTAGAGTATGTACCTTCTAAAATAAATCTGGAAACTGTTTCCTCATAGATTTCTCGGTCTTCCATGTAGCTTCATGTTCTGAATTCTTATTCCATTGTACTTTTAGCATGGGAATAACCTTATTCCTTAGGGTACGTACTTCTCGATCTAAGATCTTCATTGGCTTCTGTTCATACGTGAGATCCTTCTGGATTACTAGGTCTCCATGTTTGATAATATGTGATGGATCATGCACATACTTCTTCAACATAGATATGTGGAACACATTATGTACTTCGGACAGTTGAGGTGGCAATGCGATGCGATAAGCAACCTCGCCAACTCTTTCTAGTATCTCAAAAGGTTTGATAAATCTTGGTGTAAGCTTGCCCTTAACACCAAATCTTCGTATTCCACGTCCAGGTGATATCTTGAGAAATACATGATCTCCAACTTGGAATTCAAGATCTCTCCTTCTTGTGTCAGCATAAGCCTTTTATCTAGACTGAGCAACTTGTAATCTTTCTCTGATTACTTGTATCTTCTCAATTGTATCCCTTACCATGTCTGGACCTAACAGTTGTTTCTCTCCAACTTCGTCCCAGCATAAGGGTGATCGGCAACTCCTTCCGTATAAGGCTTCAAAAGGTGCCCGTTGTATACTTGCCTGGTAGCTATTATTGTATGTAAATTCGACCAGAGGCAAGTGATCATGCCAGTTTCCATCAAGATTAGTAATGCATGCTCTTAGCATATCTTCGACTACTTGATTGGTTCTCTCGGTCTGACCATCCGTTTGAGGATGAAAGGCTGTGCTAAAGTTAAGTCTCGTTCCCAACGAATGTTGTAGTCCTTTCCAAAAATGAGAAGTAAAACGGAGATCTCTATCAGACACGATTGAAACAGGAATACCATGTAATCTGACTATTTCCTTGATGTATAGTGCAGCTAAGACATCAACTGACCATCGACTCTTGATTGGCAAGAAATGCGCTGATTTGGTCAATCGGTCAATGATAACCCATATTCCATCATGTCCTCTTTTTTATTTAGATAAACCCATGATGAAATCGATACCAATATCCTCCCACTTCCATTTAGGGATATCTAGAGGATGTAGCTTTCCAGCAGGCTTTTGGTGTTCCGCCTTGACTTGTTGGCATGTGAGACAACGTGATACGTAGTCTGCTATTTCCCTTTTCATGTTGGGCCACCAAAAATTTCTTTTCACATCTTGGTGCATCTTGGTAGATCCAGGATGAATCGTATACCTTGACCTATGAGCTTCATCTAAGACCTTCTTCTTCAATTCTGGGCAGTCCGGTATACAAGTTCTATTCTTGAACATTAATCTTCCATCCGAAGCTAATTGGAAATCCGATTGTCCTTTTAATCTGCCCTTGATTTCTACTAATGTAGGATCATCATCCTGAAGTGCTTGTATCTCAGATAATAAATCTGACTGTATGCTTACATGAGATAATGTGACACATCTAGGGTCCGTGTCCATGCTTATATTGAGTTCAGAGAATTGTTCCAGCAATTTCCATTCTTGAATCAGACAATTGGCTAACAGTGCTCTCGGCTTTCGACTAAGGGCATCTGCTACATGATTACCTTTTCCGGGATGATATTGTATATTGAAGTCGAAGTCCTTGAGATATTCTAGCCATCGTCTTTGTCTCATGTTTAGTTCCTTCTGTGAAAAGAGATATTTGAGACTCTTGTGATCGGAGTATACAGTAAACTGTACTCCATAAAGATAATGTCTCCATATTTTGAGTGCAAATACTACCGCGGCCAATTCTAAGTCATGGACGGGGTGGTTCTCTTCATGCTTCTTTAATTGACGAGAAGAGTAGGCTATAACCTTCCCTTGTTGCATTAGAACATACCCGAGGCCAATGCCAGAAGCATCAGTGTATACCTCGAACTTTTCTCCTTCAATTGGCAATGCTAAGATAGGAGCTGTAGTAAGATGATCCTTGAGAGTTTGGAAGCTTCTCTCACATTCCTCATCCCATTCATAACGGATCTCCTTGCGAGTTAACCTCGTAAGTGGCACGGTGATTTTAGAGAAATCCTTGATGAATCGCCTGTAATAGCCGGCAAGACC
This sequence comes from Amorphophallus konjac, assembly GCA_022559845.1. NCBI lineage: Eukaryota > Viridiplantae > Streptophyta > Magnoliopsida > Alismatales > Araceae > Amorphophallus > Amorphophallus konjac. The sequence continues at coordinate 145,813,086 of CM040117.1, read as the reverse complement.
TAAGAAACTTCGGATCTCGCTAGCATTGGTCGGTCTTTCCCAATTCCTTACAGCTTCAACCTTTGATGGGTCTATAGACAAGCCATCCCTTGATATAACATGTCCGAGAAAAGTCACTTCTTCAAGCCAGAATTCACACTTGCTAAGTTTTGCATATAATTGGTTTGTCCTCAATATTTGTAATGCAATCCTCAAATGTTCCTCATGCTCTTCCTTGGTCTTGGAATAAATCAATATATCATCAATAAAGACCACCACGAATTGATCTAAATAAGGCCTGAATATACTACTCATTAACTGCATAAAGGCAGCAGGGGCATTCGTTAGTCCGAAAGGCATAACAATAAATTCATAATGGCCATACCTGCTTCTGAATGCGGTTTTATGAATATCCTCGTCCTTGATTCTTAGTTGGTGATATCCTGACCTAAGATCAATTTTGGAAAAGTACATGGATCCTGAAATCTGATCAAACAATTCATCGATTCTCAGCAGTGGATACTTGTTCTTGATAGTGAGATGATTCAATTGTCGATAGTCGACGCATAACCTCATGGATCCGTCTTTCTTCTTTACAAATAATACAGGCGCTCCCCACGGGGAAGTACTTGGTCTAATGAATCCTTTCTTAATGAGCCATCAATTGCTCCTTTAACTCCTTGAGTTCAGCAGGTGACATCCTATAAGGTGCCTTTGAAATCGGACCAGCACCAGGGACTAAGTCAATGGTGAAGGCCACTTCTCTTTGCGGGGGTAATCCCGGCAAATCTTTTGGAAACACGTCCGGAAATTCTTGTACCACTGGAATGTCTTCTAGCTTAGCTTCCTTAGCTTCTTTAACTGTGACAAAGGCAAGGAAAGATGTACATCCTTTCCTGATGAGCTTGCTAGCTCGGAGAGTTGAAATAATAGGGGATTTGCTCCGACTCTTGGGGCTAGTAAATATTAGTTCTGGAAATTCCTTGAAAGTAATCTTGCTATTGTGGCAATCAACCGTTGCCTGATACTTGGATAACCAATCTGCCCCTAGTATAACATCATACTCTTTTAGATCTAAACATATGAGATCAATAGGGAGATTTCTACCCTGAACCAATACTTCACAGTTTTGGTAATGATGTGTAATATCAGTCTCATCATCCAGAGGAGTAGACAAAACTAACTTTATCCATTCC